>JAWRVZ010000009.1:0-442500 GCA_037043235.1 Rhodeus uyekii
TAATTCTAGGAGATTTCAATGAAAATATTTTCAATACATCAACTATTCATGATTTAATGCAGCCTTTTGGTTTCAAACAAATTGTTCAGAATGCAACAACAGAAAACGGCACATTAATTGATCATGTATATGTGAAAGACATTGACTTGGATAAACTAAAGATTGATATCATGCCTACGTACTTCAGCTGTCATGAATGCATTGTACTGAAGTGGTTATTATAATGCTTTATCCATTCTGATGGGGGGGGGGGGGGGGGGGGCTCTGTGGGAATGTATGTTGCTTTCTTTCTTTTCTTTGTATATTAGTTTTTTTTTTTTTTTTGGATTATTTATTTTCATTGTACTAGTTTTTATTTTCATTCATTCATTCATTCATTGTCTGTTTCTTTTTTATGTATCCTGTTAAAAATGTCCATGCAATATGCTTTCACAAATCCCATTTACAATGAACTACTGGGTGATGTAAAAAAGGAAAACAGTAAAAACAAGACATAAAATGATAATGGAAGGCGAAAGACAAACTTCCACAAAGCTTTCCCTATCTTTGGTTCTGCATTCTCATCACATTCCAAGATTTCAAAAAGGTAAGATGATTTTCTAATCTTCTCCTAAAATTTTCTTATCTTCTTAGATGTTCTTCTAATTTCATCATAACTTTTATTATATTCATAAAATATGACAAGATGACACTTTGTTTTCTAAAGATATTTTGTTTGAATATAAAACATTGTGCTTAAAGTGACCATTTACTGACTAGATTAGCTGTTTTACACAAACTTATTTTTCTAATCAGAGCCTCACTTTCTACAGGCACAACAAATGCCTTATGCTGCTTTGATGACCACATCATCTTCATTATTTGGACACCATTGTATTGTAGTCACACCATACCCAGCTCACATTTCCATTTTGAGTGCACATCAAGAGAGGATAGATTGGCGGCACAGAACATCTCTGACCATGACACCACCAGCACCATGCTGCACTGCTGGCTCAAGGCAAGTATAGTTCAAGGATTTATTCTCATTATCAAATACCACCTTTCCAGTGTGACTGTTCTTTTAAATGTTTTTTTTTCATTGTATACAATTATGTTTTTATTTATTGTGACTTGTTTTAACAGATCTATTAGCTTGAAGACTTTACTACTTTTAAATATCTAGAGGCTTGAAAACCACTGAATGAAATCATTAACTTTACAATTATTGTATGTGCTTTGTTTAAAAAAAAAAACATATTTTCTCTCATGTAAAAATTGTCTTCATGTATCACTTTACTGTTTTAGCTTTGTATAATATTTGGTTTGCTTTCTCACTGGATTGACAACATTTCCTAATCAGAATCTCTTTATCTACAGGCACAACAAATGCCTTACGCTGCTTTGCTGACCACATCATCTTCATTATTTGGACACCAACTCAACTCAACTAGTACTCAACTCCATGCCCAGCTCACCTTTCCATTTTGTGTGCACATCAAGAGAGGATAGATTGACTGCACAGAACATTGTTCTGATCATGACACCACCAGCACCATGCTGCACTGCTGGCTCAAGGAACATTTGTTTCCTGGATTTGCTCTTGGTACCAAAGACTCTGTATTCCTCTGTACTTGCACATTTTTGTGTCATAGTTCACTATTTTATTCAGTTTTTTTTTATGTAATATTTTACTTATTTTGAATACGTGTTGACATGAAGACTTTGCTACTATAATATATGAGAATTTCAAGAATTTCAAAATGCCTGAATGAATGAATGATTTAATTAATTTTTATGTACAATTATTGAATATGTTTAAAAAGTTTCTTCATATACTGCTTAATTTTTGATTCATTTGATTTTTAATTTAATTCTCAACATTTCTAACTATTATTTACACAAAGAACTCAAATCTAATGCATGAAATAGTTTGTATTGATATCTTATGTGACCCAGTTTGGGATAATGTACTTTGAATTTTTAATGCTGTTTAAATAAAAAAACTACATAATTTATCGCTCCATACTTTCATTTGACCTCATTACGCAGCAATCACACTTCTTTTGAGTCCTGTATATGTATAAGCTGTATTTACTTTGTATTTACTTTCTTTCTGTAAAAAAATTACTTTCTTTTCTTTTGTATCCACATATATTAAAAGAAAAACAAATTAAAAAATTGGAATAAGATTTCCTGTGGTTCCCTCTTGTGGACAAAAGTAATATTACAGCCATCATCTTTCAGTTGTTAATGATCTTTTCAGTATGAGATCTATCAAATTATAATAATATTGTGTGGATGTGTGAAACAACCTGATTAGACAGTCTTAAAACTAAAACTAAAATAAAAAAATACATAGTTGTTAAATATGAGATCTATCAAATTAATATTGCGTATATGTCTTTAACACCAAATGTAATGTCATCTGAACTGTTATGTCAGTCTATGTCAATCTTAGTCTATTTTGTGTCTATTTTGTTTAAACTACATATAGATATGTTTTAAATTTGTCCAGTATGAGAAGATCTTTCAAATTATTTTAATATTAGGTGGATATGTTTAACACCAAAGATCATCTGATCTGTTATGTCAGTCTATGTCAATCTGACTTGTTCTCCACATAAATACAGCTTAATGAAGCTTCTAGTTTGTGTAAACAATATATAGCTATGTTACACATTTTTTCAGAATGGGAAGATCTATCAAATTATATTAATATTGTTTGGATATGTTTTACACCACAGCTGTTAGTTTGTGTAAACAATATGTAGATATGTTGCAAATTTGTTGAAACAACATGTAAACAGAATCTTCAAACTCAAAATGGAATAAAAAGATTCCCTAGCCTGACGGTGCCTCTTGTGGACAAAAGTAGTATTACAGCTTTCCTAAGATTTTAAAATTGTATATCGTTTACAATTTATTGTGAGCCCTATGAGCATCAGAAATACATGAGACCAGAAACATTTCTTCAAAATGACTTGTTCTTAACATGTTCACAGTTTTGTGAAGTTTCTTGCTTGTGGACAAGATATATAGGCTTTTTATTCACATAAGGCCAAACCAGAAATATATGAAAAATTATATCTGCTGAACGGTTTCACTGATCGAAATTCTTTGAATAACTTTTTGCCTTGAGTGTCCCTAGATGATGCGTGTGAATTTTCAAGCCAATTGTATTGACGGCCTATGACTAGTTCGAAAAATTTTAATTTTCTAAAATCTCCAATATTTCACAAACAATTTGATTGACAGCAGTGGTTCTTGAGGCAAAGTTGTTCAGTATGAGGAGATCTATCAGATGATATCAATATTTTGTGGATGCGTGAAACACCACGTGAGTAGAGACGCAAAAAACTCGTTAGCGCCAACTAGTGTCCGATTTTCTTCAAAATTCTGACAGACCACTAGGGCCATGAGTCAAACACGCCCATCGAGTTTCGTTCCGATCGACCTTCGTTAAGCTAGTCTAATTGATGCTCAAAGTTCATTGGCCGATGACGGTCATGTTTTTTGAGATACACCAATATCCTCATAGACCATCATGGACCCTTGGACAAAGACCGTGCATGACAAGTTTCAGAACAATCAGACAAACATGTGACCCTGTACAGGTGATTTAGTGTTTTTTTCACAATATAGCGCCACCAAGTGGTCAACTGGCCCAGTTTTTTTGGTGTGACCACAAAATGACCTTATACATGACTATGTGAAGTTTGTTGAGATTATCTCTTTGCGTTCCAGAGTTATTACGATTTTAGCAAAAGTGTCTCCGCACTATGCAAACGTTTTAGCGTGTTGTTGCAAGCCTGAATCACCGATCGAAATTATTTGAATAACTTTTGGTCATGAGAGTCTCTAGATGATATGTGTGAAGTTTCACGTTATTTGGACAAACGGCCTATGAGGAGTTCGAAAATTTTTTTTTTCAGAAAATTCAAAATGGCGGAAAATTTTTATGGGCGGAAATGAAATCGGAGATATACATTTTTTAAGTCTTGAGCCAAGGATTCCAGGGATATAAGACACTTGAGTGTACGACAAACTGTCTATGAGTTATTAGCAATTTAGGTATTTTGATCGCTGTAGCGCCACCTATTGGCCAATCGGGGTCATATTTTGATACGTTCTCCCCAAATTGAGACCTACCTTCTGGCCAACTTTCAAGTCTCTAGACATTACGGTTTGGTCTGCACGATAAGAAGTACGGCAGAATAATAATAATAATAATAAAAATCTTAACAATTACAATAGGTTTTCAACGCTTCGCGTTTGAACCCCTAATAATAAATATAGCTGCAAGCAGCAATGACCGGGGTTCAAACGTCGCAAGACCATCTGAGCTGTCAAGACGGTTTGTGGTCAATCTGACTAGTTCTCCTAATGTGCACAGTTCTGTGAAGTTTCTACTTTGTGTAAACAATGTATAGACATCTTTCAAAGATGTTCAGAATGAGAAGATCGAATGATATTGACATTGTGAACTGAACATATGAACAGTTATGTCGGTCTATGTCAATCTGACTTGTTCTCCACATAAACAGAGCTTTATGAAGTTTCTAGTTTGTGTAAATGATATATAGACATGTTACAAATTTTTTCAGTATGGGAAGATCTATCAAATGATAATAATGTGGATATGTTTAACACTACACGTCATATCATTTGAACTGTTATGACCTTTTTTTGTCAATCTGACTAGTTTTTTCCTAATGAGCACAGTTCTGTGAAGTTTCTACTCTGTGCAAACAATGAATAGACATCTTTCAAAGATGTTCAGACTGAGAAGATTAAATGATATTAATATTGTGAACTGAACATCTGAACTGTTCTGTCGGTTTATGTCAGTCTATGTCAATCTGACTTGTTCTCCACATAAAAAGATTTTCTAGCCTGATGGTGCCTCTTGTGGACAAAAGTAGTATTACAGCTTTTCTAAGATTTTAAAATGTAGATCATTTATAACTTATTGTGAGCCCTATGAGCATCAGAAATGCATGAAACCCGACACATTTCTTCAAAATGACTTCTTCTTAACATGTTCACAGTTCTGTGACGTTTCTCTTGTGGACAAAACTAGTATTACAGCTTTTCTAAGATTTTAAAATATAGAGTGTTTATAATTTATTGTGAGCCCTATGAGCATCAGAAATACATGAAACCCGAGACATTTCTTCAAAATGACTTGTTCTTAACATTTACACAGTTTTGTGAAGTTTCTTGCTTGTGGACAAGATATATAGTCTTTTTATTCACAATAGGCCAAACCTTAAATATATGAAAAATTCTATCTGCTGAACGGTTTAACTAATCGAAATTCTTTGAATAACTTTTTCCCTTGAGTGTCCCTAGATGATGCGTGAGAATTTTCAAGCCAGTGAGATTGATGGCCTATGACGAGTTCGAAAAATTTGAAATTTCCAAAATCTCCAATATTTCACAAACAATTTGATTGACAACAGTGGTTCTTGAGGCAAAGTTGTTCAGTATGAGGAGATCTATCAAATGATATTAATATTCTGTGAATGCATGAAACACTACATGAGTAGAGACGCAAAAAACTCGTTAGCGCCAACTAGTGTCCGATTTTTATCAAAATTCTGACAGACCAATAGGGCAATGAGTCAAACACACCCATCGAGTTTCGTTCCGATCGACCTTCGTTAAGCTTGTCTAATTGATGCTCAACGTTCATTGGCCGATGACGGCCATGTTTTTTGAGATACACCAATGTCCTCATAGACCATCATGGACCCTTGGACAAAGATCGTGCATGACAAGTTTCAGGTCAATCAGACTAACATGTGACCCAGTACAGGTAATTTAGAGTTTTTTTCGCAATATAGCGCCACCAAGTGGTCAACCGTCGCAGTTTTTTTGTTGTGACCACAAAATGTCCTTATACATGACAATGTGAAGTTTGGTGAGATTATCTCTTTGCGCTCCAGAGTTATTACGATTTTAGCAAAAGTGCCTTTGCCTTATGCAAACGTTTTAGCGTGTTGTTGCGAGCCTGAATCACCGATAAAAATTCTTTGAATAACTTTTGGTCATGAGAGTCTCTAGATGATATGTGTGAAGTTTCGCGTTATTTGGACAAACGGCCTATGAGGAGTTCGAAAAAATTTTTTTTCAGAAAAATCAAAATGGCGGAAAATTTTTATAGGCGGAAATGAAATCGGAGATATACATTTTTTAAGTCTTGAGCCAAGGATTCCAGGGATATAAGACACTTGAGTGTACGACAAACGGTTTACGAGTTATGAGCGTGTACGCGTTTGTAGTCGCTGTAGCGCCACCTATTGCCCGATTTGCGTCATATTTTGATACGTTCTCCCCAAATTGAGACCTACCACCTGGCCCACTTTCAAGTCTCTAGACCTTACGGTTTGGTCTGCACGATAAGAAGTACGGCAGAAGAATAATAATAATAAAAATCTTAACAATTACAATAGGTTTTCAACGCTTCGCGTTTGAACCCCTAATAAATATAGCTGCTAGCAGCCATCACGGGGCCAAGCGCAAGGAGGGCATTACATGTTATGCCGACATGGCTGGCATCATCAGACCAACGGCAGTAAGAATCTAAAGACATTTCAATATGACTTAAGTCTAAATGGCTGAAAAATCAACAATACGGTCTTTAGTATTTCGATTTAATGGTTTATCACATTCAACCAACAGGCAGCGCTGTAACCAAATTGTAGTGTCAATTCATGTGGTACATTGAGAGTGTGGTGACATTGACACATGCAAAGTTTGCTTTCAATTGGGTAAACCATTGCTGACAGAGCACTAAAGTCATGTGTTTGTTAAACTTAGCATCTTATAAGAAAAATCGAAATGGCAGACGCTCAAAATGGCCGATATGGGAATATTTGGTATCACAGGACTCGGCATGACCCACTGGATCTAAAGAGACCAGTTTCATGTTTTTTGGCCAAAGGGTTCAGAAGTTATAAGCAAAAAAGTCAGTTTTTCATAACTCCTGACCACTAGGGGGCAGAGCGCCAAAACTCTGCAGGTAGCCTCAGACCATGATTGACATAACACACACCTAGTTTGGTCAGAAAAGACTAATGCATTGCGGAGATAAAGCCTCAGTTTCAATTTGGCGACTTTTACCTCGGATTCTTTCGCGAGTTATTCGTAAACGGTTTGTCGAATCAACTTTCTTTATATATCGTTTTGTCCACATTGTCGGGAGATGATGTGGTTCAATTTTCGTGAAGATCGGACGAACGGCCTAGGAGGAGTTCGACAAAGTAGGTTTTTCATAAAATTCAAAATGGCGGGAAAATTTTCATGACGGAAAATGACGTCATAGGGTGCAATCGAATCGTCTTGAGCCAAGGAATCAGTGGACAAAAGAATTTTGTTTCTAGGACATACGGTTCAAAAGTTATTTACGTAAACGTGAGTGCAACTTTGGACGGTTGGTGGCGCTATAGAGATTGAGTTAGAGACTTCAATTTTGCTATGGTCAATGATTGGACTCTCCTTTATGAGTGTGCCAACTTTTTTTCATTTTCCCGCTTACGGTTCTATGGGCTGTCATAGACTTCAATGGCAGAAGAAGAATAATAATAAATATAGCTGCTAGCAGCCATCACGGGGCCAAGCGCAAGGAGGGCATTACATGTTATGCCGACATGGCTTGCATCATCAGACCAACGGCAGTAAGAATCTAAAGACATTTCAATATGACTTAAGTCTAAATGGCTGAAAAATCAACAATACGGTCTTTAGTATTTCGATTTAATGGTTTATCACATTCAACCAACAGGCAGCGCTGTAACCAAATTGTAGTGTCAATTCATGTGGTACATTGAGAGTGTGGTGACTGACACATGCAAAGTTTGCTTTCAATTGGGTAAACCATTGCTGACAGAGCACTAAAGTCATGTGTTTGTTAAACTTAGCATCTTATAAGAAAAATCGAAATGGCAGACGCTCAAAATGGCCGATATGGGAATATTTGGTATCACAGGACTCGGCATGACCCACTGGATCTAAAGAGACCAGTTTCATGTTTTTTGGCCAAAGGGTTCAGAAGTTATAAGCAAAAAAGTCAGTTTTTCATAACTCCTGACCACTAGGGGGCAGAGCGCCAAAACTCTGCAGGTAGCCTCAGACCATGATTGACATAACACACACCTAGTTTGGTCAGAAAAGACTAATGCATTGCGGAGATAAAGCCTCAGTTTCAATTTGGCGACTTTTACCTCGGATTCTTTCGCGAGTTATTCGTAAACGGTTTGTCGAATCAACTTTCTTTATATATCGTTTTGTCCACATTGTCGGGAGATGATGTGGTTCAATTTTCGTGAAGATCGGACGAACGGCCTAGGAGGAGTTCGACAAAGTAGGTTTTTCATAAAATTCAAAATGGCGGGAAAATTTTCATGACGGAAAATGACGTCATAGGGTGCAATCGAATCGTCTTGAGCCAAGGAATCAGTGGACAAAAGAATTTTGTTTCTAGGACATACGGTTCAAAAGTTATTTACGTAAACGTGAGTGCAACTTTGGACGGTTGGTGGCGCTATAGAGATTGAGTTAGAGACTTCAATTTTGCTATGGTCAATGATTGGACTCTCCTTTATGAGTGTGCCAACTTTTTTTCATTTTCCCGCTTACGGTTCTATGGGCTGTCATAGACTTCAATGGCAGAAGAATAATAATAATAATAAATATAGCTGCTAGCAGCCATCACGGGGCCAAGCACAAGGAGGGCATTAAATGTCATGCCGACATGGCTGGCATCATCAGACCAACGGCAGTAAGAATCTAAAGACATTTCAATATGACTTAAGTCTAAATGGCTGAAAAACCAACAATACGGTCTTTAGCAATTCGATTTAATGGTTTATCACATTCAACCAACAGGCAGCGCTGTAACCAAATTGTAGTGTCAATTCATGTGGTACATTGAGAGTGTGGTGACATTGACACATGCAAAGTTTGCTTTCAATTGGGTAAACCATTGCTGACAGAGCACTAAAGTCATGTGTTTGTTAAACATAGCATCTTGTAAGAAAAATTGAAATGGCAGACGCTCAAAATGGCCGATATGGTAAAATTTGGTATCACAGGACTCGGCATGACCCACTGGATCTAAAGACAGCAGTTTCATGATTTTTAGACAAAGCGTTCAGGAGTTATAATCAAAAATGTCAGTTTTTTTATATCTCCTGACCACTAGGGGGCAGAGCGCCAAAACTCTGCAGGTAGCCTCAGACCATGATTGACATAACACACACCTAGTTTGGTCAAAAAACGCTAATGCGTTGCGGAGATAAAGCCTCAATTTTATTTTTGCGACCATTACGTCGGATTCTTTTGCGAGTTATTCGTAAACGGTTTGACATATCAACTTTCTTTGGATAACTTTTTGTCATGATGGTCTGGAGATGATGTGGTTTAATTTTGGTGAAAATTGGACAAACGGTCTGGGAGGAGTTCGAAAAAGTAGGTTTTTAAAGAAAAACAACATGGTGGACACGAAGTTTGGCCGACTATGACAAATTTTGTATCTGTGTTCTCGGTTTGACCCAAGGAACGTATAAAGATAATTTGTTTTACCATAGGTTAACGCACTCAAAAGTTATTAGCATATTTGTAAATTTGGTTATAATTTTTGACCACAAGGGGGTGCTGCCTCGAAACTTTTTGAGTCGTATCAAGGTTAGGTGCCGAAGACACATATTGAGTTTCGTAACGATACGCCAATATCTTTGTTAAATATAGCAATTTATGACAATATTCAAAATGGCCGACGCTCAAAATGGCCGATATGGGAAAATTTGGTATCGCACGACTCGGCATGATGCACTGAATCTAAAGAGACCAGTTTTATTATTTTTGGCCAAAGCGTTTAGAAGTTATAAGCAAATATTTAACTTTTTCATATCTCCTGACCACTAGGGGGCACAGCGCCAAAACTCTGCAGGTAGCCTCATATCATGATTGACATAACCTACACCTAGTTTGGTCAAAAAACGCTAATGCGTTGCGGAGATAAAGCCTCAATTTCATTTTTGCGACCATTACGTCGGATTCTTTCGCGAGTTATTCGTAAACGGTTTGACATATCAACTTTTTTTGGATAACTTTTTGTCCACATTGTCTGGAGATGATGTGGTTCGATTTTCGTTGAAATCGGAAAAACGGCCTAGGAGGAGTTCGAAAAAGTAGGTTTTTCATAAAATTCAAAATGGCGGGAAATTTTTCATGACGGAAAATGACGTCATAGGGTGCATTCGAATCGTCTTGAGCCAAGGAATCAGTGGACATAAGAATTTTGTTTCTAGGTCATACGGTTCAAAAGTTATTAGCATAAACGATAGTTCAACTTTGGACAGTTGGTGGCGCTAGAGATATTGAGTTAGAGACTTCAATTTTGCTATGGTCAATGTTTGGACTGTCCTTAATGAGTGTGCCAACTTTCATCATTTTCCCGCATACGGTTCTATGGGCTGTCATAGACTTCCATGACGGAAGAAGAAGAAGAATAATAATAAAGAACCGGAACAAAAACAATAGGTGCCTCCGCACCTTCGGTGCTTGGCCCCTAATAATAATAAGAACCGGAACAAAAACAATAGGTGCCTCCGCACCTTCGGTGCTTGGCCCCTAAATATAGCTGCAAGCAGCAATGACGGGGCCAAGCACAAACAGGGCATTGACGTGGCCGGCAGCATAAGAGCAATTGAAGTAATCAACAACTAAATGCATTTTAATATGATTTTAGGCTAAATGGCTGAAAAATCATTAATACAGACACTGTAATTTGAATGAAAAGTTTAGCGCTTTGGACCAATAGTTGGCGCTGTGTCCAAATTGTTAGAATTGGGTCCGAGTAATGTGACAATGAAATCTGCAAAGTTTGGTGTTATTTGGACAAAACATTACTGACTTAAAGCATTAAAGTCATTTTGTCATCACTACCTCAAATTTGTAATTGCGGTATACGAAAACGGTTTTGTCTATCGACACGAAATCCATAACTTTTTGTCAGCACAGTCTGAAGATGATACGATTCGATTTTGGTGAAAATCGGACAAACGGTCTGGGAGGAGTTTGAAAAAGTAGGTTTTTGAATGAAACAACATGGCGGATATGAAATTTAGGCAAACTATGTCAAATTTGGTATCTGTGTTCTCGGTGTGACCCAAGGAACATATTAAGATCATTTGTTTTAAAATAGCTTAATGTAATCAAAAGTTATTAGCATTTTTGGAAATTGTGTTATAACTTTTGACCACAAGGTGGCGCTGCCCCGAAACTTTTGGTGTAGGTTCAAATCAAGGTCCCAAAGACACATACTGAGTTTCGTAATGATACGCCAATGCGTTTGTAAAATATAGCATTTTACGACAAATTTCAAAATGGCCAACGCCCAAAATGGCCGATATAAGAAAATTTGGTATCGGACGACTCAGCATGATGCCCTGAATCTAAAGAGACCAGTTTTATGATTTTTGACCAAAGTGTTCAGAAGTTATAAGCAAAAAAGTCAATTTTTTATATCTCCTGACCACTAGGGGGCAGTGCACCAAAACTCTGCAGGTAGCCTCAGATTATGACTACTATGACACACACCAATTTTGGTCTGAATATGCAAATGCGTTGCGGAGATATAGCCTCAAGTTCATTTTTGCGGCAAATTCGTCGAACTCTTTCGCAAGTTTATCAAAAACGGAATGACCAATCAACTTGATTTCCATAACTTTTTGTCTCCATAGTCTGGAGATGATGTGGTTCATTTTTTGTGAGAATCGGACAAACGGCCTAGGAGGAGTTCGACAAAGTAGGTTTTTCATAAAACTCAAAATTGCGGAAAAATTTTCATGACGGAAAATGACGTCATAGGGTGCAATCGAATCGGCTTGACCCAAGGAATCAGTGGACAAAGGAATTTTGTTTCTAGCCCTTATGGTTCAAGAGTTATTAGCATAAATGTAAGTGTAACTTTGGACAGTTGGTGGCGCTAGAGGGATTGAGGTAGAGACTCCAAAATTGGTGTGGTCAATGATTGGACTGTCCTCTATGTGTGTGCCAAATTTCATCATTTTCCTGCATACGGTTCTATGGGCTGCCATTGACTTCTGGGTGGAAGAAGAAGAAGAAGAAATATAGCTGCTAGCAGCCATCACGGGGCCAAGCGCAAGGAGGGCATTAAATGTCATGCCGACATGACTGGCATCATCAGACCAACGGCAGTAAAAATCTAAAGACATTTCAATATGGCTTAAGTCTAAATGGCTGAAAAACCAACAATACGGTCTTTAGCAATTCGATTTAATGGTTTATCGCATTCAACCAACAGGCAGCGCTGTAACCAAATTGTAGTGTGTGGTACATTGAGAGTGTGGTGACATTGACACATGCAAAGTTTGCTTTCAATTGGGTAAACCATTGCTGACAGAGCACTAAAGTCATGTGTTTGTTAAACATAGCATCTTATAAGAAAAATCGAAATGGCAGACGCTCAAAATGGCCGATATGGGAATATTTGGTATCATAGGACTCGGCATGACCCACTGGATCTAAAGAGACCAGTTTCATGATTTTTGGCCAAAGGGTTCAGAAGTTATAAGCAAAAAAGTCAGTTTTTGATAACTCCTGACCACTAGGGGGCACAGCGCCAAAACTCTGCAGGTAGCCTCAAACCATGATTGACATAACACACACCTAGTTTGGTCAGAAAAGGCTAATGCATTGGGGAGATAAAGCCTCAATTTCATTTTGGCGACTTTTACCTCAGATTCTTTCACAAGTTATTCGTAAACGGTTTGACGAATCAACTTTGTTTATATATCGTTTTGTCCACATTGTCAGGAGATGATGTGGTTCAATTTTCGTGAACATCGGACGAACGGCCTAGGAGGAGTTCGACAAAGTAGGTTTTTCATAAAATTCAAAATGGCGGGAAAATTTTCATGACGGAAAATGACGTCATAGGGTGCAATCGAATCGTCTTGAGCCAAGGAATCAGTGGACAAAAGAATTTTGTTTCTAGGACATACGGTTCAAAAGTTATTTACGTAAACGTGAGTGCAACTTTGGACAGTTGGTGGCGGTAGAGAGATTGAGTTAGAGACTTCAATTTTGCTATGGTCAATGATTAGACTCTCCTTTATGAGTGTGCCAACTTTTTTTCATTTTCCCGCTTACGGTTCTATGGGCTGTCATAGACTTCAATGGCAGAAGAAGAATAATAATAAATATAGCTGCTAGCAGCCATCACGGGGCCAAGCGCAAGGAGGGCATTAAATGTCATGCCGACATGGCTGGCATCATCAGACCAACGGCAGTAAGAATCTAAAGAGATTTCAATATGACTTAAGTCTAAATGGCTGAAAAATCAACAATACGGTCTTTAGTATTTCGATTTAATGGTTTATCACATTCAACCAACAGGCAGCGCTGTAACCAAATTGTAGTGTCAATTCATGTGGTACATTGAGAGTGTGGTGACATTGACACATGCAAAGTTTGCTTTCAATTGGGTAAACCATTGCTGACAGACCACTAAAGTCATGTGTTTGTTAAACATAGCATCTTATAAGAAAAATCGAAATGGCAGACGCTCAAAATGGCCGATATGGGAATATTTGGTATCACAGGACTCGGCATGACCCACTGGATCTAAAGAGACCAGTTTCATGATTTTTGGACAAAGCGTTCAGGAGTTATAATCAAAAATGACAGTTTTTCATATCTCCTGACCAGTAGGGGGCAGAGCGCCAAAACTCTGCAGGTAGCCTCAGACCATAATTGACATAACACACACCTAGTTTGGTCAGAAAAGGCAAATGCATTACGGAGATAAAGCCTCAATTTCATTTTAGCGACTATTACCTCAGATTCTTTTGTGAGTTATTCGTAAATGGTTTGACGAACCAACTTCCTTTATATATCGTTTTGTCCACATTGTCTGGAGATGATGTGGTTCAATTTTCGTGAAAATCGGACGAACGGCCTAGGAGGAGTTCGAAAAAGTAGGTTTTTCATAAAATTCAAAATGGCGGGAAAATTTTCATGACGGAAAATGACGTCATAGGGTGCAATTGAATCGTCTTGAGCCAAGGAATCAGTGGACAAAAGAATTTTGTTTCTAGGACATACGGTTCAAAAGTTATTTACATAAACGTGAGTGCAACTTTGGACAGTTGGTGGCGCTTTAGAGATTGAGTTAGAGACTTCAATTTTGCTATGGTCAATGATTGGACTGTCCTTTATGAGTGTGCCAACTTTTTTTCATTTTCCCGCTTACGGTTCTATGGGCTGTCATAGACTTCAATGGCAGAAGAAGAATAATAATAATAATAATAAATATAGCTGCAAGCAGCAATGACCGGGGTTCAAACGTCGCAAGACCATCTGAGCTGTCAAGACGGTTTGTGGTCAATCTGACTAGTTCTCCTAATGTGCACAGTTCTGTGAAGTTTCTACTTTGTGTAAACAATGAATAGACATCTTTTAAAGATGTTCAGAATGAGAAGATCAAATGATATTGATATTGTGAATTGAACATATGAACCGTTATGTCGGTGTATGTCGGTCTATGTCAATCTGACTTGTTCTCCACATAAACAGAGCTTTATGAAGTTTCTAGTTTGTGTAAATGATACATAGACATGTTACAATTTTTTTCAGCATGGGAAGATCTATCAAATGATAACAATGTGGATATGTTTAACACTACACATCATATCATTTGAACTGTTATGACCTTTTTTTGTCAATCTGACTATTTTTTTTCCTAATGAGCACAGGTCTGTGAAGTTTCTACTCTGTGCAAACAATGAATAGACATCTTTCAAAGATGTTCAGACTGAGAAGATTAAATGATATTAATATTGTGAACTGAACATCTGAACTGTTCTGTCAGTTTATGTCAGTCTATGTCAATCTGACTTGTTCTCCACATAAAAAGATTTTCTAGCCTGATGGTGCCTCTTGTGGACAAAAGTAATATTACAGCTTTTCTAAGATTTTAAAATGTAGATCATTTGTAATTTATTGTGAGCCCTATGAGCATCAGAAATACATGAGACCTGACACATTTCTTCAAAATGACTTGTTCTTAACATGTTCACAGATCTGTGACGTTTCTCTTGTGGACAAAACTAGTATTACAGCTTTTCTAAGATTTTAAAATGTAGATCGTTTATAATTTATTGTGAGCCGTACGAGCATCAGAAATACATGAAACCTCACAAGTTTTTTCAAAATGACTTGTTCTTAACATTTACACAGTTTTGTGAAGTTTTTTGTTTGTGGACAAGATATATAGACATTTTAATCACAATAGGCCAAATCAGAAATATATGAAAAATTGTATCTGCTGAACGGTTTAACTAATCGAAAATCCTTTGACAACTTTTTGCCTTGACTGTCCCTAGATGATGCGTGTGAATTTTCAAGCCAGTGAGATTGACGGCCTATGACGAGTTCGAAAAATTTGAAATTTCAAAAATCTCCAATATTTCGCAAACAATTTGATTGACAGCAGTGGTTCTTGAGGCAAAGTTGTTCAGTATGAGGAGATCTATCAGATGATATCAATATTTTGGGGATGCGTGAAACACCACGTGAGTAGAGACGCAAAAAACTCGTTAGCGCCAACTAGTGTCCGATTTTCTTCAAAATTCTGACAGACCACTAGGGCCATGAGTCAAACACGCCCATCGAGTTTCGTTCCGATCGACCTTCGTTAACCTGGTCTAATTGATGCTCAAAGTTCATTGGCCGATGACGGTCATGTTTTTTGAGATACACCAATGTCCTCATAGACCATCATGGACCCTTGGACAAAGACCGTGCATGACAAGTCTCAGGTCAATCGGACTACCATGTGACCCTGTACAGGTGATTGAGTGTTTTTTTCGCAATATAGCGCCACCAAGTGGTCAATCATCGCAGTTTTTTTGGTGTGACCACAAATTGAGCTTATACATGACTATGTGAAGTTTGGTGAGATTATCTCTTTGCGTTCCACAGCTATTACAATTTTAGCAAAAGTGTCTCTGCCTTATGCGAACGTTTTAGCGTGTCGTTGCAAGCGTGAATCACCGATCAAAATTATTTGAATAACTTTTAGTCATGAGAGTCTCTAGATGATATGTGTGAAGTTTCGCGTTATTTGGACAAACGGTCTATGAGGAGTTCGAAAACTTTTTTTTTCAGAAAATTCAAAATGGCGGAAAATTTTTATAGGCGGAAATGAAATCGGAGATATACATTTTTTAAGTCTTGAGCCAAGGATTCCAGAGATATAAGACACTTGAGTGTACGACAAACGGTTTACGAGTTATGAACATGTACGCGTTTGTAGTCGCTGTAGCGCCACCTATAGCCCGATTTGCGTCATATTTTGATACGTTCTCCCCAAATTGAGACCTACCATCTGACAAAGTTTCAAGTCTCTAGACCTTACGGTTTGGTCTGCACAAGACGCATTACGGCAGAAGAATAATAATAATAATAATAATAATAATAAAAATCCTAACAATTACAATAGGTTTTCAACGCTTCGCGTTTGAACCCTGAAGTTTCTACTTTGTGCAAACAATGTATAGACATCTTTCAAAGATGTTCAGAATGAGAAGATCAAATGATATTAATATTGTGAGCTGAACATCTGAACTGTTATGTCGGTGTATGTCAATCTGACTTGTTCTCCACATAAACAGAGCTTTATGAAGTTTCTAGTTTGTGTAAACGATATATATACACATGTTAACCATTTTTTCAGTATGGAAAAATCTATCAAATGATATTAATATTACGTGCATGTGTTTAACACCATAAGTCATGTCCTCTGAACTGTTATGTCAGTCTATGTCAATTTGACTTGTTCTCCACATAAAAAAAGTTCCTAGCCTGATGGTGCCTCTGTTGGACAAAAGTAGTATTACAGCTTTTCTAAGATTTTAAAATAAAGATCGTTTATAATTTATTGTGAGCCCTATGAGCATCAGAAATACATGAAACCCGACACATTTCTTCAAAATGACTTGTTCTTAACATGTTCACAGTTTTGTGACGTTTCTCTTGTGGACAAAACTAGTATTACAGCTTTTCTAAGATTTTAAAATATAGAGTGTTTATAATTTATTGTGAGCCCTATGAGCATCAGAAATACATGAAACCCAACACATTTCTTCAAAATGACTTGTTCTTAACATTTACACAGTTTTGTGAAGTTTCTTGTTTGTGGACAAGATATATAGACATTTTAATCACAATAGACCAAATCAGAAATATATGAAAAATTGTATCTGCTGAACGGTTTAACTGATCGAAATTCTTTGAATAACTTTTTGCCTTGAGTGTCCCTAGATGATGAGTGTGAATTTTCAAGCCAATCGTATTGACGGCCTATGACTAGTTCGAAAAATTTTAATTTTCTAAAATCTCCAATATTTCACAAACAATTTGATGGACAGCAGTGGTTCTTGAGGCAAAGTTGTTCAGTATGAGGAGATCTATCAGATGATATCAATATTTTGTGGATGCGTGAAACACCACGTGAGTAGAGACGCAAAAAACTCGTTAGCGCCAACTAGTGTCCGATTTTCTTCAAAATTCTGACAGACCACTAGGGCCATGAGTCAAACACGCCCATCGAGTTTCGTTCCGATCGACCTTCGTTAAGCTAGTCTAATTGATGCTCAAAGTTCATTGGCCGATGACGGTCATGTTTTTTGAGATACACCAAGATCCTCATAGACCATCATGGACCCTTGGACAAAGACCGTGCATGACAAGTTTCAGAACAATCAGACAAACATGTGACCCTGTACAGGTGATTTAGTGTTTTTTTCACAATATAGCGCCACCAAGTGGTCAACTGGCCCAGTTTTTTTGGTGTGACCACAAAATGACCTTATACATGACTATGTGAAGTTTGTTGAGATTATCTCTTTGCGTTCCAGAGTTATTACGATTTTAGCAAAAGTGTCTCCGCACTATGCGAACGTTTTAGCGTGTTGTTGCAAGCCTGAATCACCGATCGAAATTATTTGAATAACTTTTGGTCATGAGAGTCTCTAGATGATATGTGTGAAGTTTCACGTTATTTGGACAAACGGCCTATGAGGAGTTCGAAAAAATTTTTTTTCAGAAAATTCAAAATGGCGGAAAATTTTTATGGGCGGAAATGAAATCGGAGATATACATTTTTTAAGTCTTGAGCCAATGATTCCAGGGATATAAGACACTTGAGTGTACGACAAACTGTCTATGAGTTATTAGCAATTTAGGTATTTTGATCGCTGTAGCGCCACCTATTGGCCAATCGGGGTCATATTTTGATACGTTCTCCCCAAATTGAGACCTACCTTCTGGCCAACTTTCAAGTCTCTAGACATTACGGTTTGGTCTGCACGATAAGAAGTACGGCAGAATAATAATAATAATAATAAAAATCTTAACAATTACAATAGGTTTTCAACGCTTCGCGTTTGAACCCCTAAATATAGCTGCAAGCAGCAATGACCGGGGTTCAAACGTAGCAAGACCATCTGAGCTGTCAAGACGGTTTGTGGTCAATCTGACTAGTTTTCCTAATGTGCACAGTTCTGTGAAGTTTCTACTTTGTGTAAACAATGTATAGACATCTTTCAAAGATGTTCAGAATGAGAAGATCAAATGATATTGACATTGTGAACTGAACATATGAACAGTTATGTCGGTCTATGTCAATCTGACTTGTTCTCCACATAAACAGAGCTTTATGAAGTTTCTAGTTTGTGTAAATTATATATAGACATGTTACAAATTTTTTCAGTATGGGAAGATCTATCAAATGATAGTAATGTGGATATGTTTAGACATCTTTCAAAGATGTTCAGACTGAGAAGATTAAATGATATTAATATTGTGAACTGAACATCTGAACTGTTCTGTCAGTTTATGTCAGTCTATGTCAATCTGACTTGTTCTCCACATAAAAAGATTTTCTAGCCTGATGGTGCCTCTTGTGGACAAAAGTAGTATTACAGCTTTTCTAAGATTTTAAAATAAAGATTGTTTATAATTTATTGTGAGCCCTATGAGCATCAGAAATACATGAGACCTGACACATTTCTTCAAAATGACTTGTTCTTAACATGTTCACAGTTCTGTGACGTTTCTCTTGTGGACAAAAGTAGTATTACAGCTTTTCTAAGATTTTAAAATAGAGAGTGTTTATAATTTATTGTGAGCCCTATGAGCTGCAGAAATACATGAAACCCGACACATTTCTTCAAAATGACTTGTTCTTAACATTTACACAGTTTGGTGAAGTTTCTTGTTTGTGGACGAGATATATAGGCTTTTTATTCACAATAGGCCAGACCTGAAATATATGAAAAATTATATCTGCTGAACGGGTTAACTAATCAAAATTCTTTGAATAACTTTTTGCCTTGAGTGTCCCTAGATGATGCGTGTGAATTTTCAAGCCAATCGTATTGACCGCCTATGACGAGTTCGAAAAATTTGAAATTTCAAAAATCTCCAATATTTCGCAAACAATTTGATTGACAGCAGTGGTTCTTGAGGCAAAGTTGTTCAGTGTGAGGAGATCTATCATATGATATCAATATTCTGTGGATGCGTGAAATACCACGTGAGTAGAGACGCAAAAAACTTGTTAGCGCCAACTAGTGTCCGATTTTTTTCAAAATTCTGACAGAACACTATGGCCATGCGTCAAACACACCCATCGAGTTTCGTTCCGATCGACCTTCGTTAGGCTGGTCTAATTGATGCTCAAAGTTCATTGGCCGATGACGGCCATGTTTTTTGAGATACACCAATGTCCTCATAGACCATCAGGGACCCTTGGTCAAAGACCGTGCATGACAAGTTTCAGGTCAATCAGATAAACATGTGACCCTGTACAGGTGATTTAGTGTTTTTTTCACAATATAGCGCCACCAAGTGGTCAACTGGCCCAGTTTTTTTGGTGTGACCACAAAATGACCTTATACATGACTATGTGAAGTTTGTTGAGATTATCTCTTTGCGTTCCAGAGTTATTACGATTTTAGCAAAAGTGTCTCCGCACTATGCGAACGTTTTAGCGTGTTGTTGCAAGCCTGAATCACCGATCGAAATTATTTGAATAACTTTTGGTCATGAGAGTCTCTAGATGATATGTGTGAAGTTTCACGTTATTTGGACAAACGGCCTATGAGGAGTTCGAAAAAAATTTTTTTCAGAAAATTCAAAATGGCGGACAATTTTTATAGGCGGAAATGAAATCGGAGATATACATTTTTTAAGTCTTGAGCCAAGGATTCCAGGGATATAAGACACTTGAGTGTACGACAAACTGTCTATGAGTTATTAGCAATTTAGGTATTTTGATCGCTGTAGCGCCACCTATTGGCCAATCGGGGTCATATTTTGATACGTTCTCCCCAAATTGAGACCTACCTTCTGGCCAACTTTCAAGTCTCTAGACATTACGGTTTGGTCTGGACGATAAGAAGTACGGCAGAATAATAATAATAATAAATATAGCTGCAAGCAGCCATGACGGGGCCAAGCATAAGGAGGGCATTAAATGTTATGCCGACATGTCTGGCAGCATCAGACCAACAGCAGTAAGCATCTAAAGACATTTCAATATGACTTCAGTCTAAATGGCTGAAAAATTATCAATAAGGTCTTTAGTAATTCGATTTAACGGTTTATCACATTCAACCAAAAGGCAGCGCTGTAACCAAATTGATGTGTCAAATCATGTGGCATATCCAGAGTGAGGTGACAATGACACATGCAAAGTTTGGTGTCAATAGGGTAAAGCATTGATGAAACACAGCTTTAACGTCATGTGTTTGTTAAGCATAGCATTTCATGACAAAATTCTAAATAGCCGACAGTGAAAATGGCCGATATGAGAAAATTTGGTATCGCAGGACTCGGCATGATGCACTGAATCTAAAGACAGCAGTTTCATGATTTTTGGACAAAGCGTTCAGGAGTTATAATCAAAAATGTCAGTTTTTGATATCTCCTGACCACTAGGGGGCAGAGCGCCAAAACTCTTCAGGTAGCCTCAGATCATGATTGACATGACACACAGAAAGTTTGGTCAGAATACGCTAATGCGTTGCGGAGATATAGCCTCGCTTTATTTGGTGGCCGTTTGGTCAAATTCGTTCGCAATTTTATCGAAACCTGTTTGACGAATCAACTTTATTTTAATAACTTTTTGTCAGCATGGTCTGAAGATGTTATGATTCAATTTTGGTGAAAATTGGGCAAACAGTGTGGGAGGAGTTCGAAAAAGTAGGTTTTTAAAGAAAAACAACATGGCGGACAGGAAGTTTGGCCGACTATGACAAATTTGGTATCTGTGTTCTCGGTTTGACCCAAGGAACGTATAAAGACAACTTATTTTACCATAGGTTAACGTGTTCAAAAGTTATTAGCATTTTTGTAAATTTGTTTATAACTTTTGACCACAAGGTGGCGCTGCCTCGAAACGTTTTGTGTTGTATCAGGCCCAGATGCCGAAGACACATATCGAGTTTCGTAACGATACGACAATGTGTTTGTTAAATATAGCAATTTATGACAAAATTCAAAATGGCCGACCCTCACAATGGCCGATATGGGAAAATTTAGTATCGCACGACTCGGCATGATGCCCTGAATCTAACGAGACCAGTTTTATAATTTTTGGTCGAAGCGTTCAGAAGTTATAAGCAAATATTTCACTTTTTCATATCTCCAGACCACTAGGGGGCAGAGCGCCAAATCTCTGCAGGTAGCCTCAGACCATCATTGCCATAACACACACCAAGTTTGGTCAGAATACGCTAATGCGTTGCGGAGATAATGCCTCGCTTTCATTTCCGCGGCCATTTTGTCGAATTCTTTCGCAAGTTATTCGTAAACGGTTTGACGAGTCAACTTTCTTTTAATAACTTTTTGTCAACATGGTCTGGAGATGATGTGGTTCAATTTTCGTGAAAATCGGACAAAGGGCCTAGGAGGAGTTCGAAAAAGTAGGTTTTTCATAAAATTCAAAATGGCGGAAAAATTTTCATGACGGAAAGTGACGTCATAGGGTGCAATCGAATCGTCTTGAGCCAAGGAATCAGTGGACGAAAGAATTTTGTTTCTAGGACATACGGTTCAAAAGTTATTAACGTAAACGTGAGTGCAACTTTGGACAGTTGGTGGCGCTAGAGACATTGAGTTAGAGACTTCAAATTTGCTATGGTCAATGATTGGACTGTCCTCTATCAGTGTGCAAAATTTCATCATTTTCCCGCAAACGGTTCTATGGCCTGCCATAGACTCCCATGGCGGAAGAAGAAGAAGAAGAGGAATAATAATAAAGAACCGGAACAAACACAATAGGTGCCTCCGCACCTTCGGTGCTTGGCCCCTAATAAAAATCTTAACAATTACAATAGGTTTTCAACGCTTCGCGTTTGAACCCCTAATAATAAAAATCCTAACAATTACAATAGGTTTTCAACGCTTCGCGTTTGAACCCCTAATAATAATAATAATAATAAATATAGCTGCAAGCAGCAATGACCGGGGTTCAAACGTCTCAAGACCATCTGAGCTGTCAAGACGGTTTGTGGTCAATCTGACTTGTTTTCCTAATGTGCACAGTTCTGTGAAGTTTCTACTTTGTGTAAACAATGTATAGACATCTTTCAAAGATGTTCAGAATGAGAAGATCAAATGATATTGACATTGTGAACTGAACATATGAACAGTTATGTCGGTCTATGTCAATCTGACTTGTTCTCCACATAAACAGAGCTTTATGAAGTTTCTAGTTTGTGTAAATTATATATAGACATGTTACAAATTTTTTCAGTATGGGAAGATCTATCAAATGATAGTAATGTGGATATGTTTAACACTACACGTCATATCATTTCAACTGTTATGACCTTTTTTGTCAATCTGACTAGTTTACCTAATGAGCACAGTTCTGTGAAGTTTCTACTCTGTGTGAATAGACATCTTTCAAAGATGTTCAGACTGAGAAGATTAAATGATATTAATATTGTGAACTGAACATCTGAACTGTTCTGTCAGTTTATGTCAGTCTATGTCAATCTGACTTGTTCTCCACATAAAAAGATTTTCTAGCCTGATGGTGCCTCTTGTGGACAAAAGTAGTATTACAGCTTTTCTAAGATTTTAAAATAAAGATTGTTTATAATTTATTGTGAGCCCTATGAGCATCAGAAATACATGAGACCTGACACATTTCTTCAAAATGACTTGTTCTTAACATGTTCACAGTTCTGTGACGTTTCTCTTGTGGACAAAAGTAGTATTACAGCTTTTCTAAGATTTTAAAATAGAGAGTGTTTATAATTTATTGTGAGCCCTATGAGCTGCAGAAATACATGAAACCCGACACATTTCTTCAAAATGACTTGTTCTTAACATTTACACAGTTTGGTGAAGTTTCTTGTTTGTGGACGAGATATATAGGCTTTTTATTCACAATAGGCCAGACCTGAAATATATGAAAAATTATATCTGCTGAACGGGTTAACTAATCAAAATTCTTTGAATAACTTTTTGCCTTGAGTGTCCCTAGATGATGCGTGTGAATTTTCAAGCCAATCGTATTGACCGCCTATGACGAGTTCGAAAAATTTGAAATTTCAAAAATCTCCAATATTTCGCAAACAATTTGATTGACAGCAGTGGTTCTTGAGGCAAAGTTGTTCAGTATGAGGAGATCTATCATATGATATCAATATTCTGTGGATGCGTGAAATACCACGTGAGTAGAGACGCAAAAAACTTGTTAGCGCCAACTAGTGTCCGATTTTTTTCAAAATTCTGACAGACCACTATGGCCATGCGTCAAACACACCCATCGAGTTTCGTTCCGATCGACCTTCGTTAGGCTGGTCTAATTGATGCTCAAAGTTCATTGGCCGATGACGGCCATGTTTTTTGAGATACACCAATGTCCTCATAGACCATCAGGGACCCTTGGTCAAAGACCGTGCATGACAAGTTTCAGGTCAATCAGATAAACATGTGACCCTGTACAGGTGATTTAGTGTTTTTTTCACAATATAGCGCCACCAAGTGGTCAACTGGCCCAGTTTTTTTGGTGTGACCACAAAATGACCTTATACATGACTATGTGAAGTTTGTTGAGATTATCTCTTTGCGTTCCAGAGTTATTACGATTTTAGCAAAAGTGTCTCCGCACTATGCGAACGTTTTAGCGTGTTGTTGCAAGCCTGAATCACCGATCGAAATTATTTGAATAACTTTTGGTCATGAGAGTCTCTAGATGATATGTGTGAAGTTTCACGTTATTTGGACAAACGGCCTATGAGGAGTTCGAAAAAATTTTTTTTCAGAAAATTCAAAATGGCGGACAATTTTTATAGGCGGAAATGAAATCGGAGATATACATTTTTTAAGTCTTGAGCCAAGGATTCCAGGGATATAAGACACTTGAGTGTACGACAAACTGTCTATGAGTTATTAGCAATTTAGGTATTTTGATCGCTGTAGCGCCACCTATTGGCCAATCGGGGTCATATTTTGATACGTTCTCCCCAAATTGAGACCTACCTTCTGGCCAACTTTCAAGTCTCTAGACATTACGGTTTGGTCTGGACGATAAGAAGTACGGCAGAATAATAATAATAATAATAAAAATCTTAACAATTACAATAGGTTTTCAACGCTTCGCGTTTGAACCCCTAATAAAAATCCTAACAATTACAATAGGTTTTCAACGCTTCGCGTTTGAACCCCTAATAACTTTGACTGTTAGACGCTGCATTTGAAGAGAGTCAGCGCGTGCTGCTCAGGGAAGCCGTTTACATGTGTCTTCCCCGTGCAAACACGAGCGAGAGTCAGAATTCGGCAATAAAGTACATAAATGAGCGCTATAAATAAACGTAGGCGCTTAGACGGTTATGCTTTGGCGCGAGTCCAGGAGGACGCGCGTTTAAACTTCACTTACCTTTCCTATAGTATCATAGTGCTCAACAGCGAAAATCCGTCGCCATGTAAAGACGAATGAGAGTCAGAATTTGGCCATATAAGTACATAAATCTTCAAGGAAACACGCTGCAGCGGTTACTTGATAATCGGAAACAATTTCCGTTTGATCATAAACTCTCTCACATAAATCTATTTTAGGAGATTATGATCTCTCTCTCCAGCAGTAATGGCGTCTTTGAAAAGCTTTGAGGCTTTGAATTGCAGCGCTCTGATTCGTTCAAACGTCAGTGCTCTCACTGACAGGGGTGTAATTTTGTGATATTATGTATGTAAAATAGAGAGATTTAACTTACTAATTAAAGTAAAAAATCGATTGTAGACCTGCAAGTTTTTTTTTCAGGATTTAAAAAAATAAAATGCATGCCCATTGGAATGGACATGTTCACACATACTGTATTGAAATGTATTATATATCAGGTGTAATGTTGTGATGTTACCAACAGATGGAGTGGACGCTCTATCTAAAATTCAGTTTTCACTTCATTAGTGAAAGTCTATGGAGATTTTATGACTTTAATCTTCAGTTTTATAAAAAATCATAAGTCTGATCAGTCTGAAAAGGGATAGCAACTCAAGTCAGAACAGGTCTGAAGTCTGAGCAGAGTTTAGTGGTTGTAGCTTTAAAGCTCTAGGAGGAGATGCTCTGAGAATTTTAGGTAAGAAGAATAATAATAACTAGATAGAGGAAGTTTATGATATAAACTTCAGTTGGCTTGAGAAAGCCTATTGTGAAAGTTAAATTTATTTGTAAAAGCTTAACAAGTTGTTTAAGTTTACAGATAGATAGATGGAAAGAATTAGATCTTGAGCATATATACACTTGTTAGTTATTGCTTTGCGTTGTTTCTAGGCAGTTACTAAGGTGTCGTTATGTTCTTTGATCATAATTTAATCTTTAATCAATTAATGATCAATTTTGCTAGCAAGATTTAATGTTAATTATCTTGTTGATAGCAAGATTTAGTATGAATTCCGAAGTCATTAGCAACATTTAACATAAATAAGCATGTTGCTGGCAAGAATTAGCTGAATTAGCATATTGGTAGCAAGATTTATTGTTAATTAACAAGTTGCTATCAAGATTTAGCATGATCTAGCATGTCACTAGTGAGAATTTGCGTGATCTAGCATGTTGCTAGCAAGATTTAACGTTAATTAACAAGACGCTATTGACATTTATTGTGAACTAACATGTCGCTAGTGAGATTTGTTAATTCGTAGGTCGCTTGTGAGATTTAGGCCACGTCCACACGATGCCGGCGCGTTCCCTATCCGATCTTTTTTTTCCTCGTTCAAAAAAAAATATCAGCGTCCACACGATACCACTGAAACCGACTGAATCCGGTGTAGTTTATATGCCAGACCAGTATGGGGCGCTGTAATTCTGCCACAGATAATACACTATACACAGAGAAGACGACCTTGAGCATGCGCATTGTTGTTGCTGTTCAGTGTTGCCAGATTGCTAGTTACCTTTTTGTCACGTCCGATCGGGAAAAAATGCATTGGGCTGGTTGATCAAATTTGGGATGGTTTTTGATGCATAAAATCGCTCAATATTTTTCATTATTTATAAGAGTACGCACTTTGGGCTGGTATTTTTTTAAATTGGAGGGTTTTAAGCTGTAGCTGCGCTGGAATCTTCAGTACAATCTGGCAACACTGTTGCTGTTACTGTGACGCAGCCGACACGTGATGTGATGACATCATCGGTAAACAAAAAAATATACGGATTGGCCGTCCACACGAGTCCGCAAGGGTGTCGGATTCAGATCTATCCACTTTAGGACCCGGTATCAAAAGAGAGCGGATTCAGTCTCCCAAATCGCCGGATCAGTGTGGACGGAACGCCAATCCGATAAGAAATGTGTGCGGATGCAGTGATCCGCGTCTCCGTGTGGACGGGGCCTTAACATGAGTTAACATGTCACTGACGAGAATGAATGTTATTTAACAAGTCACTAGTGAGATTTAATGTTTTAAAGAACACAAGAGTCAGTTGACGCAGAGACTGGAGGTTATTGATGATTCAGCTGAACAGTGAGTGGTCTGAAATATCAAAGAATAATAATGAATATTAAATATTAATCTAAAATAAACAACATTTACATTGGTAATAAACATGAGTAAATAATTAATTGATTACAGAAGTGTTGCAATACTTGGTTAGTGCACAAAATGGCATCTAGGGAACATACATGGAGTTTTTTCATCATGAGGGATCATCGGTGTTGTAACGAAATACCAAAAAATAAATAACAATGCTTTTTGATCCCCAAAGTGTTGAAAATTGCAATTAGTTTATAAAAATGTTTACGGTTTAATTACATCCTTGGCTTTTAACGGTCAGTTTTCACTAATGTGAATACTTTGTTTTATTTCTATTTTAAAGATGTAATTAAGCATTATTAATATAGTCTTACCACTTTCTAAACAGACTGCAGTTCCACTGCATATATATGGAGCCCTTTATACATTTATTTACTATATAAATGTGTGTATAGATAGATATGTATGTGTGTGTATATATATATATATATATATATATATATATATATATATATATGTATATGTATATATATATATGTATGTGTGTGTGTGTGTATAAAGCCTTTCTTCATGTGAAATAAAATAACTTAAATATTAGTATTTCTTAAATAATTCCTGCTAAAGTACAATGAGGAGAGTAATGCTGTTTTTTCTAATCTCAAGCAGTTTTCAGATTGACTCGATCTGCCATGTCAGACTTCAGTTCAACACGGCAATTATAGCAGATAAATGAATCAACGCAATGTAATATTTGTATAAAGCCTTCCTCCATGGGAAACAAAATAACTTAAATATTAGTATTTTTTAAATAATTCCTGCTCATGTAATGCAGCAGAGTAATGCAGTTTTTTTTTAACTCAAGCAGTTTACAGTTTGAAGCGATCTGCCATCGTTTTTGCATCCTTTTAAATACCTTATTTCATTTATTGTTTAAGTGTTCACAAAACATCGATCTATCAGCGAATCTGCTCAGGAAACGCGTTTGAACTCGAGAACAGGAGTCAGACTTTAGTTAAAAGCAGATAAAAGAATTAACACAATGTAACTATATACTCGAGAATTAGTTATAAATAACTTTGACTGTTAGACGCTGCATTTGAAGAGAGTCAGCGCGCGCTGCTCAGGGAAGCCGTTTACATGTGTCTTCCCCGTGCAAACACGAGCGAGAGTCAGAATTCGGCAATAAAGTACATAAATGAGCGCTATAAATAAACGTAGGCGCTTAGACGGTTATGCTTTGGCGCGAGTCCAGGAGGACGCGCGTTTAAACTTCACTTACCTTTCCTATAGTATCATAGTGCTCAACAGCGAAAATCCGTCGCCATGTAAAGACGAATGAGAGTCAGAATTCGGCCATATAAGTGCATAAATCTTCAAGCAAACACGCTGTAGCGGTTACTTGATAATCGGAAACAATTTCCGTTTGATCATAGACTCTCTCACATAAATCTATTTTAGGAGATTATGATCTCTCTCTCCAGCAGGTAATGGCGTCTTTGAAAAGCTTTGAGGCTTTGAATTGCAGCGCTCTGATTCGTTCAAACTTCAGTGCTCTCACTGACAGGGGTGTAATTTTGTGATATTATGTATGTAAAATAGAGAGATTTAACTTACTAATTAAAGTAAAAAATCGATTGTAGACCTGCAAGTTTTTTTTTCAGGATTTTAAAAAATAAAATGCATGCCCATTGGAATGGACATGTTCACACATACTGTATTGAAATGTATTATATATCAGGTGTAATGTTGTGATGTTACCAACAGATGGAGTGGACGCTCTATCTAAAATTCAGTTTTCACTTCATTAGTGAAAGTCTATGGAGATTTTATGACTTTAATCTTCAGTTTTATCAAAAATCATAAGTCTGATCAGTCTGAAAAGGGATAGCAACTCAAGTCAGAACAGGTCTGAAGTCTGAGCAGAGTTTAGTGGTTGTAGCTTTAAAGCTCTAGGAGGAGATGCATTGAGAATTTTAGGTAAGAATAATAATAATAATAATAATAATAATAATAATAATAATAAGTTTAGATACAATATCACTAAGTTGGCTTTCTCAAGCCAACTTAATAACTAGATAGAGGAAGTTTATGATATAAACTTCAGTTGGCTTGAGAAAGCCTAGCCTGAAAGTTTAAATTAGTTGTAAAAGCTTCAAGCTTAAAGTTTTGAGAGTTTGTCGCTAACAAGATTTATTTGGAGATTACTGATGATTCAGTTGGTCAGTGAGTGGCGCTGTTTCCCACACACAGAAGCAGCATTTTCTACAGTTATATTTGCAATCTTTGATATGTTTGCCAGTATTTCATAGTTAGTATGTAAAATAGAGAGATTTAACTTACTAATTAAAGTTAAAAAGTCTTTTTTCAGGATTTAAAAAAAATGTATATCCATTGCAATGGACATTGGGTTCCAATGACTGCTACTCAATGCACATGCTGATTGAAATGTATTATATATCCTCTTGAGTCCCACAAGTTTGCCTGATGTGCATTTTGTAATTTTTCTTGCTATTTGAGATATGTAGGACCTAATAAATACAATACCCCCCCCCCCCCCCCCCCCCCCCCGAAATGTGTACAGGTATTGTACAGATGTCTTCATGTGGTATCATAATGCTATTTGCTGTTATGGCCAGTAGGGTAATAATTAGTCAAAATTCAAATCTCATTCTAAAATGTCAAATTTTAAGAAGAAATTGAGAAAATCTCATATGCAGAATATACAATTATTTATTTAATGTGATTAGTGCAAAGTGCACTACTGCTCTGTGCCACTGGGGAATACCTTGAAAGATACACACAGGAAATGTGTGTGTGTAAAGTGACTGCACTGACTCTAATGCATTTTCTATTAGAGGTTTATTTTATTAAATGTGCAATTTGTAAAACAAAAACCTCAAAATTAGTTGAAATGTTATATTGTTCAAGTTCTTGACCTTGGGATTTTTTTATGTTTAATTTTGTTTTATATTGGTTTATATTAGTTTGACATTCACAGCTGTTAAGACCAAATGTCCACTGCAATTGACAACAAAAATTGCTATGAAGGAGTTATGATTTTTTTTCTTACTCATTAATAGATGCCTAATTTAATGGGATATTATTATTATTATTTTTTTTTTTTCAGAAACCTGGAACCTAATTCTGGGGCATATTCTTCGTACGTCGCTTACTACATCCAAGATCAGTTGACACATCCGGGATGACATAATCGCGCTAACTATGAGCTGGATGATTCGGTTCTTTAAACGCACCTGTTGTTGACGATTAGTATAGCTGGATTGAGTTATCTGAGATCATTGCGCGTTCATGTGCTGGCTTAAAAGGGGATATGTATCGACAGTAGAAACACTGATCAGCAACATTTTGATTGGTCAGTGAGCATGCTGAAAGAGCGCGCACAGTATTTCTCGGCGGCGCGTCGCTGAATTTCAGTGTTTAATTAAAACACAAGGAAACACTTTAAAGCTGCAAATGCAGGAGAGAGGACTGGCAAAAAGTTGCAGACAAATTAAATTTGTGAGAAGCCTAGTGATCGTGTGTGTAATTATATTGACTCATATTAATTGTACTCTATTTCATAATCATCTTTTATATTAGAGCCACCACAGGACCCACTAGAACTTGGGAACAAGTAAAAGTAAAATGCAAAAATGTTCTGCAAAATAGTATCTTTACTACTTGCGCTGTGCTGCAAAAAAAAAAAGAGTCAATTAATGAAATAGAATTGCAAAAACTAATAAAGCAAAAAGTCAGACTTGAGATTGATTTGCTTCAAGAGGAACTTCAAAGTTAATAAAATACACGAATAAACACACTGTACTATTGAGGACCTTGCATGATTTATTTATTTCATTCCACAGGCAAGAGATGATCAGCTGGATTTTTTTAAATAAATAAAATAAACTGTAAACTAACTGTGTGCAAAGTTCCCTTTTTTCAAAAATGACTGCTTGAGTGCTGGTAACTTTGCGAATGGCACGACAGACAGCACTTTCACAATGTTCTCCGTATACCAACAGTGTAAATGAACGTGCCGCTCGCAAAGTAGCGCAAGGCAATACACACAGTTTGAGCTGTAGCTAACGCCCGACTACGACTAATTGTATCTAAATTAACTAGATACATTATACCCTCACGTGAAAAACGAAATATAATATACATATATATATAATTATTATATTAAATATATTATATTGCACCTTCAGCAACAGGTTTCTCTCGTAAAAACGGACAGGACATGTTGCGACAAACTTCCCATATCACCTCCGCTTGCGTGAACTAATCCTGCTAACTTGAAGTAAGCCTGCTCCGAGCAGGTTCACTTCAGCGGACCTGTTACTATGACAACAAGTCCCGGATGAGCGTCGAAGAACCGAACAATCCAAGATCATGCGAAATCGTCAACAATCTAATCCAGCTAAGTGAGTTAGCGAGGTACGAAGAATATGCCCCAGGTCTGAAGGAGATATATGTATATATAAATTGTTTCTTCCTGTGAAATAAAATAACTTAAATATTAGTATTTTTTTTAAATCATTCCTGCCAAGTACAATGGGGAAAGTAATGCAGTTTTTTCTAATCTCAAGCAGTTTTCAGATTGAATTGATCTGCCATGTCAGACTTCAGTTCAACACGGCAATTATAGCAGATAAAGGAATCAACGCAATGTAATATTTGTATAAAGCCTTCCTCCATGGGAAACAAAATAACTTAAATATTAGTATTTTTAAAATAATTCCTGCTCAAGTAATGCAGCAGAGTAATGCAGTTTTTTTTTGAATCTCAAGCAGTTTACAGTTTGAATCGATCTGCCATGTTTTTTGCATCCTTTAAAAATCGTATTTCATTTACTGTTTAAGTGTTCACAAAACATCGATCTATCAGCGAATCTGCTCAGGAAGCGCGTTTGAACTCGAGAACAGGAGTCAGACTTTAGTTAAAAGCAGATAAAAGAATTAACACAATGTAACTATATACTCAAGAATTAGTTATAAATAACTTTGACTGTTAGACGCTGCATTTGAAGAGAGTCAGCGCGCGCTGCTCAGGGAAGCCGTTTACATGCGTCTTCCCCGTGCAAACACGAGCGAGAGTCAGAATTCGTCAATAAAGTACATAAATGAGCGCTATAAATAAACTTAGGCGATTAGACGGTTATGCTTTGGCGCGAGTCCAGGAGGACGCGCGTTTAAACTTCACTTACCTTTCCTATAGTATCATAGTGCTCAACAGCGAAAATTCGTCGCCATGTAAAGACGAATGAGAGTCAGAATTTGGCCATATAAGTACATAAATCTTCAAGGAAACACGCTGCAGCGGTTACTTGATAATCGGAAACAATTTCCGTTTGATCATAAACTCTCTCACATAAATCTATTTTAGGAGATTATGATCTCTCTCTCTCCAGCAGTAATGGCGTCTTTGAAAAGCTTTGAGGCTTTGAATTGCAGCGCTCTGATTCGTTCAAACTTCAGTGCTCTCACTGACAGGGGTGTAATTTTGTGATATGTATATAAAATAGAGAGATTTAACTTACTAATTAAAGTAAAAAATCGATTGTAGACCTGCAAGTTTTTTTTTCAGGATTTAAAAAAATAAAATGCATGCCCATTGGAATGGACATGTTCACACATACTGTTTTGAAATGTATTATATATCAGGTGTAATGTTGTGATGTTACCAACAGATGGAGTGGACGCTCTATCTAAAATTCAGTTTTTACTTCATTAGTGAAAGTCTATGGAGATTTTATGACTTTAATCTTCAGTTTTATCAAAAATCATAAGTCTGATCAGTCTGAAAAGGGATAGCAACTCAAGTCAGAACAGGTCTGAAGTCTGAGCAGAGTTTAGTGGTTGTAGCTTTAAAGCTCTAGGAGGAGATGCATTGAGAATTTTAGGTAAGAAGAATAATAATAATAATAATAAGTTTAGATACAATATCACTAAGTTGGCTTTCTCAAGCCAACTTAACTAGATAGAGGAAGTTTATGATATAAACTTCAGTTGGCTTGAGAAAGCCTATTGTGAAAGTTAAATTTATTTGTAAAAGCTTAACAAGTTGTTTAAGTTTACAGATAGATAGATGGAAAGAATTAGATCTTGAGCATATATACACTTGTTAGTTATTGCTTTGCGTTGTTTCTAGGCAGTTACTAAGGTGTCGTTATGTTCTTTGATCATAATTTAATCTTTAATCAATTAATGATCAATTTTGCTAGCAAGATTTAATGTTAATTATCTTGTTGATAGCAAGATTTAGTATGAATTCCGAAGTCATTAGCAACATTTAACATAAATAAGCATGTTGCTGGCAAGAATTAGCTGAATTAGCATATTGGTAGCAAGATTTATTGTTAATTAACAAGTTGCTATCAAGATTTAGCATGATCTAGCATGTCACTAGTGAGAATTTGCGTGATCTAGCATGTTGCTAGCAAGATTTAACGTTAATTAACAAGACGCTATTGACATTTATTGTGAACTAACATGTCGCTAGTGAGATTTGTTAATTCGTAGGTCGCTTGTGAGATTTAGGCCACGTCCACACGATGCCGGCGCGTTCCCTATCCGATCTTTTTTTTCCTCGTTCAAAAAAAAATATCAGCGTCCACACGATACCACTGAAACCGACTGAATCCGGTGTAGTTTATATGCCAGACCAGTATGGAGCGCTGTAATTCTGCCACAGATAATACACTATACACAGAGAAGACGACCTTGAGCATGCGCATTGTTGTTGCTGTTCAGTGTTGCCAGATTGCTAGTTACCTTTTTGTCACGTCCGATCGGGAAAAAATGCATTGGGCTGGTTGATCAAATTTGGGATGGTTTTTGATGCATAAAATCGCTCAATATTTTTCATTATTTATAAGAGTACGCACTTTGGGCTGGTATTTTTTTTAAATTGGAGGGTTTTAAGCTGTAGCTGCGCTGGAATCTTCAGTCCAATCTGGCAACACTGTTGCTGTTACTGTGACGCAGCCGACACGTGATGTGATGACATCATCGGTAAACAAAAAAATATACGGATTGGCCGTCCACACGAGTCCGCAAGGGTGTCGGATTCAGATCTATCCACTTTAGGACCCGGTATCAAAAGAGAGCGGATTCAGTCTCCCAAATCGCCGGATCAGTGTGGACGGAACGCCAATCCGATAAGAAATGTGTGCGGATGCAGTGATCCGCGTCTCCGTGTGGACGGGGCCTTAACATGAGTTAACATGTCACTGACGAGAATGAATGTTATTTAACAAGTCACTAGTGAGATTTAATGTTTTAAAGAACACAAGAGTCAGTTGACGCAGAGACTGGAGGTTATTGATGATTCAGCTGAACAGTGAGTGGTCTGAAATATCAAAGAATAATAATGAATATTAAATATTAATCTAAAATAAACAACATTTACATTGGTAATAAACATGAGTAAATAATTAATTGATTACAGAAGTGTTGCAATACTTGGTTAGTGCACAAAATGGCATCTAGGGAACATACATGGAGTTTTTTCATCATGAGGGATCATCGGTGTTGTAACGAAATACCAAAAAATAAATAACAATGCTTTTTGATCCCCAAAGTGTTGAAAATTGCAATTAGTTTATAAAAATGTTTACGGTTTAATTACAACCTTGGCTTTTAACGGTCAGTTTTCACTAATGTGAATACTTTGTTTTATTTCTATTTTAAAGATGTAATTAAGCATTATTAATATAGTCTTACCACTTTCTAAACAGACTGCAGTTACACTGCATATATATGGAGCCCTTTATACATTTATTTACTATATAAATGTGTGTATAGATAGATATGTATGTGTGTGTATATATATATATATATATATATGTATATGTATATATATATATATGTATGTGTGTGTGTGTGTATAAAGCCTTTCTTCATGTGAAATAAAATAACTTAAATATTAGTATTTCTTAAATAATTCCTGCTAAAGTACAATGAGGAGAGTAATGCTGTTTTTTCTAATCTCAAGCAGTTTTCAGATTGAATTGATCTGCCATGTCAGACTTCAGTTCAACAGGGCAATTATAGCAGATAAAGGAATCAACGCAATGTAATATTTGTATAAAGCCTTCCTCCATGGGAAACAAAATAACTTAAATATTAGTATTTTTAAAATAATTCCTGCTCATGTAATGCAGCAGAGTAATGCAGTTTTTTTGAACTCAAGCAGTTTACAGTTTGAATCGATCTGCCATCGTTTTTGCATCCTTTTAAATACCTTATTTCATTTACTGTTTAAGTGTTCACAAAACATCGATCTATCAGCGAATCTGCTCAGGAAACGCGTTTGAACTCGAGAACAGGAGTCAGACTTTAGTTAAAAGCAGATAAAAGAATTAACACAATGTAACTATATACTCAAGAATTAGTTATAAACAGGGCCGGCCCGTCCAACAGGCGATACAGGCGGTCGCCTGGGGCCCCTCTTTGATTTGGGGGCCCCGCGATCCGCACATGATGTCACGCATTTTTAGAAGTTTTATTTTTTCATACGTCCTCACATATTATGAGTGATCATGTGTCAGTTAAGAGATTTTTTTGTAGTGCACAGACCCGATTAAACACAATACAAATCACAATGACGGTGAGCAAAATATAAAACATATTTTATTAAAAGAATATCTCTGAATAATTCATACATGACAAATAGCTGAAAACGATAATAATAAAAAAAAAAACTGTTTAAATAAAAGCGGAAAAAAGATTAGAAACATACACAGCAGCACCACAGTCTATTTAGCATAACACCTCCCGCAATAGTACAGATTCCACATATTCCACTTAGCCACATATCTCTGTAAATTCCTTTCGATATATACTCGAGAAAGTGTCATAAATAAGTCTAAAGTTATATAACGTCATAAGTCTGGTTGCTATTTTGATCGAGGTACAGTGTTACCTCGAGATACGAAATTAATCCGTTCCGAGGCGGACTTCGTATAATGAGTTTTTCGTATCTTGGAACACATTTTACATGTAAAATGTCTAATCCGTTCCAAGCCCTCCAAAAACACCCCATTAAATTGCAAAACTGTTGTTGTCGGCAGTATTCGAACCTGCGCGGAGGAACCCCAATGGATCTGTAGTTCGTCGCTTTAACCTCTCAGCCACAACCGTGTCATGTGCAAATCACACTTGCAAACTTATTTAAATCTGATTAAATGTTGAGTTTGTTACAGGTAATAAAAATGTATACACTTAAATATTGAAATTGTATTTTTTGTGCTCTCTTCTCGCTGTTTTTACACCAGTGGGCTCAATTTTTGTATCTCGCCTAGGGCCCCACAACCCTTCGGGCCGGCACTGGTTATAAATAACTTTGACTGTTAGACGCTGCATTTGAAGAGAGTCAGCGCGCGCGCTGCTCAGGGAAGCCGTTTACATGTGTCTTCCCCGTGCAAACACGAGCGAGAGTCAGAATTCGGCAATAAAGTACATAAATGAGCGCTATAAATAAACTTAGGCGATTAGACGGTTATGCATTGCTGCGAGTCCAGGAGGACGCGCGTTTAAACTTCACTTACCTTTCCTATAGTATCATAGTGCTCAACAGCGAAAATCCGTTGCCGAGTAAAGACGAATGAGAGTCAGAATTTGGCCATATAAGTACATAAATCTTCAAGGAAACACGCTGCAGCGGTTACTTGATAATCGGAAACAATTTCCGTTTGATCATAAACTCTCTCACATAAATCTATTTTAGGAGATTATGATCTCTCTCTCCAGCAGTAATGGCGTCTTTGAAAAGCTTTGAGGCTTTGAATTGCAGCGCTCTGATTCGTTCAAACTTCAGTGCTCTCACTGACAGGGGTGTAATTTTGTGATATTATGAATGTAAAATAGAGAGATTTAACTTACTAATTAAAGTAAAAAATCGATTGTAGACCTGCAAGTTTTTTTTCAGGATTTAAAAAAATAAAATGCATGCCCATTGGAATGGACATGTTCACACATACTGTATTGAAATGTATTATATATCAGGTGTAATGTTGTGATGTTACCAACAGATGGAGTGGACGCTCTATCTAAAATTCAGTTTTCAATTCATTAGTGAAAGTCTATGGAGATTTTATGACTTTAATCTTCAGTTTTATCAAAAATCATAAGTCTGATCAGTCTGAAAAGGGATAGCAACTCAAGTCAGAACAGGTCTGAAGTCTGAGCAGAGTTTAGTGGTTGTAGCTTTAAAGCTCTAGGAGGAGATGCATTGAGAATTTTAGGTAAGAATAATAATAATAATAAATATAGCTGCAAGCAGCAATGACCGGGGTTCAAACGTAGCAGGACCATCTGAGCTGTCATGACGGTTTGTGGTCAATCTGACTAGTTCTCCTAATGTGCACAGTTCTGTGAAGTTTCTACTTTGTGTAAACAATGTATAGACATCTTTCAAAGATGTTCAGAATGAGAAGATCAAATGATATTGACATTGTGAACTGAACATATGAACTGTTATGTCGGTCTATGTCAATCTGACTTGTTGTCCACATAAACAGAGCTTTATGAAGTTTCTAGTTTGTGTAAATGATATATAGACGTTACAAAAAAATTTCAGCATGGGAAGATCTATCAAATGATAACAATGTGGATATGTTTAACACTACACGTCATATCATTTGAACTGTTATGACCTTTTTTTGTCAATCTGACTAGTTTTCCTAATGAGCACAGTTCTGTGAAGTTTCTACTCTGTGCAAACAATGTATAGACATATTTCAAAGATGTTCAGACTGAGAAGATTAAATGATATTAATATTGTGAACTGAACATCTGAACTGTTCTGTCGGTTTATGTCAGTCTATGTCAATCTGACTTGTTCTCCACATAAAAAGATTTTCTAGCCTGATGGTGCCTCTTGTGGACAAAAGTAGTATTACAGCTTTTCTAAGATTTTAAAATGTAGATCGTTTGTAATTTATTGTGAGCCCTATGAGCATCAGAAATACATGAGACCTGACACATTTCTTCAAAATGACTTGTTCTTAACATGTTCACAGATCTGTGACGTTTCTCTTGTGGACAAAACTAGTATTACAGCTTTTCTAAGATTTTAAAATGTAGATGGTTTATAATTTATTGTGAGCTGTACGAGCATCAGAAATACATGAAACCTCACAAGTTTCTTCATAATGTCTGGTTCTTAACATTTACACAGTTTTGTGAAGTTTCTTGTTTTTGGACAAGATATATAGACATTTTAATCACAATAGGCCAAATCAGAAATATATGAAAAATTGTATCTGCTGAACGGTTTAACTAATCGAAAATCCTTTGACAACTTTTTGCCTTGAGTGTCCCTAGATGATGCATGTGAATTTTCAAGACAGTGAGATTGACGGCCTATGACGAGTTCGAAAAATTTGAAATTTCAAAAATCTCCAATATTTCGCAAACAATTTGATTGACAGCAGTGGTTCTTGAGGCAAAGTTGTTCAGTATGAGGAGATCTATCAGATGAAGTCAATATTTTGTAAATGCGTGAAACACCACGTGAGTAGAGACGCAAAAAACTCGTTAGCGCCAACTAGTGTCCGATTTTCTTCAAAATTCTGACAGACCACTAGGGCCATGAGTCAAACACGCCCATCGAGTTTCGTTCCGATCGACCTTCGTTAAGCTGGTCTAATTGATGCTCAAAGTTCATTGGCCGATGACGGTCATGTTTTTTGAGATACACCAATGTCCTCATAGACCATCATGGACCCTTGGACAAAGACCGTGCATGACAAGTCTCAGGTCAATCGGACTACCATGTGACCCTGTACAGGTGATTGAGTGTTTTTTTCGCAATATAGCGCCACCAAGTGGTCAATCATCGCAGTTTTTTTGGTGTGACCACAAATTGAGCTTATACATGACTATGTGAAGTTTGGTGAGATTATCTCTTTGCGTTCCAGAGCTATTACAATTTTAGCAAAAGTGTCTCTGCCTTATGCGAACGTTTTAGCGTGTCGTTGCAAGCGTGAATCACCGATCAAAATTATTTGAATAACTTTTGGTCATGAGAGTCTCTAGATGATATGTGTGAAGTGTCGCGTTATTTGGACAAACGGTCTATGAGGAGTTCGAAAACTTTTTTTTCAGAAAATTCAAAATGGCGGAAAATTTTTATAGGCGGAAATGAAATCGGAGATATACATTTTTTAAGTCTTGAGCCAAGGATTCCAGAGATATAAGACACTTGAGTGTACGACAAACGGTTTACGAGTTATGAACATGTACGCGTTTGTAGTCGCTGTAGCGCCACCTATAAGCAGTAAGCATCTAAAGACATTTCAATATGACTTCAGTCTAAATGGCTGAAAAATTATCAATAAGGTCTTTAGTAATTCGATTTAACGGTTTATCACATTCAACCAAAAGGCAGCGCTGTAACCAAATTGATGTGTCAAATCATGTGGCATATCCAGAGTGAGGTGACAATGACACATGCAAAGTTTGGTGTCAATAGGGTAAAGCATTGATGAAACACAGCTTTAACGTCATGTGTTTGTTAAGCATAGCATTTCATGACAAAATTCTAAATAGCCGACAGTGAAAATGGCCGATATGAGAAAATTTGGTATCGCAGGACTCGGCATGATGCACTGAATCTAAAGACAGCAGTTTCATGATTTTTGGACAAAGCGTTCAGGAGTTATAATCAAAAATGTCAGTTTTTGATATCTCCTGACCACTAGGGGGCAGAGCGCCAAAACTCTTCAGGTAGCCTCAGATCATGATTGACATGACACACAGAAAGTTTGGTCAGAATACGCTAATGCGTTGCGGAGATATAGCCTCGCTTTATTTGGTGGCCGTTTGGTCAAATTCGTTCGCAATTTTATCGAAACCTGTTTGACGAATCAACTTTATTTTAATAACTTTTTGTCAGCATGGTCTGAAGATGTTATGATTCAATTTTGGTGAAAATTGGGCAAACAGTGTGGGAGGAGTTCGAAAAAGTAGGTTTTTAAAGAAAAACAACATGGCGGACAGGAAGTTTGGCCGACTATGACAAATTTGGTATCTGTGTTCTCGGTTTGACCCAAGGAACGTATAAAGACAACTTATTTTACCATAGGTTAACGTGTTCAAAAGTTATTAGCATTTTTGTAAATTTGTTTATAACTTTTGACCACAAGGTGGCGCTGCCTCGAAACGTTTTGTGTTGTATCAGGCCCAGATGCCGAAGACACATATCGAGTTTCGTAACGATACGACAATGTGTTTGTTAAATATAGCAATTTATGACAAAATTCAAAATGGCCGACCCTCACAATGGCCGATATGGGAAAATTTAGTATCGCACGACTCGGCATGATGCCCTGAATCTAACGAGACCAGTTTTATAATTTTTGGTCGAAGCGTTCAGAAGTTATAAGCAAATATTTCACTTTTTCATATCTCCAGACCACTAGGGGGCAGAGCGCCAAATCTCTGCAGGTAGCCTCAGACCATCATTGCCATAACACACACCAAGTTTGGTCAGAATACGCTAATGCGTTGCGGAGATAATGCCTCGCTTTCATTTCCGCGGCCATTTTGTCGAATTCTTTCGCAAGTTATTCGTAAACGGTTTGACGAGTCAACTTTCTTTTAATAACTTTTTGTCAACATGGTCTGGAGATGATGTGGTTCAATTTTCGTGAAAATCGGACAAAGGGCCTAGGAGGAGTTCGAAAAAGTAGGTTTTTCATAAAATTCAAAATGGCGGAAAAATTTTCATGACGGAAAGTGACGTCATAGGGTGCAATCGAATCGTCTTGAGCCAAGGAATCAGTGGACGAAAGAATTTTGTTTCTAGGACATACGGTTCAAAAGTTATTAACGTAAACGTGAGTGCAACTTTGGACAGTTGGTGGCGCTAGAGACATTGAGTTAGAGACTTCAAATTTGCTATGGTCAATGATTGGACTGTCCTCTATCAGTGTGCAAAATTTCATCATTTTCCCGCAAACGGTTCTATGGCCTGCCATAGACTCCCATGGCGGAAGAAGAAGAAGAAGATGAAATATAGCTGCAAGCAGCCATGACGGGGCCAAGCACAAAGAAGGCATTAAATGCCATGCCGACATGGCTGGCAGCATTAGACCAACGGCAGGAAGCATCTAAAGACATTTCAATATGACTTCAGTCTAAATGGCTGAAAAATCATCAATACGGTCTATAGTAATTCGATTTAATGGTTTATCACGTTCGACCAACAGGCAGCGCTGTAACCAAACTGATATGTCAAATCACGTGGTTTATCCAGAGTGAGGTGACAATGACACATGCAAAGTTTGGTGTCAATAGGGTAAAGCATTGCTGACATCCAGCTTTAAACTCATGTGTTTGTTAAGCATAGCATTTCATGACAAAATTCTAAATAGCTGACGCTGAAAATGGCCGATATGGGAAAATTTGGTATCGCAGGACTCGGCATGATGCACTGAATCTAAAAACAGCAGTTTCATGATTTTTGGACAAAGCGTTCAGGAGTTATAATCAAAAATGTCATTATTTTATATCTCCTGACCACTAGGGGGCAGAGCGCCAAAACTCTGCAGGTAGCCTCAGATCATGATTGACATGACACACAGAAAGTTTGGTCAGAATACGCTAATGCGTTGCGGAGATATAGCCTCGCTTTATTTGGTGGCAATTTGGTCAAATTCGTTCGCAATTTTATCGAAACCTGTTTGACAAATCAACTTTATTTTAATAACTTTTTGTCAGCATGGTCTGAAGATGTTATGATTCAATTTTGGTGAAAATTGGACAAACGGTGTGGGAGGAGTTCGAAAAAGTAGGTTTTTAAAGAAAAACAACATGGCGGACAGGAAGTTTGGCCGACTATGACAATTTTGGTATCTGTGTTCTCGGTTTGACCCAAGGAACGTATAAAGACAACTTATTTTACCATAGGTTAACGTGTTCAAAAGTTATTAGCATTTTTGGAAATTTGGTTATAACTTTTGACCACAAGGTGGCGCTGCCTCGAAATTTTTTGTGTTGTATCAGGCCCAGATGCCGAAGACACATATCGAGTTTCGTAACGATACGCCAATGTGTTTGTTAAATATAGCAATTTGTGACAAAATTCAAAATGGCCGACCCTCAAAATGGCCAATATGGGAAAATTTTGTATCGCACGACTCGGCATGATGCCCTGAATCTAACGAGACCAGTTTTATGATTTTTGGTCGAAGCGTTCAGAAGTTATAAGCAAATATTTCACTTTTTCATATCTCCAGACCACTAGGGGGCAGAGCGCCAAAACTCTGTAGGTAGCCTCAGACCATCATTGCCATAACACACACCAAGTTTGGTTAGAATACGCTAATGCGTTGCGGAGATAAAGCCTCGCTTTCATTTCTGCGGCCATTTTGTTGAATTCTTTCGCAAGTTATTCGTAAACGGTTTGACAAATCAACTTTCTTTTAATAACTTTTTGTATGCATAGTCTGGAGATGATGTGGTTCAATTTTCGTGAAAATCGGACCAACGGCCTAGGAGGAGTTCGAAAAAGTAGGTTTTTCGTAAAATTCAAAATGGCGGGAAAATTTTCATGACGGAAAATGACGTCATAGGGTGCAATCGAATCGTCTTGAGCCAAGGAATCAGTGGACGAAAGAATTTTGTTTCTAGGACATACGGTTCAAAAGTTATTTACGTAAACGTGAGTTCAAATTTGGACAGTTGGTGGCGCTAGAGACATTGAGTTAGAGACTTCAAATTTGCTATGGTCAATGATTGGCTTGTCCTTGATCAGTGTGCCAAATTTCATCATTTTCCCGCAAACGGTTCTATGGCCTGCCATAGACTTCCATGGCGGAAGAAGAAGAAGAAGAGGAATAATAATAAAGAACCGGAACAAACACAATAGGTGCCTCCGCACCTTCGGTGCTTGGCCCCTAATAATAATAAAGAACCGGAACAAACACAATAGGTGCCTCCGCACCTTCGGTGCTTGGCCCCTAATAAATATAGCTGCAAGCAGCAATGACCGGGGTTCAAACGTCGCAAGACCATCTGAGCTGTCATGACGGTTTGTGGTCAATCCATCTTTCAAAGATGTTCAGACTGAGAAGATTAAATGATATTAATATTGTGAACTGAACATCTGAACTGTTCTGTCGGTTTATGTCAGTCTATGTCAATCTGACTTGTTCTCCACATAAAAAGATTTTCTAGCCTGATGGTGCCTCTTGTGGACAAACGTAGTATTACAGCTTTTCTAAGATTTTAAAATGTAGATCATTTTTAATTTATTGTGAGCCCTATGAGCATCAGAAATACATGAGACCTGACACATTTCTTCAAAATGACTTGTTCTTAACATGTTCACAGATCTGTGACGTTTCTCTTGTGGACAAAACTAGTATTACAGCTTTTCTAAGATTTTAAAATGTAGATGGTTTATAATTTATTGTGAGCCGTACGAGCATCAGAAATACATGAAACCTCACAAGTTTCTTCATAATGTCTTGTTCTTAACATTTACACAGTTTTGTGAAGTTTCTTGTTTTTGGACAAGATATATAGACATTTTAATCACAATAGGCCAAATCAGAAATATATGAAAAATTGTATCTGCTGAACGGTTTAACTAATCGAAAATCCTTTGACAACTTTTTGCCTTGAGTGTCCCTAGATGATGCATGTGAATTTTCAAGACAGTGAGATTGACGGCCTATGACGAGTTCGAAAAATTTGAAATTTCAAAAATCTCCAATATTTCGCAAACAATTTGATTGACAGCAGTGGTTCTTGAGGCAAAGTTGTTCAGTATGAGGAGATCTATCAGATGATATCAATATTTTGTGGATGCATGAAACACCACGTGAGTAGAGACGCAAAAAACTCGTTAGCGCCAACTAGTGTCCGATTTTCTTCAAAATTCTGACAGACCACTAGGGCCATGAGTCAAACACGCCCATCGAGTTTCGTTCCGATCGACCTTCGTTAAGCTGGTCTAATTGATGCTCAAAGTTCATTGGCCGATGACGGTCATGTTTTTTGAGATACACCAATGTCCTCATAGACCATCATGGACCCTTGGACAAAGACCGTGCATGACAAGTCTCAGGTCAATCGGACTACCATGTGACCCTGTACAGGTGATTGAGTGTTTTTTTCGCAATATAGCGCCACCAAGTGGTCAATCATCGCAGTTTTTTTGGTGTGACCACAAATTGAGCTTATACATGACTATGTGAAGTTTGGTGAGATTATCTCTTTGCGTTCCAGAGCTATTACGATTTTAGCAAAAGTGTCTCCGCCTTATGCGAACGTTTTAGCGTGTTGTTGCAAGCGTGAATCACCGATCAAAATTATTTGAATAACTTTTGGTCATGAGAGTCTCTAGATGATATGTGTGAAGTTTCGCGTTATTTGGACAAACGGTCTATGAGGAGTTTGAAAACTTTTTTTTTCAGAAAATTCAAAATGGCGGAAAATTTTTATAGGCGGAAATGAAATCGGAGATATACATTTTTTAAGTTTTGAGCCAAGGATTCCAGAGATATAAGACACTTGAGTGTACGACAAACGGTTTACGAGTTATGAACATGTACGCGTTTGTAGTCGCTGTAGCGCCACCTATAGCCCGATTTGCGTCATATTTTGATACGTTCTCCCCAAATTGAGACCTACCATCTGACAAAGTTTCAAGTCTCTAGACCTCACGGTTTGGTCTGCACGAGACGCATTACGGCAGAAGAATAATAATAATAATAATAAATATAGCTGCAAGCAGCAATGACCGGGGTTCAAACGTAGCAGGACCATCTGAGCTGTCATGACGGTTTGTGGTCAATCTGACTAGTTCTCCTAATGTGCACAGTTCTGTGAAGTTTCTACTTTGTGTAAACTATGTATAGACATCTTTTAAAGATGTTCAGAATGAGAAGATCAAATGATATTGACATTGTGAACTGAACATATGAACTGTTATGTCGGTCTATGTCAATCTGACTTGTTCTCCACATAAACAGAGCTTTATGAAGTTTCTAGTTTGTGTAAATGATATATAGACGTTACAAAAAAATTTCAGTATGGGAAGATCTATCAAATGATAACAATGTGGATATGTTTAACACTACACGTCATATCATTTGAACTGTTATGACCTTTTTTTGTCAATCTGACTAGTTTTCCTAATGAGCACAGTTCTGTGAAGTTTCTACTCTGTGCAAACAATGAATAGTCATCTTTCAAAGATGTTCAGACTGAGAAGATTAAATGATATTAATATTGTGAACTGAACATCTGAACTGTTCTGTCGGTTTATGTCAGTCTATGTCAATCTGACTTGTTCTCCAAATAAAAAGATTTTCTAGCCTGATGGTGCCTCTTGTGGACAAAAGTAGTATTACAGCTTTTCTAAGATTTTAAAATGTAGATCATTTGTAATTTATTGTGAGCCCTATGAGCATCAGAAATACATGAGACCTGACACATTTCTTCAAAATGACTTGTTCTTAACATGTTCACAGATCTGTGACGTTTTTCTTGTGGACAAAACTAGTATTACAGCTTTTCTAAGATTTTAAAATGTAGATGGTTTATAATTTATTGTGAGCCGTACGAGCATCAGAAATACATGAAACCTCACAAGTTTCTTCATAATGTCTGGTTCTTAACATTTACACAGTTTTGTGAAGTTTCTTGTTTTTGGACAAGATATATAGACATTTTAATCACAATAGGCCAAATCAGAAATATATGAAAAATTGTATCTGCTGAACGGTTTAACTAATCGAAAATCCTTTGACAACTTTTTGCCTTGAGTGTCCCTAGATGATGCATGTGAATTTTCAAGACAGTGAGATTGACGGCCTATGACGAGTTCGAAAAATTTGAAATTTCAAAAATCTCCAATATTTCGCAAACAATTTGATTGACAGCAGTGGTTCTTGAGGCAAAGTTGTTCAGTATGAGGAGATCTATCAGATGAAGTCAATATTTTGTGGATGCGTGAAACACCACGTGAGTAGAGACGCAAAAAACTTGTTAGCGCCAACTAGTGTCCGATTTTCTTCAAAATTCTGACAGACCACTAGGGCCATGAGTCAAACACGCCCATCGAGTTTCGTTCCGATCGACCTTCGTTAAGCTGGTCTAATTGATGCTCAAAGTTCATTGGCCGATGACGGTCATGTTTTTTGAGATACACCAATGTCCTCATAGACCATCATGGACCCTTGGACAAAGACCGTGCATGACAAGTCTCAGGTCAATCGGACTACAATGTGACCCTGTACAGGTGATTGAGTGTTTTTTTCGCAATATAGCGCCACCAAGTGGTCAACTGGCCCAGTTTTTTTGGTGTGACCACAAATTGAGCTTATACATGACTATGTGAAGTTTGGTGAGATTATCTCTTTGCGTTCCAGAGCTATTCTGATTTTAGCAAAAGTGTCTCAGCCTTATGCGAACGTTTTAGCGTGTCGTTGCAAGCGTGAATCACCGATCAAAATTATTTGAATAACTTTTGGTCATGAGAGTCTCTAGATGATATGTGTGAAGTTTCGCGTTATTTGGACAAACGGTCTATGAGGAGTTCGAAAACTTTTTTTTTCAGAAAATTCAAAATGGCGGAAAATTTTTATAGGCGGAAATGAAATCGGAGATATACATTTTTTAAGTCTTGAGCCAAGGATTCCAGAGATATAAGACACTTGAGTGTACGACAAACGGTTTACGAGTTATGAACATGTACGCGTTTGTAGTCGCTGTAGCGCCACCTATAGCCCGATTTGCGTCATATTTTGATACTTTCTCCCCAAATTGAGACCTACCATCTGACAAAGTTTCAAGTCTCTAGACCTTACGGTTTGGTCTGCACAAGACGCATTACGGCAGAAGAATAATAATAATAATAATAAATATAGCTGCAAGCAGCAATGACCGGGGTTCAAACGTAGCAGGACCATCTGAGTTGTCACGACGGTTTGTGGTCAATCTGACTAGTTCTCCTAATGTGCACAGTTCTGTGAAGTTTCTACTTTGTGTAAACAATGTATAGACATCTTTCAAAGATGTTCAGAATGAGAAGATCAAATGATATTGACATTGTGAACTGAACATATGAACTGTTATGTCGGTCTATGTCAATCTGACTTGTTCTCCACATAAACAGAGCTTTATGAAGTTTCTAGTTTGTGTAAATGATATATAGACGTTACAAAATTTTTTCAGTATGGGAAGATCTATCAAATGATAACAATGCGGATATGTTTAACACTACACGTCATATCATTTGAACTGTTATGACCTTTTTTTGTCAATCTGACTAGTTTTCCTAATGAGCACAGTTCTGTGAAGTTTCTACTCTGTGCAAACAATGAATAGACATCTTTCAAAGATGTTCAGACTGAGAAGATTAAATGATATTAATATTGTGAACTGAACATCTGAACTGTTCTGTCGGTTTATGTCAGTCTATGTCAATCTGACTTGTTCTCCACATAAAAAGATTTTCTAGCCTGATGGTGCCTCTTGTGGACAAACGTAGTATTACAGCTTTTCTAAGATTTTAAAATGTAGATCATTTGTAATTTATTGTGAGCCCTATGAGCATCAGAAATACATGAGACCTGACACATTTCTTCAAAATGACTTGTTCTTAACATGTTCACAGATCTGTGACGTTTCTCTTGTTGACAAAACTAGTATTACAGCTTTTCTAAGATTTTAAAATGTAGATGGTTTATAATTTATTGTGAGCCGTACGAGCATCAGAAATACATGAAACCTCACAAGTTTCTTCATAATGTCTGGTTCTTAACATTTACACAGTTTTGTGAAGTTTCTTGTTTTTGGACAAGATATATAGACATTTTAATCACAATAGGACAAATCAGAAATATATGAAAAATTGTATCTGCTGAACGGTTTAACTAATCGAAAATCCTTTGACAACTTTTTGCCTTGAGTGTCCCTAGATGATGCGTGTGAATTTTCAAGCCAGTGAGATTGACGGCCTATGATAAGTTCGAAAAATTTGAAATTTCAAAAATCTCCAATATTTCGCAAACAATTTGATTGACAGCAGTGGTTCTTGAGGCAAAGTTGTTCAGTATGAGGAGATCTATCAGATGATATCAATATTTTGTGGATGCGTGAAACACCACGTGAGTAGAGACGCAAAAAACTCGTTAGCGCCAACTAGTGTCCGATTTTCTTCAAAATTCTGACAGACCACTAGGGCCATGAGTCAAACATGCCCATCGAGTTTCGTTCCGATCGACCTTCGTTAAGCTAGTCTAATTGATGCTCAAAGTTCATTGGCCGATGACGGTCATGTTTTTTGAGATACACCAATATCCTCATAGACCATCATGGACCCTTGGACAAAGACCGTGCATGACAAGTTTCAGAACAATCAGACAAACATGTGACCCTGTACAGGTGATTTAGTGTTTTTTTCACAATATAGCGCCACCAAGTGGTCAACTAGCCCAGTTTTTTTGGTGTGACCACAAAATGACCTTATACATGACTATGTGAAGTTTGTTGAGATTATCTCTTTGCGTTCCAGAGTTATTACGATTTTAGCAAAAGTGTCTCCGCACTATGCGAACGTTTTAGCGTGTTGTTGCAAGCCTGAATCACCGATCAAAATTATTTGAATAACTTTTGGTCATGAGAGTCTCTAGATGATATGTGTGAAGTTTCACGTTATTTGGACAAACGGCCTATGAGGAGTTCGAAAACTTTTTTTTTCAGAAAATTCAAAATGGCGGAAAATTTTTATGGGCGGAAATGAAATCGGAGATATACATTTTTTAAGTCTTGAGCCAAGGATTCCAGGGATATAAGACACTTGAGTGTACGACAAACTGTCTATGAGTTATTAGCAATTTAGGTATTTTGATCGCTGTAGCGCCACCTATTGGCCAATCGGGGTCATATTTTGATACGTTCTCCCCAAATTGAGACCTACCTTCTGGCTAACTTTCAAGTCTCTAGACATTATGGTTTGATCTGCACGATAAGAAGTACGGCAGAATAATAATAATAATAATAAAAATCTTAACAATTACAATAGGTTTTCAACGCTTCGCGTTTGAACCCCTAATAATAATAAAAATCCTAACAATTACAATAGGTTTTCAACGCTTCGCGTTTGAACCCCTAAATATAGCTGCAAGCAGCAATGACCGGGGTTCAAACGTAGCAGGACCATCTGAGCTGTCATGACGGTTTGTGGTCAATCTGACTAGTTCTCCTAATGTGCACAGTTCTGTGAAGTTTCTACTTTGTGTAAACTATGTATAGACATCTTTTAAAGATGTTCAGAATGAGAAGATCAAATGATATTGACATTGTGAACTGAACATATGAACTGTTATGTCGGTCTATGTCAATCTGACTTGTTCTCCACATAAACAGAGCTTTATGAAGTTTCTAGTTTGTGTAAATGATATATAGACGTTACAAAAAAATTTCAGTATGGGAAGATCTATCAAATGATAACAATGTGGATATGTTTAACACTACACGTCATATCATTTGAACTGTTATGACCTTTTTTTGTCAATCTGACTAGTTTTCCTAATGAGCACAGTTCTGTGAAGTTTCTACTCTGTGCAAACAATGAATAGTCATCTTTCAAAGATGTTCAGACTGAGAAGATTAAATGATATTAATATTGTGAACTGAACATCTGAACTGTTCTGTCGGTTTATGTCAGTCTATGTCAATCTGACTTGTTCTCCAAATAAAAAGATTTTCTAGCCTGATGGTGCCTCTTGTGGACAAAAGTAGTATTACAGCTATTCTAAGATTTTAAAATGTAGATCATTTGTAATTTATTGTGAGCCCTATGAGCATCAGAAATACATGAGACCTGACACATTTCTTCAAAATGACTTGTTCTTAACATGTTCACAGATCTGTGACGTTTTTCTTGTGGACAAAACTAGTATTACAGCTTTTCTAAGATTTTAAAATGTAGATGGTTTATAATTTATTGTGAGCCGTACGAGCATCAGAAATACATGAAACCTCACAAGTTTCTTCATAATGTCTGGTTCTTAACATTTACACAGTTTTGTGAAGTTTCTTGTTTTTGGACAAGATATATAGACATTTTAATCACAATAGGCCAAATCAGAAATATATGAAAAATTGTATCTGCTGAACGGTTTAACTAATCGAAAATCCTTTGACAACTTTTTGCCTTGAGTGTCCCTAGATGATGCATGTGAATTTTCAAGACAGTGAGATTGACGGCCTATGACGAGTTCGAAAAATTTGAAATTTCAAAAATCTCCAATATTTCGCAAACAATTTGATTGACAGCAGTGGTTCTTGAGGCAAAGTTGTTCAGTATGAGGAGATCTATCAGATGAAGTCAATATTTTGTGGATGCGTGAAACACCACGTGAGTAGAGACGCAAAAAACTTGTTAGCGCCAACTAGTGTCCGATTTTCTTCAAAATTCTGACAGACCACTAGGGCCATGAGTCAAACACGCCCATCGAGTTTCGTTCCGATCGACCTTCGTTAAGCTGGTCTAATTGATGCTCAAAGTTCATTGGCCGATGACGGTCATGTTTTTTGAGATACACCAATGTCCTCATAGACCATCATGGACCCTTGGACAAAGACCGTGCATGACAAGTCTCAGGTCAATCGGACTACAATGTGACCCTGTACAGGTGATTGAGTGTTTTTTTCGCAATATAGCGCCACCAAGTGGTCAACTGGCCCAGTTTTTTTGGTGTGACCACAAATTGAGCTTATACATGACTATGTGAAGTTTGGTGAGATTATCTCTTTGCGTTCCAGAGCTATTCTGATTTTAGCAAAAGTGTCTCAGCCTTATGCGAACGTTTTAGCGTGTCGTTGCAAGCGTGAATCACCGATCAAAATTATTTGAATAACTTTTGGTCATGAGAGTCTCTAGATGATATGTGTGAAGTTTCGCGTTATTTGGACAAACGGTCTATGAGGAGTTCGAAAACTTTTTTTTTCAGAAAATTCAAAATGGCGGAAAATTTTTATAGGCGGAAATGAAATCGGAGATATACATTTTTTAAGTCTTGAGCCAAGGATTCCAGAGATATAAGACACTTGAGTGTACGACAAACGGTTTACGAGTTATGAACATGTACGCGTTTGTAGTCGCTGTAGCGCCACCTATAGCCCGATTTGCGTCATATTTTGATACTTTCTCCCCAAATTGAGACCTACCATCTGACAAAGTTTCAAGTCTCTAGACCTTACGGTTTGGTCTGCACAAGACGCATTACGGCAGAAGAATAATAATAATAATAATAATAATAATAATAATAAATATAGCTGCAAGCAGCAATGACCGGGGTTCAAACGTCGCAAGACCATCTGAGCTGTCAAGACGGTTTGTGGTCAATCTGACTAGTTCTCCTAATGTGCACAGTTCTGTGAAGTTTCTACTTTGTGCAAACAATGTATAGACATCTTTCAAAGATTTTCAGAATGAGAAGATCAAATGATATTAATATTGTGAACTGAACATCTGAACTGTTATGTCAATCTGACTTGTTCTACACATAAACAGAGCTTTATGAAGTTTCTAGTTTGTGTAAACGATATATAGACGTATCATATTACACATTTTTTCACTATAGGAAGATCTATCAAATGATATTAATATAGTGTGGATATGTTTAACACCACACATCATATCATCTGAACTGTTATGTCAGTCTATGTCAATCTGACTTGTTCTCCACATGAAAAGATTTTCTAGCCTGACGGTGCCTCTTGTGGACAAAAGTAGTATCACAGCTTTTCTAAGATTTTAAAATATAGAGTGTTTATAATTTATTGTGAGCCGTACGAGCATCAGAAATACATGAAACCTCACAAGTTTCTTCATAATGTCTTGTTCTTAACATTTACAAAGTTTTGTGAAGTTTCTTGTTTTTGGACAAGATATATAGACATTTTAATCACAATAGGCCAAATCAGAAATATATGAAAAATTGTATCTGCTGAACGGTTTAACTAATCGAAAATCCTTTGACAACTTTTTGCCTTGAGTGTCCCTAGATGATGCATGTGAATTTTCAAGCCAGTGAGATTGACGGCCTATGACGAGTTCGAAAAATTTGAAATTTCGAAAATCTCCAATATTTCGCAAACAATTTGATTGACAGCAGTGGTTCTTGAGGCAAAGTTGTTCAGTATGAGGAGATCTATCAGATGATATCAATATTTTGTGGATGCGTAAAACACCACGTGAGTAGAGACGCAAAAAACTCGTTAGCGCCAACTAGTGTCCGATTTTCTTCAAAATTCTGACAGACCACTAGGGCCATGAGTCAAACACGCCCATCGAGTTTCGTTCCGATCGACCTTCGTTAAGCTGGTCTAATTGATGCTCAAAGTTCATTGGCCGATGACGGCCATGTTTTTTGAGATACACCAATGTCCTCATAGACCATCAGGGACCCTTGGTCAAAGACCGTGCATGACAAGTTTCAGGTCAATCAGATAAACATGTGACCCTGTACAGGTGATTGAGTGTTTTTTTCGCAATATAGCGCCACCAAGTGGTCAATCATCGCAGTTTTTTTGTTGTGACCACAAATTGAGCTTATACATGACTATTTGAAGTTTGGTGAGATTATCTCTTTGCGTTCCAGAGCTATTACGATTCTAGCAAAAGTGTCTCCGCCTTATCCGAACGTTTTATTGTCTTGTTGCAAGCGTGAATCACCGATTAAAATTCCTTTGACAACTTTTGGTCATGAGAGTCTCTAGATGATGCGTGGGAAATTTTGCGTGATTTGGCCAAACGGCCTATGAGGAGTTCGAAAAAAATTTTTTTCAGAAAATTCAAAATGGCGGAAAATTTTTATAGGCGGAAATGAAATCGGAGATATACATTTTTTAAGTCTTGAGCCAAGGATTCCAGGGATATAAGACACTTGAGTGTACGACAAACGGTTTACGAGTTATGAGCGTGTACGCGTTTGTAGTCGCTGTAGCGCCACCTATTGCCCGATTTGCGCCATATTTTGATACGTTCTCCCCAAATTGAGACCTACCATCTGACCAACTTTCAAGTCTCTATACCTTACGGTTTGGTCTGCACGATAAGAAGTACGGCAGAAGAATAATAATAATAATAAATATAGCTGCTAGCAGCCATCACGGGGCCAAGCGCAAGGAGGGCATTACATGTTATGCCGACATGGCTTGCATCATCAGACCAACGGCAGTAAGAATCTAAAGACATTTCAATATGACTTAAGTCTAAATGGCTGAAAAATCAACAATACGGTCTTTAGTATTTCGATTTAATGGTTTATCACATTCAACCAACAGGCAGCGCTGTAACCAAATTGTAGTGTCAATTCATGTGGTACATTGAGAGTGTGGTGACTGACACATGCAAAGTTTGCTTTCAATTGGGTAAACCATTGCTGACAGAGCACTAAAGTCATGTGTTTGTTAAACTTAGCATCTTATAAGAAAAATCGAAATGGCAGACGCTCAAAATGGCCGATATGGGAATATTTGGTATCACAGGACTCGGCATGACCCACTGGATCTAAAGAGACCAGTTTCATGTTTTTTGGCCAAAGGGTTCAGAAGTTATAAGCAAAAAAGTCAGTTTTTCATAACTCCTGACCACTAGGGGGCAGAGCGCCAAAACTCTGCAGGTAGCCTCAGACCATGATTGACATAACACACACCTAGTTTGGTCAGAAAAGACTAATGCATTGCGGAGATAAAGCCTCAGTTTCAATTTGGCGACTTTTACCTCGGATTCTTTCGCGAGTTATTCGTAAACGGTTTGTCGAATCAACTTTCTTTATATATCGTTTTGTCCACATTGTCGGGAGATGATGTGGTTCAATTTTCGTGAAGATCGGACGAACGGCCTAGGAGGAGTTCGACAAAGTAGGTTTTTCATAAAATTCAAAATGGCGGGAAAATTTTCATGACGGAAAATGACGTCATAGGGTGCAATCGAATCGTCTTGAGCCAAGGAATCAGTGGACAAAAGAATTTTGTTTCTAGGACATACGGTTCAAAAGTTATTTACGTAAACGTGAGTGCAACTTTGGACGGTTGGTGGCGCTATAGAGATTGAGTTAGAGACTTCAATTTTGCTATGGTCAATGATTGGACTCTCCTTTATGAGTGTGCCAACTTTTTTTCATTTTCACATGTTATAGACATGTTACACATTTTTTCAGTATGGGAAGATCTATCAAATGATAGTAATGTGGATATGTTTAACACTACACGTCATCATTTGAACTGTTATGACCTTTTTTGTCAATCTGACTAGTTTACCTAATGAGCACAGTTCTGTGAAGTTTCTACTCTGTGTGAATAGACATCTTTCAAAGATGTTCAGACTGAGAAGATTAAATGATATTAATATTGTGAACTGAACATCTGAACTGTTCTGTCAGTTTATGTCAGTCTATGTCAATCTGACTTGTTCTCCACATAAAAAGATTTTCTAGCCTGATGGTGCCTCTTGTGGACAAAAGTAGTATTACAGCTTTTCTAAGATTTTAAAATAAAGATTGTTTATAATTTATTGTGAGCCCTATGAGCATCAGAAATACATGAGACCTGACACATTTCTTCAAAATGACTTGTTCTTAACATGTTCACAGTTCTGTGACGTTTCTCTTGTGGACAAAAGTAGTATTACAGCTTTTCTAAGATTTTAAAATAGAGAGTGTTTATAATTTATTGTGAGCCCTATGAGCAGCAGAAATACATGAAACCCAACACATTTCTTCAAAATGACTTGTTCTTAACATTTGCACAGTTTGGTGAAGTTTCTTGTTTGTGGACGAGATATATAAGCTTTTTATTCACAATAGGCCAGACCTGAAATATATGAAAAATTATATCTGCTGAACGGGTTAACTAATCAAAATTCTTTGAATAACTTTTTGCCTTGAGTGTCCCTAGATGATGCGTGTGAATTTTCAAGCCAATCGTATTGACCGCCTATGACGAGTTCGAAAAATTTGAAATTTCAAAAATCTCCAATATTTCGCAAACAATTTGATTGACAGCAGTGGTTCTTGAGGCAAAGTTGTTCAGTATGAGGAGATCTATCATATGATATCAATATTCTGTGGATGCGTGAAATACCACGTGAGTAGAGACGCAAAAAACTTGTTAGCGCCAACTAGTGTCCGATTTTTTTCAAAATTCTGACAGACCACTATGGCCATGCGTCAAACACACCCATCGAGTTTCGTTCCGATCGACCTTCGTTAGGCTGGTCTAATTGATGCTCAAAGTTCATTGGCCGATGACGGCCATGTTTTTTGAGATACACCAATGTCCTCATAGACCATAAGGGACCCTTGGTCAAAGACCGTGCATGACAAGTTTCAGGTCAATCAGATAAACATGTGACCCTGTACAGGTGATTTAGTGTTTTTTTCACAATATAGCGCCACCAAGTGGTCAACTGGCCCAGTTTTTTTGGTGTGACCACAAAATGACCTTATACATGACTATGTGAAGTTTGTTGAGATTATCTCTTTGCGTTCCAGAGTTATTACGATTTTAGCAAAAGTGTCTCCGCACTATGCGAACGTTTTAGCGTGTTGTTGCAAGCCTGAATCACCGATCGAAATTATTTGAATAACTTTTGGTCATGAGAGTCTCTAGATGATATGTTTGAAGTTTCACGTTATTTGGACAAACGGCCTATGAGGAGTTCGAAAATTTTTTTTTTTTGAAAATTCAAAATGGCGGAAAATTTTTATAGGCGGAAATGAAATCGGAGATATACATTTTTTAAGTCTTGAGCCAAGGATTCCAGGGATATAAGACACTTGAGTGTACGACAAACTGTCTATGAGTTATTAGCAATTTAGGTATTTTGATCGCTGTAGCGCCACCTATTGGCCAATCGTGGTCATATTTTGATACGTTCTCCCCAAATTGAGACCTTCCTTCTGGCCAACTTTCAAGTCTCTAGACATTACGGTTTGGTCTGCACGATAAGAAGTACGGCAGAATAATAATAATAATAATAAAAATCTTAACAATTACAATAGGTTTTCAACGCTTCGCGTTTGAACCCCTAATAAAAATCCTAACAATTACAATAGGTTTTCAACGCTTCGCGTTTGAACCCCTAATAATAAAAATCCTAACAATTACAATAGGTTTTCAACGCTTCGCGTTTGAACCCCTAAATATAGCTCCACATATACATAAAAAAGATATAAACAGATTTCTTATCCTGTGGTTCCCTCTTGAGGACAAAATTAATATCACAGCCATCATCTTTCAGTTGGTAATGAGTTGTTCATTATGAGGAGATTTATCAAATGATATTACTATTGTGAGGTTGTGATTAGCACCACATGTCATCCAAACACTCCCATCAAGTTTCATTGCAATCGACCTTTGTTAAGTTGGTCTAATTGATGCTCAAACTTCATTGGCCGATGATGGCCATGTTTTTTGAGATATGCCAATATCCTCATAGACCATCATGGACCCTTGGATGAAGACAGTGCATGACAAGTTTCAAGTCAATCGAATAAACGAGTGTACCGTGACAGCCAATTTAGAAATTGTTCACATATTAAAAGAAAAACAAATTCAGAAATTGGAATAAAAAGATTTCTTATCCTGTGGCTCCCTCTTGTGGACAAGTAATATTACAGCCATAATCTTCCAGTTTTAATGGGTTATCCAGTGTGAGAAGATCTATCAAATATTAATATAGTGTGGATATGTGAAACAAGATGTGATCAGAGAGTCTTCTAATTCAAAATGGAATAAAAAGATTTCCTAGCCCGGCGCTGCCTCTTGTGGACAAAAGTAGTATTACAGCTTTCCTAAGATTTTAAAATATAGATAGTTTATAATTTATTGTGAGCCCTATGAGCATCAGAAATACATGAAACCTGACACATTTCTTCAAAATGACGTGTTCTTAACAAGTTCACAGTTCTGTGATGTTTTTTGTTTGTGCACAAGATATATAGACATTTTAATCACAATAGACCAAATCAGAAATATATGAAAAATTGTATCTGCTGAACGGTTTAACTGATCAAAATTCTTTGAATAACTTTTTGCCTTGAGTGTCCCTAGATGATGTGTGTGAATTTTCAAGCCAATCGTATCGACGGCCTATGACTAGTTCGAAAAAGTTGAATTTTCTAAAATCTCCAATATTTCAAAAACAATTTGATTGACAGCAGTGGTTCTTGAAGCAAAGTTGCTCAGTATGAGGAGATCTAACAGATGATATCAATATTGTGAGGATGTGTGAAACACTACGTGAGTAGAGACGCAAAAAACTCGTCAGCGCCAACTAGTGGCCGATTTCTTTAAAATTTGTGACTGACCTTTAGGACTATGAGTCAAATACGCTCATTGAGTTTCGTTCCGATCGAAGTTCGTTAAGCTGGTCTAATTTATGCTTAAACTTCATTGGCCAATAACGGCCATGTTTTTTGAGATACGCCAATATCCTCAGAGACCATCATGGCCCATTGGACAAAGACCGTGCATGACAAGTTTGAAGTAAATCGGATTAACGAGCGCACATGTACAGATGTTTTAGTGTTTTTTTCGTAATATAGCGCCACCAAGTGGTGAATCGTTGCAGCTTTTTTAGGGTGACCACAAAACTAGCTCATACATTAGTGTTTCAAGTTTGGTGAGATTATCTCTTTGCGTTCCAGAATTATTACGATTTTAGCAAAATAGGCTCCGCCCTATTCAGACGTTTGGACGTCCTGTTGCGAGCGTGAATCACTGATCAAAATTCTTTGAACAACTTTTGGTCAGGAGATTCTCTAGATGATGCGTGTGAAGTTTCGCGTGATTTGGACAAACGGTCTATGAGGAGTTCGAAAAATTTTTTTTTCAGAAAATTCAAAATGGCGGAAAATTTTTATAGACGGAAATGATATCGGAGATATACATTTTTTAAGTCTTGATCCAAGGATTCCAGAGATATAAGACACTTTAGTGTAGGACAAACGGTTTACGAGTTATGAGTGATTAGGCGTTTTTAGAGGCTGTAGCGCCACCTATAGGCCGATTTGCGTCATGTTTTGATACGTTCCCCCCAAATTGAGACCTACCACCTGGCCAACTTTCAAGTCTCTAGACCTTACAGTTTGGTCTGCACGATCGGAAGTTCGACAGAATAATAATAATAATAATAATAAATATAGCTGCAAGCAGCAATGACCGGGGTTCAAACGTAGCAAGACCATCTGAGCTGTCAAGAGGGTTTGTGGTCAATCTGACTAGTTCTCCTAATGTGCACAGTTCTGTGAAGTTTCTACTCTGTACAAACAATATATAGACATCTTTCAAAGATGTTCAGAATGAGAAGATCAAATGATAGTGACATTGTGAACTGAACATATTAACAGTTATGTCGGTTTATGTCGGTCTATGTCAATCTGACTTGTTCTCCACATACACAAAGCTTTATGAAGTTTCTAGTTTGTGTAAATGATATATAGACATGTTACAAATTTTTTTCAGTATGGGAAGATCTATCAAATGATAACAATGTGGATATGTTTAACACTGCACGTCATATCATTTGAACTGTTATGACCTTTTTTTGTCAATCTGACTAGTTTTCCTAATGAGCACAGTTCTGTGAAGTTTCTACTCTGTGCAAACAATGAATAGACATCTTTCAAAGATGTTCAGACTGAGAAGATTAAATGATATTAATATTGTGAACTGAACATCTGAACTGTTCTGTCGGTTTATGTCAGTCTATGTCAATCTGACTTGTTCTCCACATAAAAAGATTTTCTAGCCTGATGGTGCCTCTTGTGGACAAAAGTAGTATTACAGCTTTTCTAAGATTTTAAAATGTACATCGTTTGTAATTTATTGTGAGCCCTATGAGCATCAGAAATACATGAGACCTGACACATTTCTTCAAAATGACTTGTTCTCAACATGTTCACAGATCTGTGACATTTCTCTTGTGGACAAAACTAGTATGACAGCTTTTCTAAGATTTCAAAATATAGAAAGTTTATAATTTATTGTGAGCCGTATGAGCATCAAAAATACATGAAACCTCCCAAGTTTCTTCATAATGTCTTGTTCTTAACATTTACACAGTTTTGTGAAGTTTCTTGTTTTTGGACATGATATATAGACATTTTAATCACAATAGGACAAATCACAAATATATGAAAAATTGTATCTGCTGAACGGTTTAACTAATCAAAAATCCTTTGACAACTTTTTGCCTTGAGTGTCCCTAGATGATGCGTGTGAATTTTCAAGCCAGTGAGATTGACGGGCTATGACGAGTTCGAAAAATTTGAAATTTCAAAAATCTCCAATATTTCGCAAACAATTTGATTGACAGCAGTGGTTCTTGAGGCAAAGTTGTTCAGTATGAGGAGATCTATCAGATGATATCAATATTTTGTGGATGCGTGAAACACCACGTGAGTAGAGACGCAAAAAACTCGTTAGCGCCAACTAGTGACCGATTTTCTTCAAAATTCTGACAGACCACTAGGGCTCTGAGTCAAACTCGCCCATCGAGTTTCGTTCCGATCGACCTTCGTTAAGCTAGTCTAATTGATGCTCAAAGTTCATTGGCCGATGACGGTCATGTTTTTTGAGATACACCAATGTCCTCATAGACCATGATGGACCCTTGGACAAAGACCGTGCATGACAAGTCTCAGGTCAATTGGACTAACATGTGACCCTGTACAGGTGATTGAGTGTTTTTTTCGCAATATAGCGCCACCAAGTGGTCAATCATCGCAGTTTTTTTGGTGTGACCACAAATTGAGCTTATACATGACTATGTGAAGTTTGGTGAGATTATCTCTTTGCGTTCCAGAGCTATTACGATTTTAGCAAAAGTGTCTCCGCCTTATGCGAACGTTTTATTGTCTTGTTGCAAGCGTGAATCACCGATCAAAATTCCTTTGACAACTTTTGGTCATGAGAGTCTCTAGATGATGCGTGTGAAATTTTGCGGGATTTGGACAAACGGCCTATGAGGAGTTCGAAAAATTTTTTTTTCAGAAAATTCAAAATGGCGGAAAATTTTTATAGGCGGAAATGAAATCGGAGATATACATTTTCTAAGTCTTGAGCCAAGGATTCCAGAGATATAAGACACTTGAGTGTACGACAAACGGTTTACGAGTTACGAGCGTGTACGCGTTTGTAGTCGCTGTAGCGCCACCTATTGCCCGATTTGCGTCATATTTTGATACTTTCTCCCCAAATTGAGACCTACCATCTGACCAACTTTCAAGTCTCTAGACCTTACGGTTTGGTCTGCACGAGACGCATTACGGCAGAAGAATAATAATAATAATAATAACAAGCAGCAATGACGGGGCCAAGCACAAACAGGGCATTAAATGGCATGCTGACGTGGCTGGCAGAAAAAGACCAATGGCAGTAATAAACTAAATGCATTTTAAAAGATTTTAGGCTAAATGGCTGAAAAATCATTAATACAGACACTGTATTTTGATTTAAAAGTTTATCACTTTGGACCAATAGTTGGCTCTCTGTCCAAATTGTTATAAAGTGTTATAAAGTGTTAGTATTAAAGAGTTATAAGGAGTTATAAAATGTTAGTATTAATGTGTTATTAAGCATTAGTCATTTTGTCATCACTACCTCAAATTTGTAATTGCGGTATACGAAAACGGTTTTGTCTATCGACACGAAATCCATAACTTTTTGTCAGCACAGTCTGAAGATGATACGATTCAATTTTGGTGAAAATCGGACAAATGGTCTGGGAGGAGTTCGAAAAAGTAGGTTTTTGAATGAAACAACATGGCGGACAGGAAGTTTAGGCTAAATATATCAAATTTGGTATCTGTGTTCTCGGCATGACCCAAGGAACATATTGAGACAATTTGTTTTAAAATAGCTTAATGTAATCAAAAGTTATTAGCATTTTTGTAAATGTTGTTATAACTTTTGACCACAAGGTGGCGCTGCCCCAAAACTTTTGGTGTAGAGTCAAATCAAGGTCCCAAAGCCACATACTAAGTTTCGTAATGATATGCCAATGCGTTTGTTAAATAGAACATTTTATGACAAATTTCAAAATGGCCGACGCCCAAAATGGCCGATATAAGAAAATTTGGTATCGCATGACTCAGCATGATGCCCTGAATCTAAAGAGAGCAGTTTTATGATTTTTGACCAAAGTGTTCAGAAGTTATAAGCAGAAAAGTCAATTTTTTATATCTCCTGACCACTAGGGGGCAGTGCGCCAAAACTCTGCAGGTAGCCTCAGATCATGACTACTATGACACACACCAATTTTGGTCTGAATACGCAAATGCGTTGCGGAGATATAGCCTCAAGTTCATTTTTGCGGCAAATTCGTCGAACTCTTTCGCAAGTTTATCAAAAACGGAATTACCAATCAACTTGATTCTCATAACTTTTTGTCTCCATAGTCTGGAGATGATGTGGTTCAATTTTTGTGAGAATCAGACAAACGGCCTAGGAGGAGTTCGACAAAGTAGGTTTTTCATAAAATTCAAAATTGCGGAAAAATTTTCATGACGGAAAATGACGTCATAGGGTGCAATCGAATCGGCTTGAGCCAAGGAATCAGTGGACAAAAGAATTTTGTTTCTAGCCCTTATGGTTCAAGAGTTATTAGCATAAATGTAAGTGTAACTTTGGACAGTTGGTGGCGCTAGAGGGATTGAGGTAGAGACTCCAAAATTGGTGTAGTTAATGATTGGACTGTCCTCTATGTGTGTGCCAAATTTCATCATTTTCCTGCATACGGTTCTATGGGCTGCCATTGACTTGTGTTGGAAGAAGAAGAAGAATAATAATAAATATAGCTGCTAGCAGCCATCACGGGGCCAAGCACAAGGAGGGCATTAAATGTCATGCCGACATGGCTGGCATCATCAGACCAACGGCAGTAGGAATCTAAAGACATTTCAATATGACTTAAGTCTAAATGGCTGAAAAATCAACAATACGGTCTTTAGTAATTCGATTTAATGGTTTATCACATTCAACCAACAGGCAGCACTGAAACCAAATTGTAGTGTCAATTCATGTGGTACATTGAGAGTGTGGTGACATTGACACATGCAAAGTTTGCTTTCAATTGGGTAAACCATTGCTGACAGAGCACTAAAGTCATGTGTTTGTTAAACATAGCATCTTATAAGAAAAATCGAAATGGCAGACGCTCAAAATGGCCGATATGGGAAAATTTGGTATCACAGGACTCGGCATGACCCACTGGATCTAAAGACAGCAGTTTCATGATTTTTAGACAAAGCGTTCAGGAGTTATAATCAAAAATGTCAGTTTTTTTATATCTCCTGACCACTAGGGGGCAGAACGCCAAAACTCAGCAGGTAGCCTCAGACCATGATTGACATAACACACACCTAGTTTGGTCAGAAAACACTAATGCGTTGCGGAGATAAAGCCTCAATTTCATTTTTGCGACCATTACGTCGGATTCTTTCGCGAGTTATTCGTAAACGGTTTGACATATCAACTTTCTTTGGATAACTTTTTGTCATGATGGTCTGGAGATGATGTGGTTTCATTTTGGTGAAAATTGGACAAACGGTCTGGGAGGAGTTCGAAAAAGTAGGTTTTTAAAGAAAAACAACATGGTGGACAAGAAGTTTGGCCGACTATGACAAATTTGGTATCTGTGTTCTTGGTTTGACCCAAGGAACGTATAAAGATAATTTGTTTTACCATAGGTTAACGCACTCAAAAGTTATTACCATATTTGTAAATTTGGTTATAATTTTTGACCACAAGGGGGTGCTGCCTCGAAACTTTTTGAGTCGTATCAAGGTTAGGTGCCGAAGACACATATTGAGTTTCGTAACGATACGCCAATATCTTTGTTAAATATAGCAATTTATGACAATATTCAAAATGGCCGACGCTCAAAATGGCCGATATGGGAAAATTTGGTATCGCACGACTCGGCATGATGCACTGAATCTAAAGAGACCAGTTTTATTATTTTTGGCCAAAGCGTTCAGAAGTTATAAGCAAATATTTAACTTTTTCATATCTCCTGACCACTAGGGGGCACAGCGCCAAAACTCTGCAGGTAGCCTCAGATCATGATTGACATAACACACACCTAGTTTGGTCAGAAAACGCTAATGTGTTGCGGAGATAAAGCATCAATTTCATTTTTGCGACCATTACGTCGGATTCTTTCGCGAGTTATTCGTAAACGGTTTGACATATCAACTTTCTTTGGATAACTTTTTGTCCACATGGTCTGAAGATGATGTGGTTCAATTTTCGTTGAAATCGGAAAAACGGTCTAGGAGGAGTTCGAAAAAGTAGGTTTTTCATAAAATTCAAAATGGCGGGAAAAATTTCATGACGGAAAATGACGTCATAGGGTGCAATCGAATCGTCTTGAGCCAATGAATCAGTGGACATAAGAATTTTGTTTCTAGGTCATACGGTTCAAAAGTTATTAGCATAAACGTTAGTTCAACTTTGGACAGTTGGTGGCGCTAGAGATATTGAGTTAGAGACTTCAAATTTGTTATGGTCAATGATTGGACTGTCTTTAATGAGTGTGCCAACTTTCATCATTTTCCCGCATACGGTTCTATGGGCTGCCATAGACTTTCATGGCGGAAGAAGAAGAAGATGAAGAAATATAGCTGCTAGCAGCCATCACGGGGCCAAGCGCAAGGAGGGCATTAAATGTCATGCCGACATGGCTGGCATCATCAGACCAACGGCAGTAAGAATCTAAAGACATTTCAATATGACTTAAGTCTAAATGGCTGAAAAATCAACAATACGGTCTTTAGTAATTCGATTTAATGGTTTATCACATTCAACCAACAGGCAGCGCTGTAACCACATTGTAGTGTCAATTCATGTGGTACATTGAGAGTGTGGTGACATTGACACATGCAAAGTTTGCTTTCAATTGGGTAAACCATTGCTGACAGAGCACTAAAGTCATGTGTTTGTTAAACATAGAATCTTATAAGAAAAATCGAAATGGCAGACGCTCAAAATGGCCGATATGGGAAAATTTGGTATCACAGGACTCGGCATGACCCACTGGATCTAAAGAGACCAGTTTCATGATTTTTGGCCAAAGGGTTCAGGAGTTATAATCAAAAAAGTCAGTTTTTTAATATCTCCTGACCACTAGGGGGCAGAGCACCAAAACTCTGCAGGTAGCCTCAGACCATGATTGACATAATACACACCTAGTTTGGTCAGAAAACGCTAATGCGTTGCGGAGATAAAGTCTCAATTTCATTTTTGCGACCATTACGTTGGATTCTTTCGCGAGTTATTCGTAAACGGTTTGACATATCAACTTTCTTTGGATAACTTTTTGTCATGATGGTCTGGAGATGATGTGGTTCAATTTTGGTGAAAATTGGACAAACGGTCTGGGAGGAGTTCGAAAAAGTAGGTTTTTATAGAAAAATAACATGGCAAATCGGAGATTTGGCCGAATATGACATATTTGGTATCTATGGTCTCGGCTTGACCCAATGAACACATTAAGACCATTTGTTTTACAATAGGTTAACGTCATCAAAAGTTATTAGCATATTTGTAAATTTGGTTATAACTTTTGACCACAAGGTGGCGCTGCCCCCAAACTTTTTGTGCCGTATCAAGGTTAGGTGCCGAAGACACATATTGAGTTTCGTAACGATACGCCAATCCATTTGTTAAATATAGCAATTTATGACAATATTCAAAATGGCCGACGCTCTAAATGGCCGATATGGGAAAATTTGGTATCGCACGACTCGGCATGATGCACTGAATCTAACGAGACCAGTTTTATGATTTTTGGACAAAGCGTTCAGGAGTTGTAAGGAAAAATGTCACTTTTTCATATCTCCTGACCACTAGGGGGCACAGCGCCAAAACTCTGCAGGTAGCCTCAGACCATGATTGACATAACACACACCAAGTTTGGTCAGAAAACGCTAATGCGTTGTGGAGATAGAGCCTCAAGTTCATTTTTGCGATCATTACGTCGGATTCTTTCGTGAGTTATTCATAAACGGTTTGACATTTCAACTTTCTTTGGATAACTTTTTGTCACCATGGTCTGGAGATGATGTGGTTCAATTTTCGTGAAAATCGGACAAACGGCCTAGGAGGAGTTCGAAAAAGTAGGTTTTTCATAAAATTCAAAATGGCGGGAAAATATTCATGACGGAAAATGACGTCATATGGTGCAATCGAATCGTCTTGAGCCAAGGAATCAGTTGACAAAAGAATTTTGTTTCTAGGACATACGGTTTAAAAGTTATTAACGTAAACGTGAGTGCAACTTTGGACAGTTGGTGGCGCTATAGAGATTGAGTTAGAGACTTCAATTTTGCTATGGTCAATGATTGGACTGTCCTTAATGAGTGTGCCAACTTTTTTTCATTTTCCCGTTTACGGTTCTATGGGCTGCCATAGACTCCCATGGCACAAGAAAAAGAATAATAATAAGAACCGGAACAAAAACAATAGGTGCCTCCGCACCTTCGGTGCTTGGCCCCTAAATAGCTGCTAGCAGCCATCACGGGGCCAAGCGCAAGGAGGGCATTAAATGTCATGCCGACATGGCTGGCATCATCAGACCAACGGCAGTAAGAATCTAAAGACATTTCAATATGACTTGAGTCTAAATGGCTGAAAAATCAACAATACGGTCTTTAGTAATTCGATTTAATGGTTTATCACATTCAACCAACAGGCAGCGCTGTAACCAAATTGTAGTGTCAATTCATGTGGTACATTGAGAGTGTGGTGACATTGACACATGCAAAGTTTGCTTGCAATTGGGTAAACCATTGCTGACAGAGCACTAAAGTCATGTGTTTGTTAAACATAGCATCTTATAAGAAAAATTGAAATGGCAGACGCTCAAAATGGCCGATATGGGAAAATTTGGTATCACAGGACTCGGCATGACCCACTGGATCTAAAGACAGCAGTTTCATGATTTTTAGACAAAGCGTTCAGGAGTTATAATCAAAAATGTCAGTTTTTTAATATCTCCTGACCACTAGGGGGCAGAGCGCCAAAACTCTGCAGGTAGCCTCAGACCATGATTGACATAACACACACCTAGTTTGGTCAGAAAACGCTAATGCGTTGCGGAGATAAAGCCTCAATTTCATTTTTGCGACCATTACGTCGGATTCTTTCGCGAGTTATTCGTAAACGGTTTGACATATCAACTTTCTTTGGATAAATTTTTGTCATGATGGTCTGGAGATGATGTGGTTTAATTTTGGTGAAAATTGGACAAACGGTCTGGGATGAGTTCGAAAAAGTAGGTTTTTAAAGAAAAACAACATGGAGGACAAGAAGTTTGGCCGACTATGACAAATTTGGTATCTGTGTTCTCGGTTTGACCCAAGGAACGTATAAAGATAATTTGTTTTACCATAGGTTAACGCACTCAAAAGTTATTAGCATATTTGTAAATTTGGTTATAATTTTTGACCACAAGGTGGTGCTGCCTCGAAACTTTTTGAGTCGTATCAAGGTTAGGTGCCGAAGACACATATTGAGTTTCGTAACGATACGCCAATATCTTTGTTAAATATAGCAATTTATGACAATATTCAAAATGGCCGACGCTCAAAATGGCCGATATGGGAAAATTTGGTATCGCACGACTCGGCATGATGCACTGAATCTAACGAGACCAGTTTTATGATTTTTGGACAAAGCGTTCAGGAGTTGTAAGGAAAAATGTCACTTTTTAATATCTCCTGACCACTAGGGGGGACAGCGCCAAAACTCTGCAGGTAGCCTCAGACCATGATTGACATAACACACACCGAGTTTGGTCAGAAAACGCTAATGCGTTGTGGAGATAGAGCCTCAATTTCATTTTTGCGATCATTACATCGGATTCTTTCGTGAGTTATTCATAAACGGTTTGACATTTCAACTTTCTTTGGATAACTTTTTGTCACCATGGTCTGGAGATGATGTGGTTCAATTTTCGTGAAAATCGGACAAACGGCCTAGGAGGAGTTCGAAAAAGTAGGTTTTTCATAAAATTCAAAATGGCGGGAAAATATTCATGACGGAAAATGACGTCATAGGGTGCAATCGAATCGTCTTGAGCCAAGGAATCAGTGGACATAAGAATTTTGTTTCTAGGACATACGGTTCAAAAGTTATTTACGTAAACGTTAGTGCAACTTTGGACAGTTGGTGGCGCTATAGAGATTGAGTTAGAGACTTCAATTTTGCTATGGTCAATGATTGGACTGTCCTTTATGAGTGTGCCAAATTTTTTTCATTTTCCCGTTTACGGTTCTATGGGCTGCCATAGACTCCCATGGCACAAGAAAAAGAATAATAATAAATATAGCTGCTAGCAGCCATCACGGGGACAAGCACAAGGAGGGCATTAAATGTCATGCCGACATGGCTGGCATCATCAGACCAACGGCAGTAGGAATCTAAAGACATTTCAATATGACTTAAGTCTAAATGGCTGAAAAATCAACAATACGGTCTTTAGTAATTTGATTTAATGGTTTATCACATTCAACCAACAGGCAGCACTGAAACCAAATTGTAGTGTCAATTCATGTGGTACATTGAGAGTGTGGTGACATTGACACATGCAAAGTTTGCTTTCAATTGGGTAAACCATTGCTGACAGAGCACTAAAGTCATGTGTTTGTTAAACATAGCATCTTATAAGAAAAATCGAAATGGCAGATGCTCAAAATGGCCGATATGGGAAAATTTGGTATCACAGGACTCGGCATGACCCACTGGATCTAAAGACAGCAGTTTCATGATTTTTAGACAAAGCGTTCAGGAGTTATAATCAAAAATGTCAGTTTTTTTATATCTCCTGACCACTAGGGGGCAGAACGCCAAAACTCTGCAGGTAGCCTCAGACCATGATTGACATAACACACACCTAGTTTGGTCAGAAAACACTAATGCGTTGCGGAGATAAAGCCTCAATTTCATTTTTGCAACCATTACGTCGGATTCTTTCGCGAGTTATTCGTAAACGGTTTGACATATCAACTTTCTTTGGATAACTTTTTGTCATGATGGTCTGGAGATGATGTGGTTTAATTTTGGTGAAAATTGGACAAACGGTCTGGGAGGAGTTCGAAAAAGTAGGTTTTTAAAGAAAAACAACATGGTGGACAAGAAGTTTGGCCGACTATGACAAATTTGGTATCTGTGTTCTTGGTTTGACCCAAGGAACGTATAAAGATAATTTGTTTTACCATAGGTTAACGCGCTCAAAAGTTATTACCATATTTGTAAATTTGGTTATAATTTTTGACCACAAGGGGGTGCTGCCTCGAAACTTTTTGAGTCGTATCAAGGTTAGGTGCCGAAGACACATATTGAGTTTCGTAACGATACGCCAATATCTTTGTTAAATATAGCAATTTATGACAATATTCAAAATGGCCGACGCTCAAAATGGCCGATATGGGAAAATTTGGTATCGCACGACTTGGCATGATGCACTGAATCTAAAGAGACCAGTTTTATTATTTTTGGCCGAAGCGTTCAGAAGTTATAAGCAAATATTTAACTTTTTCATATCTCCTGACCACTAGGGGGCACCGTGCCAAAACTCTGCAGGTAGCCTCAGATCATGATTGACATAACACACACCTAGTTTGGTCAGAAAACGCTAATGCGTTGCGGAGATAAAGCCTCAATTTCATTTTTGCGACCATTACGTCGGATTCTTTCGCGAGTTATTCGTAAACGGTTTGACATATCAACTTTCTTTGGATAACTTTTTGTCCACATGGTCTGGAGATGATGTGGTTCAATTTTCGTTGAAATCGGAAAAACGGTCTAGGAGGAGTTCGAAAAAGTAGGTTTTTCATAAAATTCAAAATGGCGGGAAAAATTTCATGACGGAAAATGACGTCATAGGGTGCAGTCGAATCGTCTTGAGCCAAGGAATCAGTGGACATAAGAATTTTGTTTCTAGGTCATACGGTTCAAAAGTTATTAGCATAAACGTTAGTTCAACTTTGGACAGTTGGTGGCGCTAGAGATATTGAGTTAGAGACTTCAAATTTGTTATGGTCAATAATTGGACTGTCTTTAATGAGTGTGCCAACTTTCATCATTTTCCCGCATACGGTTCTATGGGCTGCCATAGACTTTCATGGCGGAAGAAGAAGATGAAGAATAATAATAAGAACCGGAACAGAAACAATAGGTGCCTTCGCACCTTCGGTGCTTGGCCCCTAATAATAATAAGAACCGGAACAGAAACAATAGGTGCCTTCGCACCTTCGGTGCTTGGCCCCTAATAATAAGAACCGGAACAGAAACAATAGGTGCCTTCGCACCTTCGGTGCTTGGCCCCTAATAATAATAATAATAAGAACCGGAACAAAAACAATAGGTGCCTCCGCACCTTCGGTGCTTGGCCCCTAAATAATAAGAACGAGAACGATTACAATAGGTGCCTCCGCACCTTCGGTGCTTGGCCCCTAATAATAAGAACGAGAACGATTACAATAGGTGCCTCCGCACCTTCGGTGCTTGGCCCCTAAATATAGCTGCAAGCAGCAATGACGGGGCCAAGCACAAACAGGGCATTGATGTGGCTGGCAGCAAAAGACCAATTGCAGTAAATGCATTTTAAGATGATTTTAGGCTAAATGGCTGAAAAATCATTAATACAGACACTGTAATTTGATTTAATAGTTTATCGCTTTGGACCAATAGATGGCGCTGTGTCCGAATTGTTAGAATGTGGTCCGAGTAATGTCACAATGAAATGTGCAAAGTTTGGTGTTATTTGGACAAAACATTACTGACATAGAGCATTAAAGTCATTTTCTCATCACTACCTCAAATTTGTAATTGTGGTATACGAAAACGGTTTTGTCTATTGACACGAAATCCATAACTTTTTGTCAACACAGTCTGAAGATGATACGATTTGATTTTGGTGAAAATCGGACAAACGGTCTGGGAGGAGTTAGAAAAAGTAGGTTTTTGAAGAAAACAACATGGCAGACAGGAAATTTAGGCAAACTATGTCAAATTTGGTATCTGTGTTCTCGGCGTGACCCAAGGAACATAATAAGATAATTTGTTTTAAAATAGCTTAATGTAATCAAAAGTTATTAGCATTCTTGTAAATTTTGTTATAACTTTTGACCACAAGGTGGCGCTGCCCCGAAACTTTTGGTGTAGATTCAAATCAAGGTCCCAAAGACACATATTGAGTTTCGTAATGATACGCCAATGCGTTTGTAAAATATAGCATTTTACGACAAATTTCAAAATGGCCGACACCCAAAATGGCCGATATGAGAAAATTTGGTATCGCATGACTCAGCATGATGCCCTAAATCTAAAGAGACCAGTTTTATGATTTTTGAACAAAATGTTCAGAAGTTATGAGCAAAAAACTCACTTTTTTATATCTCCTGACCACTAGGGGGCAGTGCGCCAAAACTCTGCACGTAGCCTCAGATCATGACTACTATGACAGACACAAAGTTTGGTCATAATACGCAAATGCGTTGCGGAGATATAGCCTCAAGTTCATTTTTGCGGCAAATTCGTTGAATTCTTTCGCAAGTTATTCGTAAACGGTTTGATCAATCAACTTGATTTCCATAACTTTTTGTCTCCATAGTCTGGAGATGATGTGGTTCAATTTTTGTGAGAATCGGACAAACGGCCTAGGAGGAGTTCGACAAAGTAGGTTTTTCATAAAACTCAAAATTGCGGAAAAATTTTCATGACGGAAAATGACGTCATAGGGTGCAATCGAATCAGCATGAGCCAAGGAATCAGTGGACGAAGGAATTTTGTTTCTAGCTCTTATGGTTCAAGAGTTATTAGCATAAATGTAAGTGTAAATTTGGACAGTTGGTGGCGCTAGAGGGATTGAGGTAGAGACTCCAAAATTGGTGTGGTCAATGATTGGACTGTCCTCTATGAGTGTGCCAAATTTCATCATTTTCCCGCATTCGGTTCTATGGGCTGCCATTGACTTGTGGGTGGAAGAAGAAGCGGAAGAATAATAATAATAAGAACGAGAACGGATACAATAGGTGCCTCCGCACCTTCGGTGCTTGGCCCCTAAATATAGCTGCTAGCAGCCATCACGGGGCCAAGCGCAAGGAGGGCATTAAATGTCATGCCGACATGGCTGGCAGCATCAGACCAACGGCAGGAAGCATCTAAAGACATTTCAATATGACAAGTCTAAATGGCTGAAAAATCAACAATACGGTCTTTAGTAATTCGATTTAATGGTTTATCACGTTCGACCAACAGGCAGCGCTGTAACCAAATTGTAGTGTCAATTCATGTGGTACATTGAGAGTGTGGTGACATTGACACATGCAAAGTTTGCTTTCAATTGGGTAAACCATTGCTGACAGAGCACTAAAGTCATGTGTTTGTTAAACATAGCATCTTATAAGAAAAATCGAAATGGCAGACGCTCAAAATGGCCGATATGGGAAAATTTGGTATCACAGGACTCGGCATGACCCACTGGATCTAAAGAGACCAGTTTCATGATTTTTGGCCAAAGGGTTCAGGAGATATAATCAAAAATGTCAGATTTTTAATATCTCCTGACCACTAGGGGGCAGAGCGCCAAAACTCTGCAGGTCGCCTCAGACCATGATTGACATAACACACACCTAGTTTGGTCAGAAAACGCTAATGCGTTGCGGAGATAAAGCCTCAATTTCAATTTTGCGACCATTACGTCGGATTCTTTCGCGAGTTATTCGTAAACGGTTTGACATATCAACTTTCTTTGGATAACTTTTTGTCATGATGGTCTGGAGATGATGTGGTTCAATTTTGGTGAAAATTGGACAAACGGTCTGGGAGGAGTTCGAAAAAGTAGGTTTTTAAAGAAAAATAACATGGCAAATCGGAGGTTTGGCCGAATATGACATATTTGGTATCTATGGTCTCGGCTTGACCCAATGAACACATTAAGACCATTTGTTTTACAATAGGTTAACGTCAACAAAAGTTATTAGCATGTTTGTAAATTTTGTTATAACTTTTGACCACAAGGTGGCGCTGCCCCCAAACTTTTTGTGCCGTATAAAGGTTAGGTGCCGAAGACACATATTGAGTTTCGTAACGATACACCAATCCATTTGTTAAATATAGCAATTTATGACAATATTCAAAATGGCCGACGCTCTAAATGGCCGATATGGGAAAATTTGGTATCGCACGACTCGGCATGATGCACTGAATCTAACGAGACCAGTTTTATGATTTTTGGACAAAGCGTTCAGGAGTTGTAAGGAAAAATGTCACTTTTTCATATCTCCTGACCACTAGGGGGCACAGCGCCAAAACTCTGCAGGTAGCCTCAGACCATGATTGACATAACACACACCGAGTTTGGTCAGAAAACGCTAATGCGTTGTGGAGATAGAGCCTCAAGTTCATTTTTGCGATCATTACGTCGGATTCTTTCGTGAGTTATTCATAAACGGTTTGACATTTCAACTTTCTTTGGATAACTTTTTGTCACCATGGTCTGGAGATGATGTGGTTCAATTTTCGTGAAAATCGGACAAACGGCCTAGGAGGAGTTCGAAAAAGTAGGTTTTTCATAAAATTCAAAATGGCGGGAAAATATTCATGACGGAAAATGACGTCATATGGTGCAATCGAATCGTCTTGAGCCAAGGAATCAGTTGACAAAAGAATTTTGTTTCTAGGACATACGGTTCAAAAGTTATTAACGTAAACGTGAGTGCAACTTTGGACAGTTGGTGGCGCTATAGAGATTGAGTTAGAGACTTCAATTTTGGTATGGTCAATGATTGGACTGTCCTTAATGAGTGTGCCAACTTTTTTTCATTTTCCCGTTTACGGTTCTATGGGCTGCCATAGACTCCCATGGCACAAGAAAAAGAATAATAATAAGAACCGGAACAAAAACAATAGGTGCCTCCGCACCTTCGGTGCTTGGCCCCTAAATATAGCTGCAAGCAGCAATGACGGGGCCAAGCACAAACAGGGCATTGACGTGGCCGGCAGCATAAGAGCAATTGAAGTAATCAACAACTAAATGCATTTTAATATGATTTTAGGCTAAATGGCTGAAAAATCATTAATACAGACACTGTAATTTGAATGAAAAGTTTAGCGCTTTGGACCAATAGTTGGCGCTGTGTCCAAATTGTTAGAATTGGGTCAGAGTAATGTGACAATGAAATCTGCAAAGTTTGGTGTTATTTGGACAAAACATTACTGACTTAAAGCATTAAAGTCATTTTGTCATCACTACCTCAAATTTGTAATTGCGGTATACGAAAACGGTTTCGTCTATCGACACGAAATCCATAACTTTTTGTCAGCACAGTCTGAAGATGATACGATTCGATTTTGGTGAAAATCGGACAAACGGTCTAGGAGGAGTTTGAAAAAGTAGGTTTTTGAATGAAACAACATGGCGGATATGAAATTTGGGCAAACTATGTCAAATTTGGTATCTGTGTTCTCGGTGTGACCCAAGGAACATATTAAGATCATTTGTTTTAAAATAGCTTAATGTAATCAAAAGTTATTAGCATTTTAGGAAATTGTGTTATAACTTTTGACCACAAGGTGGCGCTGCCCCGAAACTTTTGGTGTAGGTTCAAATCAAGGTCCCAAAGACACATACTGAGTTTCGTAATGATACGCCAATGCGTTTGTAAAATATAGCATTTTACGACAAATTTCAAAATGGCCGACGCCCAAAATGGCCGATATAAGAAAATTTGGTATCGCACGACTCAGCATGATGCCCTGAATCTAAAGAGACCAGTTTCATGATTTTTGACCAAAGTGTTCAGAAGTTATAAGCAAAAAAGTCAATTTTTTATATCTCCTGACCACTAGGGGGCAGTGCGCCAAAACTCTGCAGGTAGCCTCAGATTATGACTACTATGACACACACCAATTTTGGTCTGAATACGCAAATGCGTTGCGGAGATATAGCCTCAAGTTCATTTTTGCGGCAAATTCGTCGAACTCTTTCGCAAGTTTATCAAAAATGGAATAACCAATCAACTTGATTTCCATAACTTTTTGTCTCCATAGTCTGGAGATGATGTGGTTCAATTTTTGTGAGAATCAGACAAACGGCCTAGGAGGAGTTCGACAAAGTAGGTTTTTCATAAAATTCAAAATTGCGGAAAAATTTTCATGACGGAAAATGACGTCATAGGGTGCAATCGAATCGGCTTGAGCCAAGGAATCAGTGGACAAAGGAATTTTGTTTCTAGCCCTTACGGTTCAAGAGTTATTAGCATAAATATAAGTGTAACTTTAGACAGTTGGTGGCGCTAGAGGGATTGAGGTAGAGACTCCAAAATTGGTGTGGTCAATGATTGGACTGTCCTCTATGTGTGTGCCAAATTTCATCATTTTCCCACTTACGGTTCTATGGGCTGCCATTGACTTCTGGGTGGAAGAAGAATAATAATAAGAACGAGAACGATTACAATAGGTGCCTCCGCACCTTCGGTGCTTGGCCCCTAAATAGCTGCAAGCAGCAATCACCGGGGTTCAAACTTAGCAAGACCATCAAGGCCCATTGGACAAAGAACGTGCATGACAAGTTTGAAGTCAATCGGACTAACAAGTGCACATGTACAGATGTTTTAGTGTTTTTTTCATAATATAGCGCCACCAAGTGGTCAATCGTTGCAGATTTTTTAGTGTTACCACAAAATGAGCTGTTACATGAGTATTTCAAGTTTGGTGAGATTATCTCTTTGCAATCCAGAGTTATTAAGATTTTAGCGAAAGTGTGAATTTTATATCCATATATACATAAAAAAGATTTCTTATCCTGTGGTTCCCTATTGTGGACAAAAATATTATGACAGCCATCATCTTTCAGTTGGTGATGAGTTATTCATTATGAGGAGATTTATCAAACAATATTAATATTGTGTAGTTGTGTTTAGCACTACATTTCATCCAAACACTCCCATCAAGTTTCGTTGCAATCGACCTTTGTTAAGTTGGTCTAATTGATGCTCAAACTTCATTGGCCGATGACGGCCATGTTTTTTGAGATTTGCCAATATCTTCATAAACCATCATGGACCCTTGGATAAGGACAGTGCATGACAAGTTTCAAGTCAATCGAATAAACGAGTGTACCGTGACAGCCAATTTAAAAATTGTTCACATATTAAAACCCCTTCAGACCTGGTGTCCATTACAATGGACATGACATTTCACGCCCCTTTTTTTTTTTTACTTTTTGAGCATTTTTCCTAATTTAAAGCATGCACCCCAAGAGATTGGACCCTTGTCATCCTCTAGATGGCAGTAAAGTTCTGGATGTGGAAACTTTTAAAAACCCACAACATTTGAAGTGAAGCACGGGGGCGCCGTTTTTCACCTACAGAAGGAAGCTGCATTTTCTACAGTTATATTTTCAATCTTTGAAATGTTTGCCAAAATTTCACAGTTGGTATGTAAAATAGAGAGATTTAACTTACTAATAAAAGTAAAAAATCGATTGGAGACCTGCACGTTTTTTCTCAGGATTTTTTGAAAAATGCATGTCCATTGTAATGGACACCAGGTCTCAGTGTCACCTAATCAATTCCCATTCAGATATGCATATTGAGATTTATTATAGATCCTCTTTGCATATCTATCTGTGCATTTTATAATTTTTCTTGCTTTTTGGGATCTGTAGGACCTAATAAATACAATATCCACAAAAAAAAATGTTTACAGGTATTGTCAATACCCATTCAATGCCCATTCAGTCAATGCCCATTCAGATATGCATATTGAAATTTATTATAGATCCTCTTTGCATATCTATCTGTGCATTTTATAATTTTTCTTGCTATTTGGGATCTGTAGGACCTAATAAATACAATATCCACAAAAAAAAATGTTTACAGGTATTGTACAGATGTCCTAATGTGGTATCATAATGTTATTTGCTGTTATGGCCAGTGGGGGGGGCATATGAAAAAAACAAAAAAAAAACAGTGGTGTAATGTTGTGAAATCCCCACCAGATGGGGTGGACACTCCATCTAAAAGTGGCCAACAGCTCTAAGATTGACAGAATGGGCTATTATTGTCTCAAGAGCCAAATATGTAATGTTCTGAGATATGATATATGAGATAAAAAATACAGTTATCACAGTAATACTACATTTGTGAAAAATGTAATATGCAGAGTATACAATTCTGTGATCAGTGCAAGATGCACTACTGCTCTGTGCCACTTGGGAATACCTGGAAAGAAACACACAGCCTATGTATGTGTGTAAAGTCACTGTTTGCAGTCTCCCAATGCATTTCCTATGAGAGGTGTATTTTGTTAAAAATGTGCAAATCTGTACAAAAAAAATTAAAGTTGAAATGTTATATTGTTCAGGTTCTTGACCTGGAAATGTAAAAAAAAAAAAAAAAATTATATCAAATTTTTTAATTGTCTATAGGACTTTATAGCAATCTGATTTACAACGCTTTAGTCCTGATGTCCATTACAATGGACATCAAAAATTTCTATGAAGGAGTTATGAATTATGTTTTTTTGACTCCTTAATTTATGCCTAATTTAATGGTATTTATTTATTTATTTATTTTTTTTACCTGGGACCTATTTCAGGTCTGAAGGGGTTTTAAAAGAAAAACAAATTCAGAAATTGGAATAAAACGATTTCTTATCCTGTGGCTCCCTCTTGTGGACAAGTAATATTACAGCCATCATTTTTTCAGTTTTAATTGGTTTTTATTCAGTATGGAAAGATCTATCAAATACTAAAATAGTGTGGATGTGTGAAACAAGATGTGAGCAAAGATTCTTCTAACTGAAATTGGAATAAAAAGATTTCCTAGCCTGACGGTGCCTCTTGTGGACAAAACTAGTATTACAGCTTTACTGAGATTTTTAAATATAGATAGTTTATAATTTATTGTGAGCCCTATGAGCATCAGAAATTCATGAAACAAGACACACTTCTTCAAAATGACTTGTTCTTAACATGTTCACAGTTCTGTGACGTTTTTTGTTTGTGCACAAGATATATAGACATTTTAATCACAATAGGCCAAATCAGAAATATATGAAAAATTGTATCTGCTGAACGGTTTAACTGATCGAAATTCTTTGAATAACTTTTTGCCTTGAGTACCCCTAGATGATGCGTGTGAATTTTCAAGCCAATCGTATCGACGGCCTATGACTAGTTCGAAAAATTTTAATTTTCTAAAATCTCCAATATTTCGCTAACAATTCGATTCACAGCAGTGGTTCTTGAGGCAAAGTTGCTCAGTATGAGACGATCTAACAGATGATATCAATGTTGTGAGGATGTGTGAAACACCACGTGATTAGAGATGCAAAAAAACTCGTTAGCGCCAACTAGTGGCTGATTTCTTTAAAAATTCTGACAGACCTCTAGGGCCATGAGTCAAACACACTCATCAAGTTTCATTCCGATCAAGGTTCGTTAAGTTGGTCTAATTGATGCTCAAATTTCATTGGCCGATGACAGCCATGTTTTTTGAGATACGCCAATATCCTCATAGATCATCATGGGTCATTGGACAAAGACCATGCATGACAAGTTTCAAGTCAATCGGACTAACGAGTGCACATGTACAAATGTTTTAGTGTTTTTTTCATAATATAGCGCCACCAAGTGGTCAATCGTTGCAGATTTTTTAGCGTGACCACAAAACTAGCTCATACATGAGTATTTCAAGTTTGGTGAGATTATCTCTTTGCGTTCCAGAATTATTATGATTTTAGCAAAAGAGGCTCCGCCCTACTCAGACGTTTGGACGTTCTGTTGCGAGCGTGAATCACTGATCAAAATTCTTTGAATAACTTTTGGTCAGGAGAGTCTCTAGATGATGCGTGTGAAGTTTCACGTGATTTGGACAAACGGCCTATGAGGAGTTCGAAAAAATTTTTTTTCAGAAAATTCAAAATGGCGGAAAATTTTTATAGACGGAAATGAAATCGGAGATATACGTTTTGTTCGTCTTGAGCCAAGGATTCCAGAGATATAAGACACTTGAGTGTAGGACAAACGGTCTAGGAGTTATTAGCGATTTAGCTATTTTGATCGCTGTAGCGCCCCCTATAGGCCGATTTGCGTCATGTTTTGATACGTTCCCCCCAAATTGAGACCTACCATCTGGCCAGGTTTCAAGTCTCTAGACCTTACGGTTTGGTCTGCACGATCGGAAGTACGGCAGAAGAATAATAATAAATATAGCTGCAAGCAGCAATGACCGGGGTTCAAACGTCACAAGACCATCTGAGCTGTCAAGACGGTTTGTGGTCAATCTGACTGGTTCTCCTAATGTGCACAATTCTGTGAAGTTTCTACTTTGTGTAAACAATGTATAGACATCTTTCAAAGATGTTCAGAATGAGAAGATCAAATGATATTGACATTGTGAACTGAACATATGAACAGTTATGTCGGTGTATGTCGGTCTATGTAAATCTGACTTGTTCTCCACATAAACAGAGCTTTATGAAGTTTCTAGTTTGTGTAAATGATATATAGACATGTTACAATTTTTTTCAGTATGGGAAGATCTATCAAATGATAATAATGTGGATATGTCTAACACTACACGTCATATCATTTGAACTGTTATGACCTTTTTTTGTCAATCTGACTAGTTTTCCTAATGAGCACAGTTCTGTGAAGTTTCTACTCTGTGCAAACAATGAATAGACATCTTTCAAAGATGTTCAGACTGAGAAGATTAAACGATATTAATATTGTGAACTGAACATCTGAACTGTTCTGTCGTTTTATGTCAGTCTATGTCAATCTGACTTGTTCTCCACATAAAAAGATTTTCTAGCCTGATGGTGCCTCTTGTGGACAAAAGTAGTATTACAGCTTTTCTAAGATTTTAAAATGTAGATCGTTTGTAATTTATTGTGAGCCCTATGAGCATCAGAAATACATGAGACCTGACACATTTCTTCAAAATGACTTGTTCTTAACATGTTCACAGATCTGTGACGTTTCTCTTGAGGACAAAACTAGTATGACAGCTTTTCAAAGATTTTAAAATATAGATCGTTTATTATTTATTGTGAGCCCTATGAGCATCAGAAATACATGAGACCTGACACATTTCTTCAAAATGACTTGTTCTTAACATTTACACAGTTTTGTGAAGTTTCTTGTTTGTGGACAAGATATATAGGCTTTTTATTCACAATAGGCCAAACCTGAAATATATGAAAAATTATATCTGCTGAAGGGTTTGCCTGATCGAAATTCTTTGAATAACTTTTTCCCTTGAGTGTCCCTAGATGATGCGTGTGAATTTTCAAGCCAATCGTATTGACGGCCTATGACGAGTTCGAAAAAGTTGAAATTTCAAAAATCTCCAATATTTCACAAACAATTTGATTGACAGCAGTGGTTCTTGAGGCAAAGTTGTTCAGTATGAGGAGATCTATCATATGATATCAATATTGTGTGGATGCGTGAAACACCACGCGAGTAGAGACGCAAAAAACTTGTTAGCGCCAACTAGTGTCCGATTTTTTTCAAAATTCTGACAGACCACTAGGGCCATGAGTCAAACACACCCATCGAGTTTCGTTCCGATCGACCTTTGTTAAGCTGGTCTAATTGATGCTCAAAGTTCATTGGCCGATGACGGCCATGTTTTTTGAGATACACCAATGTCCTCATAAACCATACTGGACCATAGGACAAAGACCGTGCATGACAAGTTTCAGGTCAATCAGACAAACATGTGACCCTGTACAGGTGATTTAGAGTTTTTTTCACAATATAGCGCCACCAAGTGGTCAACTGGCCCAGTTTTTTGGGCGTGACCACAAAATGACCTTATACATGACTATGTGAAGTTTTTTGAGATTATCTCTTTGCGTTCCAGAGTTATTACGATTTTAGCAAAAGTGTCTCTGCATTACGCGAACGTTTTAGCATGTTGTTGCAAGCCTGAATCACCGATCAAAATTATTTGAATAACTTTTGGTCATGAGAGTCTCTAGATGATATGTGTGAAGTTTCACGTTATTTGGACAAACGGCCTATGAGGAGTTCGAAAAAAATTTTTTTCAGAAAATTCAAAATGGCGGAAAATTTTTATAGGCGGAAATGAAATCGGAGATATACATTTTTTAAGTCTTGAGCCAAGGATTCCAGGGATATAAGAAACTTGAGTGTACGACAAACTGTCTATGAGTTATTAGCGATTTAGCTATTTTGATCGCTGTAGCGCCATCTATTGGCCAATCGGGGTCATATTTTGATACGTTCTCCCCAAATTGAGACCTACCATCTGGACAACTTTCAAGTCTCTAGGCCTTACGGTTTGGTCTGCACGATAAGAAGTACGGCAGAATAATAATAATAATAATAAAAATCTTTACAATTACAATAGGTTTTCAACGCTTCGCGTTTGAACCCCTAAAAATCCTAACAGATACAATAGGTATTCAACGCTACGCGTTTGAACCCCTAAAAATCTTAACGATTACAATAGGTTTTCAACGCTTCGCGTTTGAACCCCTAATAATAATAATAATAATAAATATAGCTGCAAGCAGCAATGACCGGGGTTCAAACGTAGCAGGACCATCTGAGATGTCATGACTGTTTGTGGTCAATCTGACTAGTTATCCTAATGTGCACAGTTCTGTGAAGTTTCTACTTTGTGCAAACAATGTATAGACATCTTTCAAAGATGTTCAGAATGAGAAGATCAAATGATATTAATATTGTGAACTGAACATCTGAACTGTAATGTCGATCTATGTCAATCTGACTTGTTCTCCACATAAACACATCTTTATGAAGTTTCTAGTTTGTGTAAACGATGTATAGACGTATCATATTACACATTTTTTCACTATAGGAAGATCTATCAAATTATATTAATATCGTGTGGATATGTTTAACACCACACATCATATCATCTGAACTTTTATGTCAGTCTATGTCAATCTGACTTGTTCTCCACATGAAAAGATTTTCTAGCCTGACGGCGCCTCTTGTGGACAAAAGTAGTATTACAGCTTTTCTAAGATTTTAAAATATAGATAGTTTATTATTTATTGTGAGCCCTATGAGCATCAGAAATACATGAGACCTGACACATTTCTTCAAAATGACTTGTTCTTAACATGTTCACAGTTCTGTGACGTTTCTCTTGTGGACAAAAGTAGTATTACAGCTTTTCTAAGATTTTAAAATATAGAGTGTTTATAATTTATTGTGAGCCGTACGAGCATCAGAAATACATGAAACCTCACAAGTTTCTTCATAATGTCTTGTTCTTAACATTTACACAGTTTTGTGAAGTTTCTTGTTTTTGGACAAGATATATAGACATTTTAATCACAATAGGCCAAATCAGAAATATATGAAAAATTGTATCTGCTGAACGGTTTAACTAATCAAAAATCCTTTGACAACTTTTTGCCTTGAGTGTCCCTAGATGATGCGTGTGAATTTTCAAGCCAGTGAGATTGACGGCCTATGACGAGTTTGAAAAATTTTATATTTCAAAAATCTCCAATATTTCGCAAACAATTTGATTGACAGCAGTGGTTCTTGAGGCAAAGTTGTTCAGTATGAGGAGATCTATCAGATGATATCAATATTCTGTGGATGCGTGAAACACCACGTGAGTAGAGACGCAAAAAACTCGTTAGCGCCAACTAGTGTCCGATTTTCTTCAAAATTCTGACAGACCACTAGGGCCATGAGTCAAACACGCCCATCGAGTTTCGTTCCGATCGACCTTCGTTAAGCTAGTCTAATTGATGCTCAAAGTTCATTGGCCGATGACGGTCATGTTTTTTGAGATACACCAATGTCCTCATAGACCATCATGGACCCTTGGACAAAGACCGTGCATGACTAGTCTCAGGTCAATCGGACTACCATGTGACCCTGTACAGGTGATTGAGTGTTTATTTCGCAATATAGCGCCACCAAGTGGTCAATCATCGCAGTTTTTTTGGTGTGACCACATATTGATCTTATAGATGACTATGTGAAGTTTTGTGAGATTATCTCTTTGCGTTCCAGAGGTATTACGATTTTAGCAAAAGTGTCTCCGCCTTATGCGAACGTTTTATTGTCTTGTTGCAAGCGTGAATCACCGATCAAAATTCCTTTGACAACATTTGGTTATGAGAGTCTCTAGATGATGCGTGGGAAATTTTGCGTGATTTGGACAAACGGCCTATGAGGAGTTCGAAAAATTTTTTTTTCAGAAAATTCAAAATGGCGGAAAATTTTTATAGGCGGAAATGAAATCGGAGATATACATTTTTTAAGTCTTGAGCCAAGGATTCCAGGGATATAAGACACTTGAGTCTACGACAAACGGTTTACGAGTTATGAGCGTGTACGCGTTTGTAGTCGCTGTAGCGCCACCTATTGCCCGATTTGCGTCATATTTTGATACGTTCTCCCCAAATTGAGACCTACCATCTAACCAACTTTCAAGTCTCTAGACCTTACGGTTTGGTCTGCACGATAAGAAGTACGGCAGAATAATAATAATAATAATAAATATAGCTGCAAGCAGCAATGACCGGGGTTCAAACGTAGCAGGACCATCTGAGCTGTCATGACTGTTTGAGTTAGAGACTTCAATTTTGCTATGGTCAATGATTGGACTGTCCTTAATGAGTGTGCCAACTTTTTTTCATTTTCCCGCTTACGGTTCTATGGGACCATCTGAGCTGTCATGACTGTTTGTGGTCAATCTGACTAGTTATCCTAATGTGCACAGTTCTGTGAAGTTTCTACTTTGTGCAAACAATGTATAGACATCTTTCAAAGATGTTCAGAATGAGAAGATCAAATGATAGTAATATTGCGAACTGAACTTCTGAACTGTAATGTTGATCTATGTCAATCTGACTTGTTCTCCACATAAACACATCTTTATGAAGTTTCTAGTTTGTGTAAACGATGTATAGACATATCATATTACACATTTTTTCACTATAGGAAGATCTATCAAATTATATTAATATCGTGTGGATATGTTTAACACCACACATCATATCATCTGAACTGTTATGTCAGTCTATGTCAATCTGACTTGTTCTCCACATGAAAAGATTTTCTAGCCTGACGGTGCCTCTTGTGGACAAAAGTAGTATTACATATTTTCTAAGATTTTAAAATATAGAGTGTTTATAATTTATTGTGAGCCCTATGAGCATCAGAAATACATGAAACCCAACACATTTCTTCAAAATGACTTGTTCTTAACATTTACACAGTTTTGTGAAGTTTCTTGTTTGTAGACAAGATATATAGGCTTTTTATTCACAATAGGCCAAACCTGAAATATATGAAAAATTATATCTGCTGAACGGTTTAACTAATCGAAATTCTTTGAATAACTTTTTCCCTTGAGTGTCCCTAGATGATGCGTGTGAATTTTCAAGCCAATCGTAGTGACGGCCTATGACGAGTTCGAAAAAGTTGAAATTTCTAAAATCTCCAATATTTCACAAACAATTTGATTGACAGCAGTGGTTCTTGAGGCAAAGTTGTTCAGTATGAGGAGATCTATCATATGGTATCAATATTGTGTGGATGCGTGAAACAACACGTGAGTAGAGACGCAAAAAACTCGTTAGCGCCAACTAGTATCCGATTTTTTTCAAAATTCTGACAGACCACTAGGGCCATGAGTCAAACACACCCATCGAGTTTCGTTCCGATCGACCTTCGGTAAGCTGGTCTAATTTATGCTTAAACTTCATTGGCCGATAACGGCCATGTTTTTTGAGATACGCCAATATCCTCATAGATCATCATGGCCCATTGGACAAAGACCGTGCATGACAAGTTTCAGAACAATCAGACAAACATGTGACCCTGTACAGGTGATTTAGTGTTTTTTTCACAATATAGCGCCACCAAGTGGTCAACTGGCCCAGTTTTTTTGGTGTGACCACAAAATTACCTTATACATGACTATGTGAAGTTTGTTGAGATTATCTCTTTGCGTTCCAGAGTTATTACGATTTTAGCAAAAGTGTCTCCGCACTATGCGAACGTTTTAGCGTGTTGTTGCAAGCCTGAATCACCGATCGAAATTATTTGAATAACTTTTGGTCAGGAGAGTCTCTAGATGATATGTGTGAAGTTTCACATTATTTGGACAAACGGCCTATGAGGAGTTCGAAAAAATTTTTTTTCAGAAAATTCAAAATGGCGGAAAATTTTTATAGGCGGAAATGAAATCGGAGATATACATTTTTTAAGTCTTGAGCCAAGGATTCCAGGGATATAAGACACTTGAGTGTACAACAAACTGTCTATGAGTTATTAGCAATTTAGGTATTTTGATCGCTGTAGCGCCACCTATTGGCCAATCGGGGTCATATTTTGATACGTTCTCCCCAAATTGAGACCTACCTTCTGGCCAACTTTCAAGTCTCTAGACATTACGGTTTGGTCTGCACGATTCAAAGATGTTCAGAATGAGAAGATCAAATGATATTGACATTGTGAACTGAACATATGAACAGTTATGTCGGTCTATGTCAATCTGACTTGTTCTCCACATAAACAGAGCTTTATGAAGTTTCTAGTTTGTGTAAATGATATATAGACATGTTAAAAAAAATTTCAGTATGGGAAGATCTATCAAATGATAGTAATGTGGATATGTTTAACACTACACGTCATATCATTTGAACTGTTATGACCTTTTTTGTCAATCTGACTAGTTTACCTAATGAGCACAGTTCTGTGAAGTTTCTACTCTGTGTGAATAGACATCTTTCAAAGATGTTCAGACTGAGAAGATTAAATGATATTAATATTGTGAACTGAACATCTGAACTGTTCTGTCAGTTTATGTCAGTCTATGTCAATCTGACTTGTTCTCCACATAAAAAGATTTTCTAGCCTGATGGTGCCTCTTGTGGACAAAAGTAGTATTACAGCTTTTCTACGATTTTAAAATAGAGAGTGTTTATAATTTATTGTGAGCCCTATGAGCAGCAGAAATACATGAAACCCGACACATTTCTTCAAAATGACTTGTTCTTAACATTTACACAGTTTGGTGAAGTTTCTTGTTTGTGGACGAGATATATAGGCTTTTTATTCACAATAGGCCAGATCTGAAATATATGAAAAATTATATCTGCTGAACGGGTTAACTAATCAAAATTCTTTGAATAACTTTTTGCCTTGAGTGTCCCTAGATGATGCGTATGAATTTTCAAGCCAATCGTATTGACCGCCTATGACGAGTTCGAAAAATTTGAAATTTCAAAAATCTCCAATATTTCGCAAACAATTTGATTGACAGCAGTGGTTTTTGAGGCAAAGTTGTTCAGTATGAGGAGATCTATCATATGATATCAATATTCTGTGGATGCGTGAAATACCACGTGAGTAGAGACGCAAAAAACTTGTTAGCGCCAACTAGTGTCCGATTTTTTTCAAAATTCTGACAGACCACTATGGCCATGCGTCAAACACACCCATCGAGTTTCGTTCCGATCGACCTTCGTTAGGCTGGTCTAATTGATGCTCAAAGTTCATTGGCCGATGACGGCCATGTTTTTTGAGATACACCAATGTCCTCATAGACCATCAGGGACCCTTGGTCAAAGACCGTGCATGACAAGTTTCAGGTCAATCAGATAAACATGTGACCCTGTACAGGTGATTTAGTGTTTTTTTCACAATATAGCGCCACCAAGTGGTCAACTGGCCCAGTTTTTTTGGTGTGACCACAAAATGACCTTATACATGACTATGTGAAGTTTGTTGAGATTATCTCTTTGCGTTCCAGAGTTATTACGATTTTAGCAAAAGTGTCTCCGCACTATGCGAACGTTTTAGCGTGTTGTTGCAAGCCTGAATCACCGATCGAAATTATTTGAATAACTTTTGGTCATGAGAGTCTCTAGATGATATGTGTGAAGTTTCACGTTATTTGGACAAACGGCCTATGAGGAGTTCGAAATTTTTTTTTTTTAGAAAATTCAAAATGGCGGAAAATTTTTATAGGCGGAAATGAAATCGGAGATATACATTTTTTAAGTCTTGAGCCAAGGATTCCAGGGATATAAGACACTTGAGTGTACGACAAACTGTCTATGAGTTATTAGCAATTTAGGTATTTTGATCGCTGTAGCGCCACCTATTGGCCAATCGGGGTCATATTTTGATACGTTCTCCCCAAATTGAGACCTACCTTCTGGCCAACTTTCAAGTCTCTAGACATTACGGTTTGGTCTGCACGATAAGAAGTACGGCAGAATAATAATAATAATAATAAAAATCTTAACAATTACAATAGGTTTTCAACGCTTCGCGTTTGAACCCCTAATAAAAATCCTAACAATTACAATAGGTTTTCAAACGCTTCGCGTTTGAACCCCTAATAATAATTGTGGTCAATCCTAACAATTACAATAGGTTTTCAACGCTTCGCGTTTTACAGTTATATTTGCAATCTTTGATATGTTTGCCAGTATTTCATAGTTAGTATGTAAAATAGAGAGATTTAACTTACTAATTAAAGTTAAAAAAGTCTTTTTTCAGGATTTAAAAAAAAATGCATATCCATCGCAATGGACATTGGGTTCCAATGACTGCTACTCAATGCACATGCTGATTGAAATGTATTATATATCCTCTTGAGTCCCACAAGTTTGCCTGATGTGCATTTTGTAATTTTTCTTGCTATTTGAGATATGTAGGACCTAATAAATACAATACCCCCCCCCCCCCCCCCCCCCCCCCCAAAAAAAAAATGTGTACAGGTATTGTACAGATGTCTTCATGTGGTATCATAATGCTATTTGCTGTTATGGCCAGTAGGGTAATAATTAGTCAAAATTCAAATCTCATTCTAAAATATGTCAAATTTTAAGAAGAAATTGAGAAAATGTCATATGCAGAATATACAATTATTTATTTAATGTGATTAGTGCACTACTGCTCTGTGCCACTGGGGAATACCTTGAAAGATACACACAGGAAATGTGTGTGTGTAAAGTGACTGCACTGACTCTAATGCATTTTCTATTAGAGGTTTATTTTATTAAATGTGCAATTTGTAAAACAAAAACCTCAAAATTAAAGTTGAAATGTTATATTGTTCAAGTTCTTGACCTTGGGATTTTTTTATGTTTAATTTTGTTTTATATTGGTTTATATTAGTTTGATATTCACAGCTGTTAAGACCAAATGTCCACTGCAATTGACAACAAAAATTGCTATGAAGGAGTTATGATTTTTTTTCTTACTCATTAATAGATGCCTAATTTAATGGGATATTATTATTATTATTTTTTTCAGAAACCTGGAACCTAATTCTGGGGCATATTCTTCGTACGTCGCTTACTACATCCAAGATCAGTTGACACATCCGGGATGACATAATCGCGCTAACTATGTTCTGCAAAATAGTATCTTTACTACTTGCGCTGTGCTGCAAAAAAAAAGTCAATTAATGAAATAGAATTGCAAAAACTAATAAAGCAAAAAGTCAGACTTGAGATTGACTTGCTTCAAGAGGAACTTCAAAGTTAATAAAATACACGAATAAACACACTGTAGCCTACTATTGAGGACCTTGCATGATTTATTTATTTCATTCCACAGGCAAGAGATGATCAGCTGGATTTTTTAAAATAAATAAAATAAACTGTAAACTAACTGTGTGCAAAGTTCCCTTTTTTCAAAAATGACTGCTTGAGTGCTGGTAACTTTGCGAATGGCACGACAGACAGCACTTTCACAATGTTCTCCGTATACCAACAGTGTAAATGAACGTGCCGCTCGCAAAGTAGCGCAAGGCAATACACACAGTTTGAGCTGTAGCTAACACCCGACTACGACTAATTGTATCTAAATTAACTAGATACATTATACCCTCACGTGAAAAACGAAATATAATATACATATATATATAATTATTATATTAAATATATTATATTGCACCTTCAGCAACAGGTTTCTCTCGTAAAAACGGACAGGACATGTTGCGACAAACTTCCCATATCACCTCCGCTTGCGTGAACTAATCCTGCTAACTTGAAGTAAGCCTGCTCCGAGCAGGTTCACTTCAGCGGACCTGTTACTATGACAACAAGTCCCGGATGAGCGTCGAAGAACCGAACAATCCAAGATCATGCGAAATCGTCAACAATCTAATCCAGCTAAGTGAGTTAGCGAGGTACGAAGAATATGCCCCAGGTCTGAAGGAGATATATGTATATATAAATTGTTTCTTCCTGTGAAATAAAATAACTTAAATATTAGTATTTTTTTTAAATCATTCCTGCCAAGTACAATGGGGAAAGTAATGCAGTTTTTTCTAATCTCAAGCAGTTTTCAGATTGAATTGATCTGCCATGTCAGACTTCAGTTCAACACGGCAATTATAGCAGATAAAGGAATCAACGCAATGTAATATTTGTATAAAGCCTTCCTCCATGGGAAACAAAATAACTTAAATATTAGTATTTTTAAAATAATTCCTGCTCAAGTAATGCAGCAGAGTAATGCAGTTTTTTTTTGAATCTCAAGCAGTTTACAGTTTGAATCGATCTGCCATGTTTTTTGCATCCTTTAAAAATCGTATTTCATTTACTGTTTAAGTGTTCACAAAACATCGATCTATCAGCGAATCTGCTCAGGAAGCGCGTTTGAACTCGAGAACAGGAGTCAGACTTTAGTTAAAAGCAGATAAAAGAATTAACACAATGTAACTATATACTCAAGAATTAGTTATAAATAACTTTGACTGTTAGACGCTGCATTTGAAGAGAGTCAGCGCGCGCTGCTCAGGGAAGCCGTTTACATGCGTCTTCCCCGTGCAAACACGAGCGAGAGTCAGAATTCGTCAATAAAGTACATAAATGAGCGCTATAAATAAACTTAGGCGATTAGACGGTTATGCTTTGGCGCGAGTCCAGGAGGACGCGCGTTTAAACTTCACTTACCTTTCCTATAGTATCATAGTGCTCAACAGCGAAAATTCGTCGCCATGTAAAGACGAATGAGAGTCAGAATTTGGCCATATAAGTGCATAAATCTTCAAGGAAACACGCTGCAGCGGTTACTTGATAATCGGAAACAATTTCCGTTTGATCATAAACTCTCTCACATAAATCTATTTTAGGAGATTATGATCTCTCTCTCCAGCAGTAATGGCGTCTTTGAAAAGCTTTGAGGCTTTGAATTGCAGCGCTCTGATTCGTTCAAACTTCAGTGCTCTCACTGACAGGGGTGTAATTTTGTGATATTATGAATGTAAAATAGAGAGATTTAACTTACTAATTAAAGTAAAAAATCGATTGTAGACCTGCAAGTTTTTTTTCAGGATTTAAAAAAATAAAATGCATGCCCATTGGAATGGACATGTTCACACATACTGTATTGAAATGTATTATATATCAGGTGTAATGTTGTGATGTTACCAACAGATGGAGTGGACGCTCTATCTAAAATTCAGTTTTAACTTCATTAGTGAAAGTCTATGGAGATTTTATGACTTTAATCTTCAGTTTTATCAAAAATCATAAGTCTGATCAGTCTGAAAAGGGATAGCAACTCAAGTCAGAACAGGTCTGAAGTCTGAGCAGAGTTTAGTGGTTGTAGCTTTAAAGCTCTAGGAGGAGATGCATTGAGAATTTTAGGTAAGAAGAATAATAATAATAACTAGATAGAGGAAGTTTATGATATAAACTTCAGTTGGCTTGAGAAAGCCTATCCTGAAAGTTAAATTTATTTGTAAAAGCTTAAAAAGTTGTTTAAGTTTACAGATAGATAGATGGAAAGAATTAGATCTTGAGCATATATACACTTGTTAGTTATTGCCTTGCGTTGTTTCTAGGCAGTTACTAAGGTGTCGTTATGTTCTTTGATCATAATTTAATCTTTAATCAATTGATGATCAATTTTGCTAGCAAGATTTAATGTTAATTATCTTGTTGCTAGCAAGATTTAGAATGAATTCCGAAGTCATTAGCAACATTTAACATAAATAAGCATGTTGCTGGCAAGAATTCGCTGAATTAGCATATTGGTAGCAAGATTTATTGTTAATTAACAAGTTGCTATCAAGATTTAGCATGATCTAGCATGTCACTAGTGAGAATTTGCGTGATCTAGCATGTTGCTAGCAAGATTTAACGTTAATTAACAAGACGCTATTGACATTTAGTGTGAACTAACATCTCGCTAGTGAGATTTGTTAATTCGTAGGTCGCTTGTGAGATTTAACATGAGTTAACATGTCACTGACGAGAATGAATGTTATTTAACAAGTCACTAGTGAGATTTAATGTTTTAAAGAACACAAGAGTCAGTTGACGCAGAGACTGGAGGTTATTGATGATTCAGCTGAACAGTGAGTGGTCTGAAATATCAAAGAATAATAATGAATATTAAATATAAATCTAAAATAAACAACATTTACATTGGTAATAAACATGAGTAAATAATTAATTGATTACAGAAGTGTTGCAATACTTGGTTAGTGCACAAAATGGCATCTAGGGAACATACATGGAGTTTTTTCATCATGAGGGATCATCGGTGTTGTAACGAAATACCAAAAAATAAATAACAATGCTTTTTGATCCCCAAAGTGTTAAAAATTGCAATTAGTTTATAAAAATGTTTACGGTTTAATTACATCCTTGGCTTTTAACGGTCAGTTTTCACTAATGTGAATACTTTGTTTTATTTCTATTTTAAAGATGTAATTAAGCATTAATAATATAGTCTTACCACTTTCTAAACAGACTGCAGTTCCACTGCATATATATGGAGCCCTTTATACATTTATTTACTATATAAATGTGTGTATAGATAGATATGTATGTGTGTGTATATATATATATATATATATATATATATATATATATATATATATATATATGTGTGTGTGTGTGTATATAAAGCCTTTCTTCATGTGAAATAAAATAACTTAAATATTAGTATTTCTTAAATAAATCCTGCTAAAGTACAATGAGGAGAGTAATGCTGTTTTTTCTAATCTCAAGCAGTTTTCAGATTGACTCGATCTGCCATGTCAGACTTCAGTTCAACACGGCAATTATAGCAGATAAAGGAATCAACGCAATGTAATATTTGTATAAAGCCTTCCTCCATGGGAAACAAAATAACTTAAATATTAGTATTTTTTAAATAATTCCTGCTCATGTAATGCAGCAGAGTAATGCAGTTTTTTTTTTAACTCAAGCAGTTTACAGTTTGAATCGATCTGCCATCGTTTTTGCATCCTTTTAAATACCTTATTTCATTTATTGTTTAAGTGTTCACAAAACATCGATCTATCAGCGAATCTGCTCAGGAAACGCGTTTGAACTCGAGAACAGGAGTCAGACTTTAGTTAAAAGCAGATAAAAGAATTAACACAATGTAACTATATACTCGAGAATTAGTTATAAATAACTTTGACTGTTAGACGCTGCATTTGAAGAGAGTCAGCGCGCGCTGCTCAGGGAAGCCGTTTACATGTGTCTTCCCCGTGCAAACACGAGCGAGAGTCAGAATTCGGCAATAAAGTACATAAATGAGCGCTATAAATAAACGTAGGCGCTTAGACGGTTATGCTTTGGCGCGAGTCCAGGAGGACGCGCGTTTAAACTTCACTTACCTTTCCTATAGTATCATAGTGCTCAACAGCGAAAATCCGTCGCCATGTAAAGACGAATGAGAGTCAGAATTCGGCCATATAAGTGCATAAATCTTCAAGCAAACACGCTGTAGCGGTTACTTGATAATCGGAAACAATTTCCGTTTGATCATAGACTCTCTCACATAAATCTATTTTAGGAGATTATGATCTCTCTCTCCAGCAGGTAATGGCGTCTTTGAAAAGCTTTGAGGCTTTGAATTGCAGCGCTCTGATTCGTTCAAACTTCAGTGCTCTCACTGACAGGGGTGTAATTTTGTGATATTATGTATGTAAAATAGAGAGATTTAACTTACTAATTAAAGTAAAAAATCGATTGTAGACCTGCAAGTTTTTTTTTCAGGATTTTAAAAAATAAAATGCATGCCCATTGGAATGGACATGTTCACACATACTGTATTGAAATGTATTATATATCAGGTGTAATGTTGTGATGTTACCAACAGATGGAGTGGACGCTCTATCTAAAATTCAGTTTTCACTTCATTAGTGAAAGTCTATGGAGATTTTATGACTTTAATCTTCAGTTTTATCAAAAATCATAAGTCTGATCAGTCTGAAAAGGGATAGCAACTCAAGTCAGAACAGGTCTGAAGTCTGAGCAGAGTTTAGTGGTTGTAGCTTTAAAGCTCTAGGAGGAGATGCATTGAGAATTTTAGGTAAGAAGAATAATAATAACTAGATAGAGGAAGTTTATGATATAAACTTCAGTTGGCTTGAGAAAGCCTATTGTGAAAGTTAAATTTATTTGTAAAAGCTTAACAAGTTGTTTAAGTTTACAGATAGATAGATGGAAAGAATTAGATCTTGAGCATATATACACTTGTTAGTTATTGCTTTGCGTTGTTTCTAGGCAGTTACTAAGGTGTCGTTATGTTCTTTGATCATAATTTAATCTTTAATCAATTAATGATCAATTTTGCTAGCAAGATTTAATGTTAATTATCTTGTTGATAGCAAGATTTAGTATGAATTCCGAAGTCATTAGCAACATTTAACATAAATAAGCATGTTGCTGGCAAGAATTAGCTGAATTAGCATATTGGTAGCAAGATTTATTGTTAATTAACAAGTTGCTATCAAGATTTAGCATGATCTAGCATGTCACTAGTGAGAATTTGCGTGATCTAGCATGTTGCTAGCAAGATTTTGTTAATTCGTAGGTCGCTTGTGAGATTTAGGCCACGTCCACACGATGCCGGCGCGTTCCCTATCCGATCTTTTTTTTCCTCGTTCAAAAAAAAATATCAGCGTCCACACGATACCACTGAAACCGACTGAATCCGGTGTAGTTTATATGCCAGACCAGTATGGGGCGCTGTAATTCTGCCACAGATAATACACTATACACAGAGAAGACGACCTTGAGCATGCGCATTGTTGTTGCTGTTCAGTGTTGCCAGATTGCTAGTTACCTTTTTGTCACGTCCGATCGGGAAAAAATGCATTGGGCTGGTTGATCAAATTTGGGATGGTTTTTGATGCATAAAATCGCTCAATATTTTTCATTATTTATAAGAGTACGCACTTTGGGCTGGTATTTTTTTAAATTGGAGGGTTTTAAGCTGTAGCTGCGCTGGAATCTTCAGTACAATCTGGCAACACTGTTGCTGTTACTGTGACGCAGCCGACACGTGATGTGATGACATCATCGGTAAACAAAAAAATATACGGATTGGCCGTCCACACGAGTCCGCAAGGGTGTCGGATTCAGATCTATCCACTTTAGGACCCGGTATCAAAAGAGAGCGGATTCAGTCTCCCAAATCGCCGGATCAGTGTGGACGGAACGCCAATCCGATAAGAAATGTGTGCGGATGCAGTGATCCGCGTCTCCGTGTGGACGGGGCCTTAACATGAGTTAACATGTCACTGACGAGAATGAATGTTATTTAACAAGTCACTAGTGAGATTTAATGTTTTAAAGAACACAAGAGTCAGTTGACGCAGAGACTGGAGGTTATTGATGATTCAGCTGAACAGTGAGTGGTCTGAAATATCAAAGAATAATAATGAATATTAAATATTAATCTAAAATAAACAACATTTACATTGGTAATAAACATGAGTAAATAATTAATTGATTACAGAAGTGTTGCAATACTTGGTTAGTGCACAAAATGGCATCTAGGGAACATACATGGAGTTTTTTCATCATGAGGGATCATCGGTGTTGTAACGAAATACCAAAAAATAAATAACAATGCTTTTTGATCCCCAAAGTGTTGAAAATTGCAATTAGTTTATAAAAATGTTTACAGTTTAATTACAACCTTGGCTTTTAACGGTCAGTTTTCACTAATGTGAATACTTTGTTTTATTTCTATTTTAAAGATGTAATTAAGCATTATTAATATAGTCTTACCACTTTCTAAACAGACTGCAGTTACACTGCATATATATGGAGCCCTTTATACATTTATTTACTATATAAATGTGTGTATAGATAGATATGTATGTGTGTGTATATATATATATATATATATATGTATATGTATATATATATATATATATATGTATGTGTGTGTGTGTGTATAAAGCCTTTCTTCATGTGAAATAAAATAACTTAAATATTAGTATTTCTTAAATAATTCCTGCTAAAGTACAATGAGGAGAGTAATGCTGTTTTTTCTAATCTCAAGCAGTTTTCAGATTGAATTGATCTGCCATGTCAGACTTCAGTTCAACACGGCAATTATAGCAGATAAATGAATCAACGCAATGTAATATTTGTATAAAGCCTTCCTCCATGGGAAACAAAATAACTTAAATATTAGTATTTTTAAAATAATTCCTGCTCATGTAATGCAGCAGAGTAATGCAGTTTTTTTGAACTCAAGCAGTTTACAGTTTGAAGCGATCTGCCATCGTTTTTGCATCCTTTTAAATACCTTATTTCATTTATTGTTTAAGTGTTCACAAAACATCGATCTATCAGCGAATCTGCTCAGGAAACGCGTTTGAACTCGAGAACAGGAGTCAGACTTTAGTTAAAAGCAGATAAAAGAATTAACACAATGTAACTATATACTCGAGAATTAGTTATAAATAACTTTGACTGTTAGACGCTGCATTTGAAGAGAGTCAGCGCGCTCTGCTCAGGGAAGCCGTTTACATGTGTCTTCCCCGTGCAAACACGAGCGAGAGTCAGAATTCGGCAATAAAGTACATAAATGAGCGCTATAAATAAACTTAGGCGATTAGACGGTTATGCTTTGGCGCGAGTCCAGGAGGACGCGCGTTTAAACTTCACTTACCTTTCCTATAGTATCATAGTGCTCAACAGCGAAAATCCTTTGCCGAGTAAAGACGAATGAGAGTCAGAATTTGGCCATATAAGTGCATAAATCTTCAAGGAAACACGCTGCAGCGGTTACTTGATAATCGGAAACAATTTCCGTTTGATCATAAACTCTCTCACATAAATCTATTTTAGGAGATTATGATTTCTATCTCCAGCAGTAATGGCGTCTTTGAAAAGCTTTGAGGCTTTGAATTGCAGCGCTCTGATTCGTTCAAACTTCAGTGCTCTCACTGACAGGGGTGTAATTTTGTGATATTATGAATGTAAAATAGAGAGATTTAACTTACTAATTAAAGTAAAAAATCGATTGTAGACCTGCAAGTTTTTTTTTCAGGACTCTGCTCAGGGAAGCCGTTTACATGTGTCTTCCCCGTGCAAACACGAGCGAGAGTCAGAATTCGGCAATAAAGTACATAAATGAGCGCTATAAATAAACTTAGGCGATTAGACGGTTATGCTTTGGCGCGAGTCCAGGAGGACGCGCGTTTAAACTTCACTTACCTTTCCTATAGTATCATAGTGCTCAACAGCGAAAATCCTTTGCCGAGTAAAGACGAATGAGAGTCAGAATTTGGCCATATAAGTGCATAAATCTTCAAGGAAACACGCTGCAGCGGTTACTTGATAATCGGAAACAATTTCCGTTTGATCATAAACTCTCTCACATAAATCTATTTTAGGAGATTATGATTTCTATCTCCAGCAGTAATGGCGTCTTTGAAAAGCTTTGAGGCTTTGAATTGCAGCGCTCTGATTCGTTCAAACTTCAGTGCTCTCACTGACAGGGGTGTAATTTTGTGATATTATGAATGTAAAATAGAGAGATTTAACTTACTAATTAAAGTAAAAAATCGATTGTAGACCTGCAAGTTTTTTTTTCAGGATTTAAAAAAATAAAATGCATGCCCATTTGAATGGACATGTTCACACATACTGTTTTGAAATGTATTATATATCAGGTGTAATGTTGTGATGTTACCAACAGATGGAGTGGACGCTCTATCTAAAATTCAGTTTTTACTTCATTAGTGAAAGTCTATGGAGATTTTATGACTTTAATCTTCAGTTTTATCAAAAATCATAAGTCTGATCAGTCTGAAAAGGGATAGCAACTCAAGTCAGAACAGGTCTGAAGTCTGAGCAGAGTTTAGTGGTTGTAGCTTTAAAGCTCTAGGAGGAGATGCATTGAGAATTTTAGGTAAGAAGAATAATAATAATAATAATAATAATAATAATAATAAGTTTAGATACAATATCACTAAGTTGGCTTTCTCAAGCCAACTTAACTAGATAGAGGAAGTTTATGATATAAACTTCAGTTGGCTTGAGAAAGCCTAGCCTGAAAGTTAAATTTATTTGTAAAAGCTTAAAAAGTTTTGAAAGTTTACAGATGGATAGATGGAAAGAATTAGACCTTGAGCATATATACTCTTGTTAGTTATTGCCTTGCGTTGTTTCTAGGCAGTTACTAAGGTGTCGTTATGTTCTTTGATCATAATTTAATCTTTAATCAATTGATGATCAATTTTGCTAGCAAGATTTAATGTTAATTATCTTGTTGCTAGCAAGATTTAGTATGAATTCTGAAGTCATTAGCAACATTTAACATAAATAAGCATGTTGCTGGCAAGAATTTGCTGAATTAGCATATTGTTAGCAAGATTTATCGTTAATTAGCTTAAAAAGTTTTGAGAGTTTAAACTTAAAAATAAGTTATAATTATGCTTTTTGATCCCCAAAGTGTTGGAAAATTGTAATTAGTTTAAAAAAATGTTTACGGTTTAATTACATCCTTGGCTTTTAACGGTCAGTTTTCACTAATGCGAAAAATACTTTGTTTAATTTCTATTTTAAAGCTGTAATTAAGCATTATTAGTATAGGCTAATCACTTTCAAAAGAGACTGCAGTTACACTGCATGTATATGTAGCCTTTTATATATACTAAATAGATGTGTATGTGTATATATATATATATATATATAATATGTATAGAGGTGTGTGTGTGTGTGTATATATATATATATATATATATATATATATATACACACACAGTGAATAATACTTTGTTTTATTTCTATTTTAAAGCTGTAATTAAGCATTATTAATATAGGCTAATCACTTTCAAAAGAGACTGCAGTTACACCACAGTTACACTATATGTAGCCTTTTATATATACTAAATAGATGTGTGTGTATGTGTGTATATATATATATATATATATATATATATATATATATATATATATAAATAAATGGTACTGTGATACTGTGAATAATACTTTGTTTTATTTCTATTTTAAAGATGTAATTAAGCATTATTTATGTAGTCTTACCACTTTCAAAACAGACAGCAGTTACACTGCATGTATATGGAGCCCTTTATATTTACAATATAGATGTAGATTGTCACGTTTATGTTAGTTTTCACCCTGGACTCTTAGTTTACCTTGTCTGTGTCACATGTTCCCCGTTCCTGATCTCACCTCACCCAGTTCCCATTAGCACTTATCAGTCACAGGTGTTTTGTGTTTCTGTTAATCATAGTCAGTATTTAATTTCTCCATGTTCACTCCCCTGTTGTCGATTGTTAATGTTATGTTCCCTAGTCGTGTGTGGATGTTATTTCTGTTGAGTTTGCACCATCGCGTGCTTTTGTTTTTGTTATTGAATAAAGTGTTTACTTGCATTTCTGGCTCCGCGTATGCTCCGCATCGCACACGATCCTGCGCCTTGTGACATAGATAGATATGCATGTATGTGTGTGAATAAATTTACGCGCTATAAATAAACGTAGGCGCTTAGGCGTGGACGCGCGAATGCGGGAGGACGCGCGTATATGGAGCCTCTAATACATACTTTTTAGATGTATATGTAAATCCTTCCTTCATGGGAAACAAACTTAAATATTAGTATTTTTAAAATAATTCCTGCTAAAGTACAATGAGGAGAGTAATGCAGTTTTTTCTAATCTCATAAAAGAATTAACACAATGTAACTATATACTCAAGAATTAGTTATAAATAACTTTGACTGTTAGACGCTGCATTTGAAGAGAGTCAGCGCGCGCGCTGCTCAGGGAAGCCTTTTACATGTATATTGAAACACGAGCGAGAGTCAGAATTCGGCAATAAAGTACATAAATGAGCGCTATAAATAAACGTAGGTGCTTAGACGGTTATGCTTTGGCGCGAGTCCAGGAGGACGCGCGTTTAAACTTCACTTACCTTCCCCATAGTAATGTACTCCGTTGCCGAGTAAAGACGAATGAGAGTCAGAATTTGGCCATATAAGTGCATAAATCTTCAAGGAAACACGCTGCAGCGGTTACTTGATAATCGGAAACAATTTCCGTTTGATCATAAACTCTCTCACATAAATCTATTTTAGGAGATTATGATCTCTCTCTCCAGCAGTAATGGCGTCTTTGAAAAGCTTTGAGGCTTTGAATTGCAGCGCTCTGATTCGTTCAAACTTCAGTGCTCTCACTGACAGGGGTGTAATTTTGTGATATTATGAATGTAAAATAGAGAGATTTAACTTACTAATTAAAGTAAAAAATCGATTGTAGACCTGCAAGTTTTTTTTCAGGATTTAAAAAAATAAAATGCATGCCCATTGGAATGGACATGTTCACACATACTGTATTGAAATGTATTATATATCAGGTGTAATGTTGTGATGTTACCAACAGATGGAGTGGACGCTCTATCTAAAATTCAGTTTTCACTTCATTAGTGAAAGTCTATGGAGATTTTATGACTTTAATCTTCAGTTTTATCAAAAATCATAAGTCTGATCAGTCTGAAAAGGGATAGCAACTCAAGTCAGAACAGGTCTGAAGTCTGAGCAGAGTTTAGTGGTTGTAGCTTTAAAGCTCTAGGAGGAGATGCATTGAGAATTTTAGGTAAGAAGAATAATAATAATAACTAGATAGAGGAAGTTTATGATATAAACTTCAGTTGGCTTGAGAAAGCCTAGCCTGAAAGATAAATTTATTTGTAAAAGCTTAAAAAGTTTTGAAAGTTTACAGATGGATAGATGGAAAGAATTAGATCTTGAGCATATATACTCTTGTTAGTTATTGCCTTGCGTTGTTTCTAGGCAGTTACTAAGGTGTCGTTATGTTCTTTGATCATAATTTAATCTTTAATCAATTGATGATCAATTTTGCTAGCAATATTTAATGTTAATTATCTTGTTGCTAGCAAGATTTAGTATGAATTCTGAAGTCATTAGCAACATTTAACATAAATAAGCATGTTGCTGGCAAGAATTTGCTGAATTAGCATATTGTTAGCAAGATTTATCGTTAATTAGCTTAAAAAGTTTTGAGAGTTTAAACTTAAAAAAAAGTTATAATTATGCTTTTTGATCCCCAAAGTGTTGGAAAATTGTAATTAGTTTAAAAAAATGTTTACGGTTTAATTACATCCTTGGCTTTTAACGGTCAGTTTTCACTAATGCGAAAAATACTTTGTTTAATTTCTATTTTAAAGCTGTAATTAAGCATTATTAGTATAGGCTAATCACTTTCAAAAGAGACTGCAGTTACACTGCATGTATATGTAGCCTTTTATATATACTAAATATATGTGTATGTATATATATATATATATATATATATATATATATATATAATATATATAGTATAGAGGTGTGTGTGTGTGTGTGTGTGTGTGTATATATATATATATATATATATGATACTGTGAATAATACTTTGTTTTATTTCTATTTTAAAGCTGTAATTAAGCATTATTAATATAGGCTAATCACTTTCAAAAGAGACTGCAGTTACACCACAGTTACACTATATGTAGCCTTTTATATATACTAAAAGAATTTTATTTTTGAGGGGGCCCAGCTTAAAATGAGGGGGCCTGAGCATAACGTAAGCGGCTGGATTCGAACCTGCGCATGAAAACCGCATTGGATTGTTAGTCCATCGCCTTAACCATTCAGCCAGACTGGTTATAGTGTAACACGCAGCGCGCTATTGTTGACTGTGGGGGTGCGTTGCGATCGTCTTGTGCAGCTGTAAATGTTTTCAATTTAGTTTTCACAGTCGCGATTTTAAACAATTGAAAATCTGAGGGGGCCGCACATGTAAATGAGGGGGCCCAGGCCCACCCAGGCCCCCCCGTGGCTACGCCACTGCTGCTAAAGTACAATGAGGAGAGTAATGCAGTTTTTTCTAATCTCAAGCAGTTTTCAGATTGACTCGATCTGCCATGTCAGACTTCAGTTCAACACGGCAATTATAGCAGATAAAGGAATCAACGCAATGTAATATTTGTATAAAGCCTTCCTCCATGGGAAACAAAATAACTTAAATATTAGTATTTTAAAAATAATTCCTGCTCAAGTAATGCAGCAGAGTAATGCAGTTTTTTTGAATCTCAAGCAGTTTACAGTTTGAATCGATCTGCCATGTTTTTGCATCCTTAAAAATCTTATTTCATTTGTTTAAGTGTTCACAAAACATCGATCTATCAGCGAATCTGCTCAGGAAGCGCGTTTGAACTCGAGAACAGGAGTCAGACTTTAGTTAAAAGCAGATAAAAGAATTAACACAATGTGACTATATACTCAAGAATTAGTTATAAATAACTTTGACTGTTAGACGCTGCATTTGAAGAGAGTCAGCGTGCGCGCTGCTCAGGGAAGCCTTTCCAATGTATATTCATGTTTCTGCATTCCCTATGTATACACGAGCGAGAGTCAGAATTCAGCAATAAAGTACATAAATAAACGTAGGCGCTTAGACGGTTATACGTTGGCGCGAGTCCAGGAGAGGACGCGCGTTTAAACTTCACTTACCTTTCCCATAGTAGAAAATCCGTTGCCGAGTAAAGACGAATGAGAGTCAGAATTCGGCCATATAAGTGCATAAATCTTCAAGGAAACACGCTGCAGTGGTTACTTGATAATCGGAAACAATTTCCGTTTGATCATAAACTGTCTCACATAAATCTATTTTAGGAGATTATGATCTCTCTCTCCAGCAGTAATGGCGTCTTTGAAAAGCTTTGAGGCTCTGAATTGCAGCGCTCTGATTCGTTCAAACTTCAGTGCTCTCACTGACAGGGGTGTAATTTTGTGATATTATGTATGTAAAATAGAGAGATTTAACTTACTAATTAAAGTAAAAAATCGATTGCAAGTTTTTTTTCAGGATTTAAAAAAATAAAATGCATGCCCATTGGAATGGACATGTTCACACAAACTGTATTGAAATGTATTATATATCAGGTGTAATGTTGTTATGTCACCAATAGATGGAGTGGACGCTCTATCTAAAATTCAGTTTTCACTTCATTAGTGAAAGTCTATGGAGATTTTATGACTTTAATCTTCAGTTTTATCAAAAATCATAAGTCTGATCAGTCTGAAAAGGGATAGCAACTCAAGTCAGAACAGGTCTGAAGTCTGAGCAGAGTTTAGTGGTTGTAGCTTTAAAGCTCTAGGAGGAGATGCATTGAGAATTTTAGGTAAGAAGAATAATAATAATAACTAGATAGAGGAAGTTTATGATATAAACTTCAGTTGGCTTGAGAAAGCCTAGCCTGAAAGTTAAATTTATTTGTAAAAGCTTAAAAAGTTTTGAAAGTTTACAGATGGATAGATGGAAAGAATTAGATCTTGAGCATATATACTCTTGTTAGTTATTGCCTTGCGTTGTTTCTAGGCAGTTACTAAGGTGTCGTTATGTTCTTTGATCATAATTTAATCTTTAATCAATTGATGATCAATTTTGCTAGCAAGATTTAATGTTAATTATCTTGTTGCTAGCAAGATTTAGTATGAATTCTGAAGTCATTAGCAACATTTAACATAAATAAGCATGTTGCTGGCAAGAATTTGCTGAATTAGCATATTGTTAGCAAGATTTATCGTTAATTAGCTTAAAAAGTTTTGAGAGTTTAAACTTAAAAATAAGTTATAATTATGCTTTTTGATCCCCAAAGTGTTGGAAAATTGTAATTAGTTTAAAAAAATGTTTACGGTTTAATTACATCCTTGGCTTTTAACGGTCAGTTTTCACTAATGCGAAAAATACTTTGTTTAATTTCTATTTTAAAGCTGTAATTAAGCATTATTAGTATAGGCTAATCACTTTCAAAAGAGACTGCAGTTACACTGCATGTATATGTAGCCTTTTATATATACTAAATAGATGTGTATGTGTATATATATATATATATATATATATATATATATATATATATATATATATATATATAATATGTATAGAGGTGTGTGTGTGTGTGTGTATATATATATATATATATATATATATATATGATACTGTGAATAATACTTTGTTTTATTTCTATTTTAAAGCTGTAATTAAGCATTATTAATATAGGCTAATCACTTTCAAAAGAGACTGCAGTTACACCACAGTTACACTATATGTAGCCTTTTATATATACTAAATAGATGTGTGTGTATGTGTGTATATATATATATATATATATATATATATATATATAAATAAATGGTACTGTGATACTGTGAATAATACTTTGTTTTATTTCTATTTTAAAGATGTAATTAAGCATTATTTATGTAGTCTTACCACTTTCAAAACAGACAGCAGTTACACTGCATGTATATGGAGCCCTTTATATTTACAATATAGATGTAGATTGTCACGTTTATGTTAGTTTTCACCCTGGACTCTTAGTTTACCTTGTCTGTGTCACATGTTCCCCGTTCCTGATCTCACCTCACCCAGTTCCCATTAGCACTTATCAGTCACAGGTGTTTTGTGTTTCTGTTAATCATAGTCAGTATTTAAGTTCTCCATGTTCACTCCCCTGTTGTCGATTGTTAATGTTATGTTCCCTAGTCGTGTGTGGATGTTATTTCTGTTGAGTTTGCACCATCGCGTGCTTTTGTTTTTGTTATTGAATAAAGTGTTTACTTGCATTTCTGGCTCCGCGTATGCTCCGCATCGCACACGATCCTGCGCCTTGTGACATAGATAGATATGCATGTATGTGTGTGAATAAATTTACGCGCTATAAATAAACGTAGGCGCTTAGGCGTGGACGCGCGAATGCGGGAGGACGCGCGTATATGGAGCCTCTAATACATACTTTTTAGATGTATATGTAAATCCTTCCTTCATGGGAAACAAACTTAAATATTAGTATTTTTAAAATAATTCCTGCTAAAGTACAATGAGGAGAGTAATGCAGTTTTTTCTAATCTCAAGCAGTTTTCAGATTGACTCGATCTGCCATGTCAGACTTCAGTTCAACACGGCAATTATAGCAGATAAAGGAATCAACGCAATGTAATATTTGTATAAAGCCTTCCTCCATGGGAAACAAAATAACTTAAATATTAGTATTTTTTAAATAATTCCTGCTCATGTAATGCAGCAGAGTAATGCAGTTTTTTTTAATCTCAAGCAGTTTACAGTTTGAATCGATCTGCCATCGTTTTTGCATCCTTTTAAATACCTTATTTCATTTATTGTTTAAGTGTTCACAAAACATCGATCTATCAGCGAATCTGCTCAGGAAGCGCGTTTGAACTCGAGAACAGGAGTCAGACTTTAGTTAAAAGCAGATAAAAGAATTAACACAATGTAACTATATACTCAAGAATTAGTTATAAATAACTTTGACTGTTAGACGCTGCATTTGAAGAGAGTCAGCGCGCGCGCTGCTCAGGGAAGCCTTTTTACATGTGTCTTCCCCATGAACACACGAGCGAGAGTCAGAATTCGGCAATAAAGTACATAAATGAGCGCTATAAATAAACGTAGGTGCTTAGACGGTTATGCGTTGGCGCGAGTCCAGGAGGACGCGCGTTTAAACTTCACTTACCTTCCCCATAGTAATGTACTCCGTTGCCGAGTAAAGACGAATGAGAGTCAGAATTTGGCCATATAAGTGCATAAATCTTCAAGGAAACACGCTGCAGCGGTTACTTGATAATCGGAAACAATTTCCGTTTGATCATAAACTCTCTCACATAAATCTATTTTAGGAGATTATGATCTCTCTCTCCAGCAGTAATGGCGTCTTTGAAAAGCTTTGAGGCTTTGAATTGCAGCGCTCTGATTCGTTCAAACTTCAGTGCTCTCACTGACAGGGGTGTAATTTTGTGATATTATGAATGTAAAATAGAGAGATTTAACTTACTAATTAAAGTAAAAAATCGATTGTAGACCTGCAAGTTTTTTTTCAGGATTTAAAAAAATAAAATGCATGCCCATTGGAATGGACATGTTCACACATACTGTATTGAAATGTATTATATATCAGGTGTAATGTTGTGATGTTACCAACAGATGGAGTGGACGCTCTATCTAAAATTCAGTTTTCACTTCATTAGTGAAAGTCTATGGAGATTTTATGACTTTAATCTTCAGTTTTATCAAAAATCATAAGTCTGATCAGTCTGAAAAGGGATAGCAACTCAAGTCAGAACAGGTCTGAAGTCTGAGCAGAGTTTAGTGGTTGTAGCTTTAAAGCTCTAGGAGGAGATGCATTGAGAATTTTAGGTAAGAAGAATAATAATAATAACTAGATAGAGGAAGTTTATGATATAAACTTCAGTTGGCTTGAGAAAGCCTAGCCTGAAAGTTAAATTTATTTGTAAAAGCTTAAAAAGTTTTGAATGTTTACAGATGGATAGATGGAAAGAATTAGATCTTGAGCATATATACTCTTGTTAGTTATTGCCTTGCGTTGTTTCTAGGCAGTTACTAAGGTGTCGTTATGTTCTTTGATCATAATTTAATCTTTAATCAATTGATGATCAATTTTGCTAGCAAGATTTAATGTTAATTATCTTGTTGCTAGCAAGATTTAGTATGAATTCTGAAGTCATTAGCAACATTTAACATAAATAAGCATGTTGCTGGCAATAATTTGCTGAATTAGCATATTGTTAGCAAGATTTATCGTTAATTAGCTTAAAAAGTTTTGAGAGTTTAAACTTAAAAATAAGTTATAATTATGCTTTTTGATCCCCAAAGTGTTGGAAAATTGTAATTAGTTTAAAAAAATGTTTACGGTTTAATTACATCCTTGGCTTTTAACGGTCAGTTTTCACTAATGCGAAAAATACTTTGTTTAATTTCTATTTTAAAGCTGTAATTAAGCATTATTAGTATAGGCTAATCACTTTCAAAAGAGACTGCAGTTACACTGCATGTATATGTAGCCTTTTATATATACTAAATAGATGTGTATGTATATATATATATATATATATATATATATATATATATATATATATATATATAATATGTATAGAGGTGTGTGTGTGTGTGTATATATATATATATATATATATATATATATATATATATGATACTGTGAATAATACTTTGTTTTATTTCTATTTTAAAGCTGTAATTAAGCATTATTAATATAGGCTAATCACTTTCAAAAGAGACTGCAGTTACACCACAGTTACACTATATGTAGCCTTTTATATATACTAAATAGATGTGTGTGTATGTGTGTATATATATATATATATATATATATATATATATATATATATATATATATATAAATGGTACTGTGATACTGTGAATAATACTTTGTTTTATTTCTATTTTAAAGATGTAATTAAGCATTATTTATGTAGTCTTACCACTTTCAAAACAGACAGCAGTTACACTGCATGTATATGGAGCCCTTTATATTTACAATATAGATGTAGATTGTCACGTTTATGTTAGTTTTCACCCTGGACTCTTAGTTTACCTTGTCTGTGTCACATGTTCCCCGTTCCTGATCTCACCTCACCCAGTTCCCATTAGCACTTATCAGTCACAGGTGTTTTGTGTTTCTGTTAATCATAGTCAGTATTTAAGTTCTCCATGTTCACTCCCCTGTTGTCGATTGTTAATGTTATGTTCCCTAGTCGTGTGTGGATGTTATTTCTGTTGAGTTTGCACCATCGCGTGCTTTTGTTTTTGTTATTGAATAAAGTGTTTACTTGCATTTCTGGCTCCGCGTATGCTCCGCATCGCACACGATCCTGCGCCTTGTGACATAGATAGATATGCATGTATGTGTGTGAATAAATTTACGCGCTATAAATAAACGTAGGCGCTTAGGCGTGGACGCGCGTATATGGAGCCTCTAATACATACTTTTTAGATGTATATGTAAATCCTTCCTTCATGGGAAACAAACTTAAATATTAGTATTTTTAAAATAATTCCTGCTAAAGTACAATGAGGAGAGTAATGCAGTTTTTTCTAATCTCAAGCAGTTTTCAGATTGAATCGATCTGCCATGTCAGACTTCAGTTCAACACGGCAATTATAGCAGATAAAGGAATCAACGCAATGTAATATTTGTATAAAGCCTTCCTCCATGGGAAACAAAATAACTTAAATATTAGTATTTTTTAAATAATTCCTGCTCATGTAATGCAGCAGAGTAATGCAGTTTTTTTTAATCTCAAGCAGTTTACAGTTTGAATCGATCTGCCATGTTTTTGCATCCTTTTAAATACCTTATTTCATTTATTGTTTAATGTTCACAAAACATCGATCTATCAGCGAATCTGCTCAGGAAGCGCGTTTGAACTCGAGAACAGGAGTCAGACTTTAGTTAACTTTGACTGTTAGACGCTGCATTTGAAGAGAGTCAGCGCGCGCGCTGCTCAGGGAAGCCTTTCCAATGTATATTCATGTTTCTGCATTCCCTATGTATACACGAGCGAGAGTCAGAATTCAGCAATAAAGTACATAAATAAACGTAGGCGCTTAGACGGTTATACGTTGGCGCGAGTCCAGGAGAGGACGCGCGTTTAAACTTCACTTACCTTTCCCATAGTAGAAAATCCGTTGCCGAGTAAAGACGAATGAGAGTCAGAATTCGGCCATATAAGTGCATAAATCTTCAAGCAAACACGCTGCAGTGGTTACTTGATAATCGGAAAGAATTTCCGTTTGATCATAAACTCTCTCACATAAATCTATTTTAGGAGATTATGATCTCTCTCTCCAGCAATAATGGCGTCTTTGAAAAGCTTTGAGGCTTTGAATTGCAGCGCTCTGATTCGTTCAAACTTCAGTGCTCTCACTGACAGGGGTGTAATTTTGTGATATTATGTATGTAAAATAGAGAGATTTAACTTACTAATTAAAGTAAAAAAACGATTGCAAGTTTTTTTTCAGGATTTAAAAAAATAAAATGCATGCCCATTGGAATGGACATGTTCACACATACTGTATTGAAATGTATTATATATCAGGTGTAATGTTGTGATGTTACCAACAGATGGAGTGGACGCTCTATCTAAAATTCAGTTTTCACTTCATTAGTGAAAGTCTATGGAGATTTTATGACTTTAATCTTCAGTTTTATCAAAAATCATAAGTCTGATCAGTCTGAAAAGGGATAGCAACTCAAGTCAGAACAGGTCTGAAGTCTGAGCAGAGTTTAGTGGTTGTAGCTTTAAAGCTCTAGGAGGAGATGCATTGAGAATTTTAGGTAAGAAGAATAATAATAATAATAAGTTTAGATACAATATGGCTTTCTCAAGCCAACTTAATAATAATAATAATAAGTTTAGATACAATATCACTAAGTTGGCTTTCTCAAGCCAACTTAATAATAATAATAATAATAATAATAAGTTTAGATACAATATCACTAAGTTGGCTTTCTCAAGCCAACTTAACTAGATAGAGGAAGTTTATGATATAAACTTCAGTTGGCTTGAGAAAGCCTAGCCTGAAAGTTAAATTTATTTGTAAAAGCTTAAAAAGTTTTGAAAGTTTACAGATGGATAGATGGAAAGAATTAGATCTTGAGCATATATACTCTTGTTAGTTATTGCCTTGCGTTGTTTCTAGGCAGTTACTAAGGTGTCGTTATGTTCTTTGATCATAATTTAATCTTTAATCAATTGATGATCAATTTTGCTAGCAAGATTTAATGTTAATTATCTTGTTGCTAGCAAGATTTAGTATGAATTCTGAAGTCATTAGCAACATTTAACATAAATAAGCATGTTGCTGGCAAGAATTTGCTGAATTAGCATATTGTTAGCAAGATTTATCGTTAATTAGCTTAAAAAGTTTTGAGAGTTTAAACTTAAAAATAAGTTATAATTATGCTTTTTGATCCCCAAAGTGTTGGAAAATTGTAATTAGTTTAAAAAAATGTTTACGGTTTAATTACATCCTTGGCTTTTAACGGTCAGTTTTCACTAATGCGAAAAATACTTTGTTTAATTTCTATTTTAAAGCTGTAATTAAGCATTATTAGTATAGGCTAATCACTTTCAAAAGAGACTGCAGTTACACTGCATTTATATGTAGCCTTTTATATATACTAAATAGATGTGTATGTATATATATATATATATATATATATATATAATATGTATAGAGGTGTGTGTGTGTGTGTATATATATATATATATGATACTGTGAATAATACTTTGTTTTATTTCTATTTTAAAGCTGTAATTAAGCATTATTAATATAGGCTAATCACTTTCAAAAGAGACTGCAGTTACACCACAGTTACACTATATGTAGCCTTTTATATATACGAAATAGATGTGTGTGTATATATATATATATATATATATATATATATATAAATGGTACTGTGATACTGTGAACAATACTTTGTTTTATTTCTATTTTAAAGATGTAATTAAGCATTATTTATGTAGTCTTACCACTTTCAAAACAGACAGCAGTTACACTGAATGTATATGGAGCCCTTTATATTTACAATATAAATGTAGATAGATATGCATGTATGTGTGTGAATAGATTTAGGCGCTATAAATAAACGTAGGCGCTTAGGCGTGGACGCGCGAATGCGGAAGGACGCGCGTATATGGAGCCTCTAATACATACTTTTTAGATGTATATGTAAATCCTTCCTTCATGGGAAACAAACTTAAATATTAGTATTTTTAAAATAATTCCTGCTAAAGTACAATGAGGAGAGTAATGCAGTTTTTTCTAATCTCAAGCAGTTTTCAGATTGACTCGATCTGCCATGTCAGACTTCAGTTCAACACGGCAATTATAGCAGATAAAGGAATCAACGCAATGTAATATTTGTATAAAGCCTTCCTCCATGGGAAACAAAATAACTTAAATATTAGTATTTTTTAAATAATTCCTGCTCATGTAATGCAGCAGAGTAATGCAGTTTTTTTAAATCTCAAGCAGTTTACAGTTTGAATCGATCTGCCATGTTTTTTGCATCCTTTAAAAATCTTATTTCATTTACTGTTTAAGTGTTCACAAAACATCGATCTATCAGCGAATCTGCTCAGGAAGCGCGTTTGAACTCGAGAACAGGAGTCAGACTTTAGTTAAAAGCAGATAAAAGAATTAACACAATGTAACTATATACTCAAGAATTAGTTATAAATAACTTTGACTGTTAGACGCTGCATTTGAAGAGAGTCAGAGCGCGCGCTGCTCAGGGAAGCCTTTTCCAATGTATATTGACTCACGAGCGAGAGTCAGAATTCGGCAATAAAGTACATAAATGAGCGCTATAAATAAACGTAGGTGCTTAGACGGTTATGCTTTGGCGCGAGTCCAGGAGGACGCGCGTTTAAACTTCACCTACCTTCCCCATAGTAATGTACTCCTTTGCCGAGTAAAGACGAATGAGAGTCAGAATTTGGCCATATAAGTGCATAAATCTTCAAGGAAACACGCTGCAGCGGTTACTTGATAATCGGAAACAATTTCCGTTTGATCATAAACTCTCTCACATAAATCTATTTTAGGAGATTATGATCTCTCTCTCCAGCAGTAATGGCGTCTTTGAAAAGCTTTGAGGCTTTGAATTGCAGCGCTCTGATTCGTTCAAACTTCAGTGCTCTCACTGACAGGGGTGTAATTTTGTGATATTATGAATGTAAAATAGAGAGATTTAACTTACTAATTAAAGTAAAAAATCGATTGTAGACCTGCACGTTTTTTTTCAGGATTTAAAAAAATAAAATGCATGCCCATTGGAATGGACATGTTCACACATACTGTATTGAAATGTATTATATATCAGGTGTAATGTTGTGATGTTACCAACAGATGGAGTGGACGCTCTATCTAAAATTCAGTTTTCACTTCATTAGTGAAAGTCTATGGAGATTTTATGACTTTAATCTTCAGTTTTATCAAAAATCATAAGTCTGATCAGTCTGAAAAGGGATAGCAACTCAAGTCAGAACAGGTCTGAAGTCTGAGCAGAGTTTAGTGGTTGTAGCTTTAAAGCTCTAGGAGGAGATGCATTGAGAATTTTAGGTAAGAAGAATAATAATAATAACTAGATAGAGGAAGTTTATGATATAAACTTCAGTTGGCTTGAGAAAGCCTATTGTGAAAGTTAAATTTATTTGTAAAAGCTTAACAAGTTGTTTAAGTTTACAGATAGATAGATGGAAAGAATTAGATCTTGAGCATATATACACTTGTTAGTTATTGCTTTGCGTTGTTTCTAGGCAGTTACTAAGGTGTCGTTATGTTCTTTGATCATAATTTAATCTTTAATCAATTAATGATCAATTTTGCTAGCAAGATTTAATGTTAATTATCTTGTTGATAGCAAGATTTAGTATGAATTCCGAAGTCATTAGCAACATTTAACATAAATAAGCATGTTGCTGGCAAGAATTAGCTGAATTAGCATATTGGTAGCAAGATTTATTGTTAATTAACAAGTTGCTATCAAGATTTAGCATGATCTAGCATGTCACTAGTGAGAATTTGCGTGATCTAGCATGTTGCTAGCAAGATTTTGTTAATTCGTAGGTCGCTTGTGAGATTTAGGCCACGTCCACACGATGCCGGCGCGTTCCCTATCCGATCTTTTTTTTCCTCGTTCAAAAAAAAATATCAGCGTCCACACGATACCACTGAAACCGACTGAATCCGGTGTAGTTTATATGCCAGACCAGTATGGGGCGCTGTAATTCTGCCACAGATAATACACTATACACAGAGAAGACGACCTTGAGCATGCGCATTGTTGTTGCTGTTCAGTGTTGCCAGATTGCTAGTTACCTTTTTGTCACGTCCGATCGGGAAAAAATGCATTGGGCTGGTTGATCAAATTTGGGATGGTTTTTGATGCATAAAATCGCTCAATATTTTTCATTATTTATAAGAGTACGCACTTTGGGCTGGTATTTTTTTAAATTGGAGGGTTTTAAGCTGTAGCTGCGCTGGAATCTTCAGTACAATCTGGCAACACTGTTGCTGTTACTGTGACGCAGCCGACACGTGATGTGATGACATCATCGGTAAACAAAAAAATATACGGATTGGCCGTCCACACGAGTCCGCAAGGGTGTCGGATTCACTATCCACTTTAGGACCCGGTATCAAAAGAGAGCGGATTCAGTCTCCCAAATCGCCGGATCAGTGTGGACGGAACGCCAATCCGATAAGAAATGTGTGCGGATGCAGTGATCCGCGTCTCCGTGTGGACGGGGCCTTAACATGAGTTAACATGTCACTGACGAGAATGAATGTTATTTAACAAGTCACTAGTGAGATTTAATGTTTTAAAGAACACAAGAGTCAGTTGACGCAGAGACTGGAGGTTATTGATGATTCAGCTGAACAGTGAGTGGTCTGAAATATCAAAGAATAATAATGAATATTAAATATTAATCTAAAATAAACAACATTTACATTGGTAATAAACATGAGTAAATAATTAATTGATTACAGAAGTGTTGCAATACTTGGTTAGTGCACAAAATGGCATCTAGGGAACATACATGGAGTTTTTTCATCATGAGGGATCATCGGTGTTGTAACGAAATACCAAAAAATAAATAACAATGCTTTTTGATCCCCAAAGTGTTGAAAATTGCAATTAGTTTATAAAAATGTTTACAGTTTAATTACAACCTTGGCTTTTAACGGTCAGTTTTCACTAATGTGAATACTTTGTTTTATTTCTATTTTAAAGATGTAATTAAGCATTATTAATATAGTCTTACCACTTTCTAAACAGACTGCAGTTACACTGCATATATATGGAGCCCTTTATACATTTATTTACTATATAAATGTGTGTATAGATAGATATGTATGTGTGTGTATATATATATATATATATATGTATATGTATATATATATATATATATATGTATGTGTGTGTGTGTGTATAAAGCCTTTCTTCATGTGAAATAAAATAACTTAAATATTAGTATTTCTTAAATAATTCCTGCTAAAGTACAATGAGGAGAGTAATGCTGTTTTTTCTAATCTCAAGCAGTTTTCAGATTGAATTGATCTGCCATGTCAGACTTCAGTTCAACACGGCAATTATAGCAGATAAATGAATCAACGCAATGTAATATTTGTATAAAGCCTTCCTCCATGGGAAACAAAATAACTTAAATATTAGTATTTTTAAAATAATTCCTGCTCATGTAATGCAGCAGAGTAATGCAGTTTTTTTGAACTCAAGCAGTTTACAGTTTGAAGCGATCTGCCATCGTTTTTGCATCCTTTTAAATACCTTATTTCATTTATTGTTTAAGTGTTCACAAAACATCGATCTATCAGCGAATCTGCTCAGGAAACGCGTTTGAACTCGAGAACAGGAGTCAGACTTTAGTTAAAAGCAGATAAAAGAATTAACACAATGTAACTATATACTCGAGAATTAGTTATAAATAACTTTGACTGTTAGACGCTGCATTTGAAGAGAGTCAGCGCGCTCTGCTCAGGGAAGCCGTTTACATGTGTCTTCCCCGTGCAAACACGAGCGAGAGTCAGAATTCGGCAATAAAGTACATAAATGAGCGCTATAAATAAACTTAGGCGATTAGACGGTTATGCTTTGGCGCGAGTCCAGGAGGACGCGCGTTTAAACTTCACTTACCTTTCCTATAGTATCATAGTGCTCAACAGCGAAAATCCTTTGCCGAGTAAAGACGAATGAGAGTCAGAATTTGGCCATATAAGTGCATAAATCTTCAAGGAAACACGCTGCAGCGGTTACTTGATAATCGGAAACAATTTCCGTTTGATCATAAACTCTCTCACATAAATCTATTTTAGGAGATTATGATTTCTATCTCCAGCAGTAATGGCGTCTTTGAAAAGCTTTGAGGCTTTGAATTGCAGCGCTCTGATTCGTTCAAACTTCAGTGCTCTCACTGACAGGGGTGTAATTTTGTGATATTATGAATGTAAAATAGAGAGATTTAACTTACTAATTAAAGTAAAAAATCGATTGTAGACCTGCAAGTTTTTTTTTCAGGATTTAAAAAAATAAAATGCATGCCCATTTGAATGGACATGTTCACACATACTGTTTTGAAATGTATTATATATCAGGTGTAATGTTGTGATGTTACCAACAGATGGAGTGGACGCTCTATCTAAAATTCAGTTTTTACTTCATTAGTGAAAGTCTATGGAGATTTTATGACTTTAATCTTCAGTTTTATCAAAAATCATAAGTCTGATCAGTCTGAAAAGGGATAGCAACTCAAGTCAGAACAGGTCTGAAGTCTGAGCAGAGTTTAGTGGTTGTAGCTTTAAAGCTCTAGGAGGAGATGCATTGAGAATTTTAGGTAAGAAGAATAATAATAATAATAAGTTTAGATACAATATCACTAAGTTGGCTTTCTCAAGCCAACTTAACTAGATAGAGGAAGTTTATGATATAAACTTCAGTTGGCTTGAGAAAGCCTATCCTGAAAGTTAAATTTATTTGTAAAAGCTTAAAAAGTTGTTTAAGTTTACAGATAGATAGATGGAAAGAATTAGATCTTGAGCATATATACACTTGTTAGTTATTGCCTTGCGTTGTTTCTAGGCAGTTACTAAGGTGTCGTTATGTTCTTTGATCATAATTTAATCTTTAATCAATTGATGATCAATTTTGCTAGCAAGATTTAATGTTAATTATCTTGTTGCTAGCAAGATTTAGAATGAATTCCGAAGTCATTAGCAACATTTAACATAAATAAGCATGTTGCTGGCAAGAATTCGCTGAATTAGCATATTGGTAGCAAGATTTATTGTTAATTAACAAGTTGCTATCAAGATTTAGCATGATCTAGCATGTCACTAGTGAGAATTTGCGTGATCTAGCATGTTGCTAGCAAGATTTAACGTTAATTAACAAGACGCTATTGACATTTAGTGTGAACTAACATCTCGCTAGTGAGATTTGTTAATTCGTAGGTCGCTTGTGAGATTTAACATGAGTTAACATGTCACTGACGAGAATGAATGTTATTTAACAAGTCACTAGTGAGATTTAATGTTTTAAAGAACACAAGAGTCAGTTGACGCAGAGACTGGAGGTTATTGATGATTCAGCTGAACAGTGAGTGGTCTGAAATATCAAAGAATAATAATGAATATTAAATATAAATCTAAAATAAACAACATTTACATTGGTAATAAACATGAGTAAATAATTAATTGATTACAGAAGTGTTGCAATACTTGGTTAGTGCACAAAATGGCATCTAGGGAACATACATGGAGTTTTTTCATCATGAGGGATCATCGGTGTTGTAACGAAATACCAAAAAATAAATAACAATGCTTTTTGATCCCCAAAGTGTTAAAAATTGCAATTAGTTTATAAAAATGTTTACGGTTTAATTACATCCTTGGCTTTTAACGGTCAGTTTTCACTAATGTGAATACTTTGTTTTATTTCTATTTTAAAGATGTAATTAAGCATTATTAATATAGTCTTACCACTTTCTAAACAGACTGCAGTTCCACTGCATATATATGGAGCCCTTTATACATTTATTTACTATATAAATGTGTGTATAGATAGATATGTATGTGTGTGTATATATATATATATATATATATGTGTGTGTGTGTGTGTATATAAAGCCTTTCTTCATGTGAAATAAAATAACTTAAATATTAGTATTTCTTAAATAATTCCTGCTAAAGTACAATGAGGAGAGTAATGCTGTTTTTTCTAATCTCAAGCAGTTTTCAGATTGACTCGATCTGCCATGTCAGACTTCAGTTCAACACGGCAATTATAGCAGATAAAGGAATCAACGCAATGTAATATTTGTATAAAGCCTTCCTCCATGGGAAACAAAATAACTTAAATATTAGTATTTTTTAAATAATTCCTGCTCATGTAATGCAGCAGAGTAATGCAGTTTTTTTTTAACTCAAGCAGTTTACAGTTTGAATCGATCTGCCATCGTTTTTGCATCCTTTTAAATACCTTATTTCATTTATTGTTTAAGTGTTCACAAAACATCGATCTATCAGCGAATCTGCTCAGGAAACGCGTTTGAACTCGAGAACAGGAGTCAGACTTTAGTTAAAAGCAGATAAAAGAATTAACACAATGTAACTATATACTCGAGAATTAGTTATAAATAACTTTGACTGTTAGACGCTGCATTTGAAGAGAGTCAGCGCGCGCTGCTCAGGGAAGCCGTTTACATGTGTCTTCCCCGTGCAAACACGAGCGAGAGTCAGAATTCGGCAATAAAGTACATAAATGAGCGCTATAAATAAACGTAGGCGCTTAGACGGTTATGCTTTGGCGCGAGTCCAGGAGGACGCGCGTTTAAACTTCACTTACCTTTCCTATAGTATCATAGTGCTCAACAGCGAAAATCCGTCGCCATGTAAAGACGAATGAGAGTCAGAATTCGGCCATATAAGTGCATAAATCTTCAAGCAAACACGCTGTAGCGGTTACTTGATAATCGGAAACAATTTCCGTTTGATCATAGACTCTCTCACATAAATCTATTTTAGGAGATTATGATCTCTCTCTCCAGCAGGTAATGGCGTCTTTGAAAAGCTTTGAGGCTTTGAATTGCAGCGCTCTGATTCGTTCAAACTTCAGTGCTCTCACTGACAGGGGTGTAATTTTGTGATATTATGTATGTAAAATAGAGAGATTTAACTTACTAATTAAAGTAAAAAATCGATTGTAGACCTGCAAGTTTTTTTTTCAGGATTTTAAAAAATAAAATGCATGCCCATTGGAATGGACATGTTCACACATACTGTATTGAAATGTATTATATATCAGGTGTAATGTTGTGATGTTACCAACAGATGGAGTGGACGCTCTATCTAAAATTCAGTTTTCACTTCATTAGTGAAAGTCTATGGAGATTTTATGACTTTAATCTTCAGTTTTATCAAAAATCATAAGTCTGATCAGTCTGAAAAGGGATAGCAACTCAAGTCAGAACAGGTCTGAAGTCTGAGCAGAGTTTAGTGGTTGTAGCTTTAAAGCTCTAGGAGGAGATGCATTGAGAATTTTAGGTAAGAAGAATAATAATAATAATAATAATAATAATAATAAGTTTAGATACAATATCACTAAGTTGGCTTTCTCAAGCCAACTTAACTAGATAGAGGAAGTTTATGATATAAACTTCAGTTGGCTTGAGAAAGCCTATTGTGAAAGTTAAATTTATTTGTAAAAGCTTAACAAGTTGTTTAAGTTTACAGATAGATAGATGGAAAGAATTAGATCTTGAGCATATATACACTTGTTAGTTATTGCTTTGCGTTGTTTCTAGGCAGTTACTAAGGTGTCGTTATGTTCTTTGATCATAATTTAATCTTTAATCAATTAATGATCAATTTTGCTAGCAAGATTTAATGTTAATTATCTTGTTGATAGCAAGATTTAGTATGAATTCCGAAGTCATTAGCAACATTTAACATAAATAAGCATGTTGCTGGCAAGAATTAGCTGAATTAGCATATTGGTAGCAAGATTTATTGTTAATTAACAAGTTGCTATCAAGATTTAGCATGATCTAGCATGTCACTAGTGAGAATTTGCGTGATCTAGCATGTTGCTAGCAAGATTTAACGTTAATTAACAAGACGCTATTGACATTTATTGTGAACTAACATGTCGCTAGTGAGATTTGTTAATTCGTAGGTCGCTTGTGAGATTTAGGCCACGTCCACACGATGCCGGCGCGTTCCCTATCCGATCTTTTTTTTCCTCGTTCAAAAAAAAATATCAGCGTCCACACGATACCACTGAAACCGACTGAATCCGGTGTAGTTTATATGCCAGACCAGTATGGGGCGCTGTAATTCTGCCACAGATAATACACTATACACAGAGAAGACAACCTTGAGCATGCGCATTGTTGTTGCTGTTCAGTGTTGCCAGATTGCTAGTTACCTTTTTGTCACGTCCGATCGGGAAAAAATGCATTGGGCTGGTTGATCAAATTTGGGATGGTTTTTGATGCATAAAATCGCTCAATATTTTTCATTATTTATAAGAGTACGCACTTTGGGCTGGTATTTTTTTAAATTGGAGGGTTTTAAGCTGTAGCTGCGCTGGAATCTTCAGTACAATCTGGCAACACTGTTGCTGTTACTGTGACGCAGCCGACACGTGATGTGATGACATCATCGGTAAACAAAAAAATATACGGATTGGCCGTCCACACGAGTCCGCAAGGGTGTCGGATTCAGATCTATCCACTTTAGGACCCGGTATCAAAAGAGAGCGGATTCAGTCTCCCAAATCGCCGGATCAGTGTGGACGGAACGCCAATCCGATAAGAAATGTGTGCGGATGCAGTGATCCGCGTCTCCGTGTGGACGGGGCCTTAACATGAGTTAACATGTCACTGACGAGAATGAATGTTATTTAACAAGTCACTAGTGAGATTTAATGTTTTAAAGAACACAAGAGTCAGTTGACACAGAGACTGGAGGTTATTGATGATTCAGCTGAACAGTGAGTGGTCTGAAATATCAAAGAATAATAATGAATATTAAATATTAATCTAAAATAAACAACATTTACATTGGTAATAAACATGAGTAAATAATTAATTGATTACAGAAGTGTTGCAATACTTGGTTAGTGCACAAAATGGCATCTAGGGAACATACATGGAGTTTTTTCATCATGAGGGATCATCGGTGTTGTAACGAAATACCAAAAAATAAATAACAATGCTTTTTGATCCCCAAAGTGTTGAAAATTGCAATTAGTTTATAAAAATGTTTACGGTTTAATTACAACCTTGGCTTTTAACGGTCAGTTTTCACTAATGTGAATACTTTGTTTTATTTCTATTTTAAAGATGTAATTAAGCATTATTAATATAGTCTTACCACTTTCTAAACAGACTGCAGTTACACTGCATATATATGGAGCCCTTTATACATTTATTTACTATATAAATGTGTGTATAGATAGATATGTATGTGTGTGTATATATATATATATATATATATGTATATGTATATATATATATATATGTATGTGTGTGTGTATAAAGCCTTTCTTCATGTGAAATAAAATAACTTAAATATTAGTATTTCTTAAATAATTCCTGCTAAAGTACAATGAGGAGAGTAATGCTGTTTTTTCTAATCTCAAGCAGTTTTCAGATTGAATTGATCTGCCATGTCAGACTTCAGTTCAACACGGCAATTATAGCAGATAAATGAATCAACGCAATGTAATATTTGTATAAAGCCTTCCTCCATGGGAAACAAAATAACTTAAATATTAGTATTTTTAAAATAATTCCTGCTCATGTAATGCAGCAGAGTAATGCAGTTTTTTTGAACTCAAGCAGTTTACAGTTTGAAGCGATCTGCCATCGTTTTTGCATCCTTTTAAATACCTTATTTCATTTATTGTTTAAGTGTTCACAAAACATCGATCTATCAGCGAATCTGCTCAGGAAACGCGTTTGAACTCGAGAACAGGAGTCAGACTTTAGTTAAAAGCAGATAAAAGAATTAACACAATGTAACTATATACTCGAGAATTAGTTATAAATAACTTTGACTGTTAGACGCTGCATTTGAAGAGAGTCAGCGCGCGCTGCTCAGGGAAGCCATTTACATGCGTCTTCCCCGTGCAAACACGAGCGAGAGTCAGAATTCGGCAATAAAGTACATAAATGAGCGCTATAAATAAACTTAGGCGATTAGACGGTTATGCTTTGGCGCGAGTCCAGGAGGACGCGCGTTTAAACTTCACTTACCTTTCCTATAGTATCATAGTGCTCAACAGCGAAAATCCTTTGCCGAGTAAAGACGAATGAGAGTCAGAATTTGGCCATATAAGTGCATAAATCTTCAAGGAAACACGCTGCAGCGGTTACTTGATAATCGGAAACAATTTCCGTTTGATCATAAACTCTCTCACATAAATCTATTTTAGGAGATTATGATCTCTCTCTCCAGCAGTAATGGCGTCTTTGAAAAGCTTTGAGGCTTTGAATTGCAGCGCTCTGATTCGTTCAAACTTCAGTGCTCTCACTGACAGGGGTGTAATTTTGTGATATTATGAATGTAAAATAGAGAGATTTAACTTACTAATTAAAGTAAAAAATCGATTGTAGACCTGCAAGTTTTTTTTCAGGATTTAAAAAAATAAAATGCATGCCCATTGGAATGGACATGTTCACACATACTGTATTGAAATGTATTATATATCAGGTGTAATGTTGTGATGTTACCAACAGATGGAGTGGACGCTCTATCTAAAATTCAGTTTTCACTTCATTAGTGAAAGTCTATGGAGATTTTATGACTTTAATCTTCAGTTTTATCAAAAATCATAAGTCTGATCAGTCTGAAAAGGGATAGCAACTCAAGTCAGAACAGGTCTGAAGTCTGAGCAGAGTTTAGTGGTTGTAGCTTTAAAGCTCTAGGAGGAGATGCATTGAGAATTTTAGGTAAGAAGAATAATAATAATAACTAGATAGAGGAAGTTTATGATATAAACTTCAGTTGGCTTGAGAAAGCCTAGCCTGAAAGTTAAATTTATTTGTAAAAGCTTAAAAAGTTTTGAAAGTTTACAGATGGATAGATGGAAAGAATTAGATCTTGAGCATATATACTCTTGTTAGTTATTGCCTTGCGTTGTTTCTAGGCAGTTACTAAGGTGTCGTTATGTTCTTTGATCATAATTTAATCTTTAATCAATTGATGATCAATTTTGCTAGCAAGATTTAATGTTAATTATCTTGTTGCTAGCAAGATTTAGTATGAATTCCGAAGTCATTAGCAACATTTAACATAAATAAGCATGTTGCTGGCAAGAATTTGCTGAATTAGCATATTGTTAGCAAGATTTATCGTTAATTAGCTTGAAAAGTTTTGAGAGTTTAAACTTAAAAATAAGTTATAATTATGCTTTTTGATCCTCAAAGTGTTGGAAAATTGTAATTAGTTTATAAAAAATGTTTACGGTTTAATTACATCCTTGGCTTTTAACGGTCAGTTTTCACTAATGCAAAAAATACTTTGTTTAATTTCTATTTTAAAGCTGTAATTAAGCATTATTAGTATAGGCTAATCACTTTCAAAAGAGACTGCAGTTACACTGCATGTATATGTAGCCTTTTATATATACTAAATAGATGTGTATGTGTATATATATATATATATATATAATATGTATAGAGGTGTGTGTGTGTGTGTATATATATATATATATATATATGATACTGTGAATAATACTTTGTTTTATTTCTATTTTAAAGCTGTAATTAAGCATTATTAATATAGGCTAATCACTTTCAAAAGAGACTGCAGTTACACCACAGTTACACTATATGTAGCCTTTTATATATACGAAATAGATGTGTGTGTATGTGTGTATATATATATAAATAAATGGTACTGTGATACTGTGAATAATACTTTGTTTTATTTCTATTTTAAAGATGTAATTAAGCATTATTTATGTAGTCTTACCACTTTCAAAACAGACAGCAGTTACACTGAATGTATATGGAGCCCTTTATATTTACAATATAAATGTAGATAGATATGCATGTATGTGTGTGAATAGATTTAGGCGCTATAAATAAACGTAGGCGCTTAGGCGTGGACGCGCGAATGCGGGAGGACGCGCGTATATGGAGCCTCTAATACATACTTTTTAGATGTATATGTAAATCCTTCCTTCATGGGAAACAAACTTAAATATTAGTATTTTTAAAATAATTCCTGCTAAAGTACAATGAGGAGAGTAATGCAGTTTTTTCTAATCTCAAGCAGTTTTCAGATTGACTCGATCTTCAGTTCAACACGGCAATTATAGCAGATAAAGGAATCAACGCAATGTAATATTTGTATAAAGCCTTCCTCCATGGGAAACAAAATAACTTAAATATTAGTATTTTTTAAATAATTCCTGCTCATGTAATGCAGCAGAGTAATGCAGTTTTTTTTAATCTCAAGCAGTTTACAGTTTGAATCGATCTGCCATGTTTTTTGCATCCTTTAAAAATCTTATTTCATTTATTGTTTAAGTGTTCACAAAACATCGATCTATCAGCGAATCTGCTCAGGAAGCGCGTTTGAACTCGAGAACAGGAGTCAGACTTTAGTTAAAAGCAGATAAAAGAATTAACACAATGTAACTATATACTCAAGAATTAGTTATAAATAACTTTGACTGTTAGACGCTGCATTTGAAGAGAGTCAGCGCGCGCTGCTCAGGGAAGCCTTTTTACATGTGTCTTCCCCGTGAACACACGAGCGAGAGTCAGAATTCGGCAATAAAGTACATAAATGAGCGCTATAAATAAACGTAGGTGCTTAGACGGTTATGCGTTGGCGCGAGTCCAGGAGGACGCGCGTTTAAACTTCACTTACCTTCCCCATAGTAATGTACTCCGTTGCCGAGTAAAGACGTCCGATCGGGAAAAAATGCATTGGGCTGGTTGATCAAATTTGGGATGGTTTTTGATGCATAAAATCGCTCAATATTTTTCATTATTTATAAGAGTACGCACTTTGGGCTGGTATTTTTTTAAATTGGAGGGTTTTAAGCTGTAGCTGCGCTGGAATCTTCAGTACAATCTGGCAACACTGTTGCTGTTACTGTGACGCAGCCGACACGTGATGTGATGACATCATCGGTAAACAAAAAAATATACGGATTGGCCGTCCACACGAGTCCGCAAGGGTGTCGGATTCAGATCTATCCACTTTAGGACCCGGTATCAAAAGAGAGCGGATTCAGTCTCCCAAATCGCCGGATCAGTGTGGACGGAACGCCAATCCGATAAGAAATGTGTGCGGATGCAGTGATCCGCGTCTCCGTGTGGACGGGGCCTTAACATGAGTTAACATGTCACTGACGAGAATGAATGTTATTTAACAAGTCACTAGTGAGATTTAATGTTTTAAAGAACACAAGAGTCAGTTGACGCAGAGACTGGAGGTTATTGATGATTCAGCTGAACAGTGAGTGGTCTGAAATATCAAAGAATAATAATGAATATTAAATATTAATCTAAAATAAACAACATTTACATTGGTAATAAACATGAGTAAATAATTAATTGATTACAGAAGTGTTGCAATACTTGGTTAGTGCACAAAATGGCATCTAGGGAACATACATGGAGTTTTTTCATCATGAGGGATCATCGGTGTTGTAACGAAATACCAAAAAATAAATAACAATGCTTTTTGATCCCCAAAGTGTTGAAAATTGCAATTAGTTTATAAAAATGTTTACGGTTTAATTACAACCTTGGCTTTTAACGGTCAGTTTTCACTAATGTGAATACTTTGTTTTATTTCTATTTTAAAGATGTAATTAAGCATTATTAATATAGTCTTACCACTTTCTAAACAGACTGCAGTTACACTGCATATATATGGAGCCCTTTATACATTTATTTACTATATAAATGTGTGTATAGATAGATATGTATGTGTGTGTATATATATATATATATATGTATATGTATATATATATATATATATATATGTATGTGTGTGTGTGTGTATAAAGCCTTTCTTCATGTGAAATAAAATAACTTAAATATTAGTATTTCTTAAATCATTCCTGCTAAAGTACAATGAGGAGAGTAATGCTGTTTTTTCTAATCTCAAGCAGTTTTCAGATTGAATTGATCTGCCATGTCAGACTTCAGTTCAACACGGCAATTATAGCAGATAAATGAATCAACGCAATGTAATATTTGTATAAAGCCTTCCTCCATGGGAAACAAAATAACTTAAATATTAGTATTTTTAAAATAATTCCTGCTCATGTAATGCAGCAGAGTAATGCAGTTTTTTTGAACTCAAGCAGTTTACAGTTTGAAGCGATCTGCCATCGTTTTTGCATCCTTTTAAATACCTTATTTCATTTATTGTTTAAGTGTTCACAAAACATCGATCTATCAGCGAATCTGCTCAGGAAACGCGTTTGAACTCGAGAACAGGAGTCAGACTTTAGTTAAAAGCAGATAAAAGAATTAACACAATGTAACTATATACTCGAGAATTAGTTATAAATAACTTTGACTGTTAGACGCTGCATTTGAAGAGAGTCAGCGCGCTCTGCTCAGGGAAGCCGTTTACATGTGTCTTCCCCGTGCAAACACGAGCGAGAGTCAGAATTCGGCAATAAAGTACATAAATGAGCGCTATAAATAAACTTAGGCGATTAGACGGTTATGCTTTGGCGCGAGTCCAGGAGGACGCGCGTTTAAACTTCACTTACCTTTCCTATAGTATCATAGTGCTCAACAGCGAAAATCCTTTGCCGAGTAAAGACGAATGAGAGTCAGAATTTGGCCATATAAGTGCATAAATCTTCAAGGAAACACGCTGCAGCGGTTACTTGATAATCGGAAACAATTTCCGTTTGATCATAAACTCTCTCACATAAATCTATTTTAGGAGATTATGATCTCTCTCTCCAGCAGTAATGGCGTCTTTGAAAAGCTTTGAGGCTTTGAATTGCAGCGCTCTGATTCGTTCAAACTTCAGTGCTCTCACTGACAGGGGTGTAATTTTGTGATATTATGAATGTAAAATAGAGAGATTTAACTTACTAATTAAAGTAAAAAATCGATTGTAGACCTGCAAGTTTTTTTTCAGGATTTAAAAAAATAAAATGCATGCCCATTGGAATGGACATGTTCACACATACTGTATTGAAATGTATTATATATCAGGTGTAATGTTGTGATGTTACCAACAGATGGAGTGGACGCTCTATCTAAAATTCAGTTTTCACTTCATTAGTGAAAGTCTATGGAGATTTTATGACTTTAATCTTCAGTTTTATCAAAAATCATAAGTCTGATCAGTCTGAAAAGGGATAGCAACTCAAGTCAGAACAGGTCTGAAGTCTGAGCAGAGTTTAGTGGTTGTAGCTTTAAAGCTCTAGGAGGAGATGCATTGAGAATTTTAGGTAAGAAGAAGAATAATAATAATAATAATAATAATAATAATAATAAGTTTAGATACAATATCACTAAGTTGGCTTTCTCAAGCCAACTTAATAAGTTTAGATACAATATCACTAAGTTGGCTTTCTCAAGCCAACTTAATAATAATAATAATAATAATAAGTTTAGATACAATATCACTAAGTTGGCTTTCTCAAGCCAACTTAATAAGCAAACAGACTATCACTGCATCAAAATGCAGAAAAGGCTCCTGACCTTTATTATTCAGCCTGAGGGTGGTGCTGTAATGTTGATTGATAGGCTTCAAGTAGGCGACATACTTTCTAAGAAAGGCCTTAATGCAGACTATGTTTCCCCTGAATGTTATTTTAGAATATTACAGGAATTTTGGAATAATTTAATTCAGGTAAATATTTTCAGGTCTATCATTATTACTCAGTGCTATTGTCATTATAAAATATGATGTTCATTTCAGACTTTTGTTTCTACATTACAGTTATCTGTCTGTAAATATGAACATATACAGTCATTATTATGGAACCGTTAATAACAACAATAATCTCCCTGCTAACTGATACAGTAGGAAAAACAATGCAGACCAGGGAGCCAATTAATGTGTTCCCTTGATACTAATACAGTCAAGAGGCCTACTGAAAATAAAACAACACAAAATGATGTATTGTTTTTCATTGTAAAATATCCTTCTAGCTCTACCATATTTAAAATTATATTTGGAATTTTTCTTTCTTTTCAGAAATTCCAAAAATAAGACTCATGCTCCACATGCAGCATATGCATGTGACCTTTAACATTTGTGCTGCATAATTGTCTCTTTTTTTTTTTGTTGAGCTAATGTACATGGAATATTTTGTGATTCCTATTCATCTCAGTGTCAGACATGGCCTGGAAAATGTCTTGAATGCTGCCATCTTTACGTCATAACCATGGAGTTCAGAAACATCTTTTGGATCCGTCATCTGACCCAAACGTTTCATGTCACTGATCATTCTATATCAGAAATGCAACAGACAGAAAAAGAAAACATAAAAAGCCATAGAAAAATCAGTTACTAATGAAACATACTAAAGTATTTTATCAAAGTGCATTTCTAATTCAATTTACTGTCAGGTAAAATGTAGTTACAAAGGTGTAACAAAGGTTTGTAGTGACAAACTCTACCAGCAGGGGCACTGAACCGTATTCCACTTAGGCCTCTCTAATCCACGAGTGGCCCTCATATACCCTACAGCCATGGCCAAAACATATAAAAATGACTCAAATATACATTTTTCACAAAGTCTACTGCTTCAGTGTTTTTAGATATTTTTGTCAGATGTTACTATGCTCTACTGAAGTATAATTACAAGCATTTCATACGTGTCAGAGGGGTTAAGTTTTTGGAAAGAGTCGATATTTGCAGTGTTGACCCTTCTTTTTGAAGACCTGTGCAATTCGCGCTGGCAGGTTGTCAATCTACTTCTGGGCCGAATCCTGACTGATGGCAGCCCATTCTTGCATTATCAATGCTTTGTCAGAATATGTGGGTTTTTCTTAGCCCACCCACCTCTTGAAGATTGACCACAAGTTCGCAAATGAAATTACGTTATGAAGAATTTTCTTGCCATGGACCCAACATTTCAATGTTTGTTTTTCTCCTCTAGCCACTTAGTTATCACTTTTGCATGATGGCAAGGTGCTCCACCATGCTGGAAAATGTATTGTTTGTCACCAAACACAGGACTGGTGGTAGTGCTCAAGCTTTTTACCTGATGACCTGAATTCGGAAAGGAGATTAATTTAAATTTTACATTTATGTATTTGGCAGACACTTTTATCCAAAGCGACTTGCATTGCATTTAAGATACACATTGACATTCTATTCAATTCTTGCTTTCCCTGGGAAAGAGAAAACCATTTTACACCAGTCCTCAACAGTCCACTCACTTTTTCCTGAAGAGAAGTAACTCCTTTGCTGCTCTTGACACCAGGCCATCCTCCAAAAATCTTCACCTCAATGTGTGTGCGGATGCACTCACACCTGCCTGCTGCTTTTCCTGAGCTATTGCTGGACTTTTTTGGGCACCCTGAGGCCTTCTTCATAACAGTTGAACCTCTCTCCTTGAAATTCTGTATGATCCGATAAATGGTTGATTTAGGTGCAATCTTACTAGCAGCAATATTCAGCAAAAAGCCTGTGAATCTCTTTTTGTGCAAAGCCGTTATATCCGCACATTTCCATGCAGGTAACCATAGTTGACAGAGGAAGAACAATGATTTCAAACACCTCCCTCCATTTCAAAGTTTCCAGTCTGTTATTTTAACTCACCAGCATGACAGAGTGATATCCAGCATTGTCCTCATCAACACTCTCCCCTGTAGGTCCTTTTGGAGCAGCTGAAATGCATTAAGTTTATTTTCATGGTAAAAAGGGACTTTGCAATTAATTGCAATTCATCTGAACACTCTTCATAACATTCTGGAGTATATGCAAATTGCCTTCATAAAAATTGAGGCAGCAGACTTTGTGAAATCTAATGTTTATGTCATCTTCAAAACTTTTGGCCATGGCAGTACATTCATTTAAAGTGACCTGAGGCTTAATTCACTCAATTCTGGCCCTCAGTCTCTACAGTCATAATCAGCTCCCAGTGGCTGTCCCTTGACCAATGTTTCACAGGTTTATTTAATTTGTTTCCTCTCTGGTCTTTAGTCCCAGTAGGGTCAGTGTTTTCATTGTCAGAAAGACAATCTTTGCTAACTGAATTCTTTTAGATCTGTGCTTCTCATCTTCTAATCTGACATCCTCAAATCAAGGTCAAGGATCACTGTGCTCTGTGCAAACTGTTCTTATAAAGATATTATTTGGATTATGATATTTTTTTATAAAGAAATATCAAAAGATTTTTGTTGAACGGATTTCTTGCTGAAGTTGTTCAGTTACTCACAATGAGTTTGCTCATTCTGTATACTCTCAGTACAAACAACATGATGCCGAAATTTGAGAACTGAAGCCTAGAAATTCATTACTGAAGAACTAAAGATAGTTAATTTAGTTCATGATAGAGATACTACTCAAAAAGCAAAAGTGCAAAAACTGTTCCCTTGGTAAATAAGTTGCAGTTCTTTAAAAAATGTTTGATATGATGCAAAAATGATTAAGAACATTTTCCAGAATAGGCTGGTGACACAAATCCCCAAAGTTTTATTAGCAACATTGTTTGCTATTAGGGCATTGGATACACCTAATTGCGGGTTTACTTGAAGCACAAGAGGTTTATCAAGGGCATTTGATATGTGATAAACAAAACTATATGTCATTAACAGACTCTCCCACAGGTCTCATTAATCAGATGTTTAAGGATGATGAAATGGTTTGACAAAGTCCCAACGGGCCAATAAATATATGACAGGGCGAGTATTTCATATTATTGGGATTTGTATTCAGTAAAAATTCAGTAACTTTAAATATAATGTACTGATTAAGTTAAAGTGGATACCTTACCAATAATATTTTTTAAGTACATTTCCCTTTCAAAGGAACTCGTGCTGCCTCGAAATGCAAGGGGAATGCTTTAGTCGGATTGTCTCACCAAGCACAATCAAATCGATCATGTGAATGCCTGTCACGGGATGATGATATCATGAACCAGGAGGATAAAGGTACGCCGGAAGCTGGAAGTGGCAGCAGCAGCTTTATTGTCTTCAGCAAGCACTTTGAAATGGTCGAAGAAAAGTGAATGTTGCTGGCAGTGTGTGTGTGTGTTTAAAAGATCCCCAGCTCGTTTAAAGGGCATCCTACATCATACTAGAAAAAAACTACTATGGTGAGCAAATAGCATGTTAGATGAGTGTTTCAACCTGCCCTCCCTTCCCCTGCCTGGCAGTCTCGAAGGAGACTGCCCCAGCTCGCGATACTCACAGAGACTTCTTGTCTTGGAGATCGCAAACGGACCCATCAGTGGGGCTAGAGCTGGGCCTAGGACAGGGGTGGGCAAACTACGGCCAACCGAACTCGCCAAACTTGTATTAAACCTCCTTCAATTTACATTTCCCTGTGATGTCATTCCATCGCGACTGCAAGTGACAGTGGTGCTGAAGCTTTGGTGGAGAGTAGGCGCGCCCCCGTCAACAATCGTGGTGCGCTCACCCCCTGTGAACAATTGCAGCACGCACCCCCCTAGTCAACAATTGCGGCGCTCCCGAGGGAATTCCAGCAACTAACAGATTTTGAGCAAGTGGTTAGTTGAGGTATAGAATCTCCATTGCGCAGGAGTCAGTCGCACAACCTTTCTCTATGGTGGCCCGTTCCTCCAAATGTGCCTGCCTCCAAGACTCCTTTAGCATCTAACAGTTATACCTCTACTCCGCTCCGGGTACATGGGAGCTCATGTAGTGAGCAAATCAGAATGACGTTTCACCCGACAGGCCCTTGTCACTGTGACTTTTAGTGGTCATTACTCCACAATCTAATCAAGTCGTATGCCCCAAAGCTGCTTAAATTAAAAAAAATGTTTTTATATATAAAACATATGTATGTAACCTCCTACGTGCCTGCCAGGCACCTTACTTCAGACACTGTCCAAGCTTCCGCTTCCGGGGGACCTTTAACCTCCTGGTTCATGGTTCAAAATTTAAGGGAGGAGGGACTCCGAGGAGGGGCCGACCCCGCCTGAAAAGGTACCCATCTGCCCAAGCCGCAGACCCACTGGCATAAGCCGCGGTTAATGAACAGCTTCCTAGGGAGGAGCAGTGTCAAGCCGCATGGAAAGATTTGTGCTAACCAGCGAAACCAATAGACCATCACGCTTAGAAAGGTGGCCCCCAGGGGAGACAAAACACCTCCAGAACTGTGTTTGGGTGGAATAACCAGCTATAGGGGAGTGCCAACCCGCGCCAACGACGATACCGAAACCCTGGAGACGCCTAGGGAGGTGGCCTAGTACACCCCAAGAACACGTCACAAGCTTACTGCCTGTTCCTTAGAACAGATAAACGACTTCCCAATGACTCTCAGGGAGGTGGCCCTCCAAGGAGGGACCAAACATCCCCTAACAAGGCCTGTAGCTGCCGACGCCGGTAGAGCCTCTGGTTTAAACCACGACTGCCGAGTGGTAGAGAACCGACAGTGTCAAACTCCACCCCCTCCACGAGATCCATTTGTGATCCCCATGCTGCCGTACACCTCAGCGATAGCGGGACCTGTGCCTCCTGGCTCATGACGTCATTCGCGTGCATTCACACAGTTTTGTTCTATTGTGTGTAGCCATGAGCATTTATTTTGTTAACTGAATAACGGGTTAACGAGTTTCGCCAGCAGGGGGCAACCGAGTGCACACAACGTCTCAGCAACTAACAACACAGAAGTAGTATTAGTAGGTGATGAGTTGCAGTGTGCACACAACATGGATTTGCTCCATGGATAAACTGTGTTTTTGTCTTTTGACAGGTAAGCTGGCGTGAAACGATGATCACAATAATAACACTGAACAGTATTGGAGTGTCTAAAAGTGATAGCTCATAGGAATGTCATTCACAAAATGGCGGACGAGAGTTTATCTCAGAAATAAAACTAGTAAAGTCCTATATTAGTCAAGTGAGTGAGTTAGCATCTAGCAATGTGTTTGTGGGGGATAATAATGAATGATTGTGAATTGTATGAACATTGAACATGGGTTGAATGTGTGTGGTCATGTGCAGTCTGAGTGAAAAGTGTGTGTTAGGCATGTTAGTTAACATTGTGCTGCCCGTCATTACAGTGAAAAGAGTATCCTGAATGTCTTTAAAGTAAGGAGTAGTCAATATTCTGTAGCAAAATGCTTTTATTAACTATTGAGTGACATTGCTGTAAAAGGAAATACAATCAGGGGTGTTCAGTTCAAATATAGTGCATGACAAATTCGGCTCACCAGTGGATTTCATCTGAGAGTAACACAGAAACCTGGTCTAAATAGTTATTTCCAGTGTTATGGTTATTAAGTGTATGCACTAGTTGTTTATGTTCATGGTGAAAGTGTTTTTCATATTTTGTTATTTGTGGTATGTATATTTTAATGTGAGAGTGGGCACAGAACAAGTTTAAAGTTATTTGTAATGTTAATGTATTTAGAGCAGGTCTGTCTGAACAATAAGTATGATCACCTAGTGACCTGTTCACTGCCATATACCTGCCTAAATATTTGTACAGTTAGACATGTGATTTGTGCAATGATATTATGTCAGCGTGTCAGTAATTAACAACACAGAAGCAGTGTTAGTAGGTGATGAGTTGCAGTGTGCACAACGTGGTGGTGGTGGTGGTGGTGGTGGGTGGGGGGGGGGGGGGGGGGGGGGGTGTGGTGGTGGTGGTGAGCACGAGATTGTTTAAACACACCAGGCACACAGCCGCTTGCAGCCGCTCACGGACCGGTCCGCGAATTCGATCCGCGGCCCGGTACCATTTGATCCACGGATCCACTCGAGTTGCGTCAAAAAGTGCTATGGGAACGCCTTAGGCCAGTGGTCCCCAACCTCCGGGGGTTGACTTTTTGACGCAACTCAAGTTCCCTAGAAAGGGAAACAACGTTTTAAAGTACCAATTTAAAACTGACCCTATTATGTTTATTTTTAATGTATGCCATTGCAACACATTTCGTATGTACACAGATTTTTCAGTGCTGGAATTAATGAGTATAATTAATATACAGTAATACCTCGAGATACGAGCGTCTCTACATACAAGTATTCCAAGTTACGAGCAAGCCTTCGGGCAGATTTGTGCTTCTAGATACGAGTAAATATTCGAGATACGAGCACGCGTACTGACGCCGATGCCGGATGCACGTTCACTTCACGTGTTCACTGACTTCTGATTTTCTCTCTACAGTAATACCTCGGTTTTCGAGCGACTTGGTAAACGAGCAAATCGGTGTACGAGCAAGGAGGGTCGAATCGGTGTACGAGCATTGTATCGGTTTACGAGAAAAAATTCCCTCACCCATGCGCAGTTCTGTGTGGAAAAAGTCCTAACGCTCAGCATCCTTGTGCGCATTTTTACATGAAATATCCTAATGACAGCCTCTCATAACACAGTCAGGAGGTTCCAACCCCTTTTATAACCCCTTAACTCATTCATTGGCTCTATCATTCACCACAGTGATATTTTTATAAGTGATTTACAGAAGTTTTTACCTCATATTCTAAACATTAATTAATTGTGATCACTATTGTTCACGTAGTGAAATATACACGGTTTTAGCCAAATAATAAACAAAGTAATAGGGTTAGACAAACCATATTTTTATACAAACAACATATAAGCCTCTCCTACAAATGAGCACTGTTTTCATGTTCGTCGGACCTGCCGTTTCTCTGCAGTATCGGCAAAAGCGCAAGGAGTAAAATGTGACTTCTTACCCCGTGAGCGGGGCTCCTTTTAACAGACAGCGGGTTAGTTGTAACACCATGTTATCCAATGCAAGTTCATTCACGTATTTTTATTTGTTTAAAAAAGTTGCGTCTTGATGATCGTAAGCATAACTTTTTTCCTTTATTTTTTTACATTTGTTGTGTTTTGAACAATGTAATGACATGAAAAACGTTTTAATAGGTTAATACAATGCAAAATATATTATTATTGATGCAACTTGTTCAATGCGACTTAGTGTTACAACTAACCCCGCGCTGTCTTGTTTACTTCAGGACCGGATAGCAGCCACTATGTGTTTTTCACGTCTTTCAAAATGGTACCATCTTTTAGCCAAGAAGATGGTAATCATAACAATATAAGATTAGACTAACAATCTTTCACACATTCTTTGAAAATCGAAAAACAACTACTATAACAAAAAATATTTACATGCTGCCAAAAGAGTTTTTCCTGTGGTTCTCATCCAAACTTCTATGAAATTTCTCGAAAAATGGCCAGAAGACGTGTGCAAACAGTGTGATGAAAAGCCCTTTAGCACGTCACATTTATGCCCCTGCAACTATCTAAAAAAAAAAAAAAAAAAAAAAAAAAAATCGCTGTTACTATTTACCCCGCGTTACTTTGTGCCCCGCGCTCCCCTAGTTTTCTCGCGGCTCCCGCAAATTCGTTTGTTGCGGCTCCCGCGAGTTCGTTCGTTCGCGGCTCCCGCGAATTCGTTCGTTCGAGGCTCCCGCGAATTCGTTCATTCGAGGCTCCCGCGAATTTGTTCGATCGAGGCTCCCGCGAATTCGTTCGTTTGCGGCTCCCATGTTCCACGACTTTAACTCTGGATTATCACTCTTTTGTTTTCTGCACTATTATAAGAAATTCACTCATTTGCTTTCATCCTTGCTTTCCCCGCTCCCCTCTCCTCCCTCCTCTCTCTCCTCCAAGCAGGCTGCTCAAACCTGACGTGCATTACAGTAAATTGTCAAGTATTTCTAGAGTTTAATTGTCAATTATTAATTAGTATTTATATGAGATCTTAATGGTTACAATTTTAACTGCAATTGATAGGGTAAAACCAAAAGAATATTTAAAATGGGCATTTGTGGTCATGTGGAACGAATTAATTGATTTTTAGTGCATTCTTATGGGGAAATTTGTTTTGGTGTACGAGCATGTTGGTTTACGAGCTCGCTCTTGAAACGAATTAAACTCGTAAACCGAGGTATTACTGTATTTTGTTCATTATTCTTCATATTAGCGATGAGCTCAAAGAAAATTTTAGTGGTAATGATGGCAGTGAGAAAAAGAAGCACATGATGATTGAAATGAAGCATGAAATTGTCGATAAATATGGGTGCGGTGCCGCGTGAGTGATTGAGCAGCAGGAGCATCAGGAGGAACTGTGGACTGTGGAGCTGATGGAGATTAAGACGATGCGCAGGTGTTGCTAGAGCTCAGCAGTAGCGAGGCGGAGGGTGAAGTGGATGAAAACATTTCTACAAGTGAAATTAAGGAAGTGATGGCTAAATCAGATTTCTGATTTCATTGAAAATAAACATCCTGATAAATCGTCTGCTGGTCGTGCTTTGGCACTTTTTGACAACACGTGCCTTACTTATTTTTAAAGGGAGACAGAAAGAAATCTCCCTCGATAGGTATTTAGTTAAAAGGTCTGAAAATGAAAGTGAGGTAGTCAGGCAAAAAAATGGAAGAAAACAAGCAAAATAATAATATAAAATAGAAAAGTTACAAAACAATACGTAAGCTAAGTTTAGTTATGTTAATTTAAGTTTATATAAGTTATGAAGTGTTTGTGTAAGTTACGATACGGACTTAAGTGTCTGCGTACCAACCCCCTCCCTCCCTCCCTCCCTCCTCTGCACCTGCCGCTACTGTCTGTAAAAACCTAGAATTAAAACCACATTTTATTTGATTTTTCACACAAATCCTTATACTGTATACATGTACTTTAATTGTGTGTGAGTGTGTGTGTGTCTATACCAATAAAAAATATTTTCTTCCGTTGTTACGGATCTGGAACAGATTAATTTGTTTTCTATTATTTCTTATGGGAAAACATGATTCTAGATACGAGCAATTCGAGTTACGAGCTCCGCCCTGGAACGGATTATGCTCGTATCTAGAGGCATCACTGTAGTTAATTAGTGCTAGTATAGTTAATTAGTATATGTGATATGCATTTGTGTGTCAAGTGTATGTAAGAATCTGTGTCACAACATTGCCAGCCTGTGACAAGTATTATGCATTTTCACAGCATTTGTCTTCTGGGGTTATAATGCGGATGATGTCAGTAAGAAGATTGTCTATATAAGACAAAAGCATTTAAACTTAACCTTGTAGATGAGATGATGCTATTGTGTTGTTTAATTGAGATATATTAGTCAATGGTGCATGAGGTGAACGACCTACTGACAAATGTTTTAAGGCTTTTATTTTCATAGAGCCAGTTTAAGTTTTAATGAAATGTCAAAGTGCTAATTTTCTCTTGTTTCCCACAGATTCCAGAGTCATAATGGAGAACTTATCCATCATAGTTAGTTTTGAGCTAACCCTGGATCCATTTTCCATTCCTCCAGGAGCAAAATATCCAATTTTTCTGTTTGGCATCTTTATCTACATGTTCAGTGCCTTTTGTAATTTGACTCTGTTGCTCCTCATCATTATGACACAAAGTCTCCATAAGCCAGTTTACTTCATTCTGTTCAGTCTTCCTCTGAATGATTTTGTTGGAATCACTTCCATGCTTCCCAAGGCTCTTTCTGACATTGTGACGGAAACCAGTAATGCATACTATCCTCTCTGTGTGTTCCAAGGTTTTCTGCTCCACATGTATGGGGGTGGTGTTTTGCTTGTCCTGGCTGCCATGGCTTTTGATCGCTATATTGCCATTTGTATGCCTTTGCAATACAATGCTATCATGACACCAAGTGCTGTAATGGCAATTGTAGCTCTTGTGTGGGGATTTGACTTTTTAATTATTTTTGTGCTGTTTTCCTTACAGGGACAGCATTCACGATGCAGATCCCATATTGTGTTTTGTGATAACCCCTCTCTCCTAAAGCTGACCTGTGGTAATACTACAGTAAACAATATTTATGGCTTATTTACAGTAACCATAGTGCAGATTTTTAGTGTTTCTATTCAAGTGTTTTCCTATGTGAAGATTTTGATTACCTGCTTGGTCACAAGTAAGTCTGAAACAAAGAGCAAGGCCATCAACACATGTGTTGCCCAACTTGTTATTTTCATCATGTTTGAAATCTTTGTGACTTTCTACCTCTTGTCCCACAGATTCTCAAATGTTAATGCAAATCTGCAAAAAGTTATGGGGATGCTTGTTTCTGTGGTGCCTCCTGTTATGAATCCAGTTGTTTACGGGCTGAACAGCCATGAAATACGAAAACATCTCCTCAAAACCTTTCACAGAAAAATCTCTGTGTAAATAATTTTTATTAAATCAGAGTTTGTGCCAAGCAATCTATTTGTATGTTCAATGGCAATTCAAGCACTATATATATATATATATATATATATATATATATATATATATATATATATGTGAAAGCAAAATGCAAGAAATAAAGCCAATTCAAGTATATATACATACATGCATACATAGTGAGAGAGATAAGCAGTAGCAAGTCCTGTACTTGTAATACTAAACAATAACCAGCAGGCGCAGCAGGCCTGACCAAATGCATTAACATTGAATGTATATATAAATATATATTTGAATGTACATTTCTGGGGAAGGTGGAGGTTTTTCACTGCACAGCTTCAGCAAATGCTAACCAAATATTTGAAGGTTGAGCATGCAAGCTCATTGGCTACTGACACAGCAGGAACTGATACATTTTGGTCAAGTGTGTTGCCATTGTGGCAAGTAGATCAATATGACATTTAAAATAAAAGAAAGCATATGAACAAGATCTCAATATATATACATATAAATGTTCAGTTCTGGGCTCATCATGAAACATATTTCATATTGTAAGCTTACTAAGAAATTACATGAATAGTATTTATACCTATTCCATTATTAGTAAAGTCTTTTCTTGTTATTATAGGTATTGTGATTTAAAAATTGTATCTCGTTGTAATACAAAAATAAAATAGTTAATTGTAAGACTCAGTGTCGCAAAGGTTATTGGCATTATTCAGTGAGTTTACTAGGAGTAAATGTAAAATGATCAAGAAGTTTATTATATGTGACAAAACACTTTGACGAAATCCCTTCATGTCTCATGACATGGGGCTACTAAGCACAATTGGACCAATAAACACACGTCACTGTTATTACTAGCATAGTGAAGGAGTCATAGCATAGTCAAAATAGGACACAATTTACGTGAAAAACAGGCAATGTGAAAGCCGTCATGCAGACCTGCAAATCCACTATGTACCGAAGTGGAGACTACCTGTTGGTCTGAGCTGGGGTGTAATGGAGCTGTGGTGTGATTCACATGAATGTGAAAACAACTGAAACTCCCTCTGCACTTGTAAAGGAAGTAATATGTGAAAGTGATTTTTTTTATTAATTAAAAAACAGATGTAGGAGATGAAAGTGGTAATGATTTACAATGGACATAAGAGAGTGTATAGACCACAGAGTTAGTACCATCTGAACAGCAAACAAATGTTTTGTTGTCAGCTCTCTCCACAAAAGAGAAGCTGCCTTCATTTGCACTGCTGCGTAAGATGGCAACAAACTAATATCCACTGCCCAGTATTGACCCACATTCTGTTTTTTATCATGTGCTGTGCATTTGAAGACAGTCCACAAGTTAGGACAGGGCACACAAAAGGTGAACATTAGATAACAACTGACAATGAATAGAAACTAAAATTGAAAAAAAGAAGAAGAAATTAACAAAACTGGGAAGGACAAAATAAAGTGTAACGCTGACCAGAAAGACATGGCAGTACAGGTAAGCTAATAAACAAACAAAGAACACAGGAAAGCAAGGAAAGCAACATACAGCAGAGACACGAGGGAAAGGATCACAATATAACGAGCAAGAGCTTGAGGAACAGATGAAGACACTAAGACAAATGAGGACTAAACAAGGGCTGAATCTGAAATTGACCCCTAAACTCTCATCTCAACCCTCACTTAAGGGGGCATGGTAACAAGAAACAAGACGAGAGGAGCACATGGCACAAACAAAAACAGAACAAAGAAATATCGAAAAGAAACAAAACAGACATGATTATCAGGGCAAGACCCTGACAGTGAGTGAGATCACACAGACCAAATCAAAAGCAGACATTCCAACACGGGTCGCACATTTGAAAGTAGAATAACTGGATATAGCATTGTTTATGGAGAAAAAGTGTGTGAATTTAGTATGGTTTCTAAATCTCCGCAAACATTTTCTAGTATGTTTGTACTTTAGAACAGTAAAAAAAATGAGGCAGCAGCTAATTAACATATTGAGTGTAAATTATTAATTAAATTCTGCCTTATTGGGACAATAAAGCTCTCCCTACCCGATAAACACTTTATTATTAAATAATTATAATAATATTATGATAATTATTAATTATTATATAATATAATTATTATGATTAAATTAATATTATTATATTACATTTTAGACAAGCATTAGACACTATAATTCTACTTTTCACATATTTTCATCAAATGTACTGAAAATAAAGGTTGATAAATAAAGGCCTTCAGGTTGATCACGTCAAATATATCGTCTCAGATTACTGTCGTAACCATGGTTCCCTTAGAGGGAACGAGACACTGTGTCGAAACGCGATTGGGAACGCTTTAGCGTGTATGTCTCTTCAAGCTCAATAAAACCAACGTGCGGGCGTGTACATCGCCGAGATGATGTCATCACGTCATGAGCCAGGAGTATAAAGGTACGTCACGACCCGGAAGGGGGTTAGCTTGAACAGTGTCTGAAACAGGCCGGCATGCGCAGGAGCTGAGGCTACGAGACGCAGTGTCTCGTTCCCTCTAAGGGAACTATGGTTACGACAGTAACCTGAGATGTTCCCTGTCAAGGGAACTCGCACTGCGTCGAAACGCGATTGGGAACGAGGAATACCCATGCCGCCTCAGCGTAAGGGAGTATGCCTAAGCGAAATGTAGAAACCTACGATAACGCCAAAGATCCAAAGGCGGGGTTCAGGTCTAGTTGGTAGAACCTGATGAAGGTATGCGGCAAGGACCAGCCAGCCGCATCACAAATGTCCGCAAGGGAGGCCCCTGTGAAGAAAGTTTTGGAGGCAGCCATGCTCCTGGTAGAATGGGCACGGACAGACAGTGGACACTGCTGTCCTGCGAGCTCATAAGCCAGGGAGATAGTCTCAGTTATCCACCTGCTCATAGTAGGCTTAGAGGCAGGGGAACCCCTAGGGGCCCCGAAACAAACGAAGATCTGATCTGACCTACGCCATTTGGCAGTTCTGTGGACGTAGGTATCCAGTGCTCACACTGGACAAACCTTGTTCTTTAACTCCTGGTCATGATCAATGAATGGAGGAGGACATAGGGCCTGCAGTACTATGTGGTGCATAGGGCTTGAAAGCACCTTAGGCACATAACCCGGCCTAGGGTAGAGGAGTATTTTTGCCATACCGGGCAAAAATACTAGAAATGAAGGGGCCACGGAGAGGGCCTGGAGGTCGCCAATCCTCTTGAGAGAAGAGATGGCGAGCAGAAAGAGTGCTTTTAGAGTAAGGTATTTATCCGAAATCTCCTCGAGAGGTTCAAAGCCTGGGACAAGGCCAGGGACAGGTCCCAAGGAGGCACCCTTGAACGTACCACAGGCCTTAGCCTCTGAGTGCCTCATTTGTCGCTGGTGAGGGGGCTGGCGGAACCACCTCACCAGCGTCGATACTGACAACATCCAGCTCCTCGGAACTGGATAGCTGCAGTATCGCCTCATCAGGGTCGGAAGAAGCCACCACAGGGTGTGCTTCTGTCTCCCGAATGAGGACAGATCTGCCAGGTGAGGGAGGAGATAAGGCAAAGCCCGTCTCCAACCCCTCTGACAGATGCATCTGCAATCCCCACGATCGCAGCCGCCGCTGGGCCTCAGCCGCAGCCGGACCGGAACCGCAAGGGCCGCTAGCCTGAGCGCTTTCCTCAAAAAACGCTAGGCGGGATCGGTGCGTTCGCATGGGCATTTGCAAACAATTTGCACAATCAGCGCCCTCGAGCGCACATAACCCGGCCTAGGGTAGAGGAGTATTTTTGCCATACCGGGCGAAAACTCTAGAAATGAAGGGGCCACGGAGAGGGCCTGGAGGTCGCCAATCCTCTTGAGAGAAGAGATGGCGAGCAGAAAGAGTGCTTTTAGAGTAAGGTATTTATCCGAAATCTCCTCGAGAGGTTCAAAGCCTGGGACAAGGCCAGGGACAGGTCCCAAGGAGGCACCCTTGAACGTACCACAGGCCTTAGCCTCTGAGTGCCTCATTTGTCGCTGGTGAGGGGGCTGGCGGAACCACCTCACCAGCGTCGATACTGACAACATCCAGCTCCTCGGAACTGGATAGCTGCAGTATCGCCTCATCAGGGTCGGAAGAAGCCACCACAGGGTTGTGCTTCTGTCTCCCGAATGAGGACAGATCTGCCAGGTGAGGGAGGAGATAAGGCAAAGCCCGTCTCCAACCCCTCTGACAGATGCATCTGCAATCCCCACGATCGCAGCCGCCGCTGGGCCTCAGCCGCAGCCGGACCGGAACCGCAAGGGCCGCTAGCCTGAGCGCTTTCCTCAAAAAACGCTAGGCGGGATCGGTGCGTTCGCATGGGCATTTGCAAACAATTTGCATAATCAGCGCCCTCGAGCGCCGATCGTGCATGCTCCTCTCCCAAACAAGCGATACAGAGTGCGTGTGTACCCTGTCCCGAAAGAAAACGGGGACAAGGAATAAAACTCTGCCTAAACACTTGATACGCCATTCTTCACAATCACACGTGAAATCCCTTTACTTTTAAACTAGACTCGGGGCACGCGACCAGCAAATACACATACACACACACACACATTTAGCTTTGAGTGCTGTTGAAGACACTAAAGCTAACCCGCTTCCAGGTCGTGACGTGCCTTTATACTCCTGGCTCATGACGTGATGACGTCATCTCGGCGACGTACATGCCTGCACGTTGGTTTTATTGTGCTTCAAGAGACATACACGCTAAAGCGTTCCCAATCGCGTTTCGACGCAGTGCGAGTTCCCTTGACAGGAAACTGCAGAACACCTTACTCCCTATGCCACTGCTGCTGACAGGTCACAGGTGTTTTTTGTACTGTTGTTTGGCCCAACCAGATATTTGGGGGCAGAGTTAGAGTAAATAATCTCTACAAACAAGGTGAGCTATTTGAACTTAGTGTACATTGACACTCTGAGAAAATTACATGCAGCACCTTTAAGGATGCCTTTAATTCCACTATTAGACATAAGCTGAATCCAAAACCACATACTTTCCTTCTACTAAAAAGTAGGCAAAAACACTATGTGACAAAATATGTGCAATTTCCAGGCTCGATTACTGAGATGCTCTTCTGGCAGGAATTCCATCCCCTACAACTGATCCAGAACTCTGCAGCACATTTGGGTTTCAACACTTCAGTTGTGTTTTCTAGTGTTTCGAAAACAAAAGCTCTGACACTGATCTGTTGTCGTTTCTTTGTGGGAATGCGTGGCTTCGAGTGTCGAGTCGCGCGCTCTCTTTTCAGTGAAGTGTCTTGTGTGCGGGTCATGATGTTCGATCCCGACCCTTTGGTTTTGTTCAGTTTTGTTTCGGGATTCGGACATTCATGCCCTGTGTCTTTGTCCATGTTGTGAGCATACACGACGGGTGTTTGCTCCTTCGCGTGCGCTTTACGTCACGTGAGTGTGCGCGGTTTTGAGCTTCGCTCGTTTTTACATTGGCCGCATGCTTTCATGTTGTGTTTTGTGTTGTGCTCAGTTTGTGTTTTCTCATCTTGTTTCACGCGGACAAGTGGTCGTGTCCTGTCATTGTCTAACCCCTCCCACCTTGTTTCCTCGTTAATGTTTCATTTGCCCCACCTGTCCTCCCTAATTCCCTTCATGTTTGCTGTCCTTTGCTGCTTCACTGTCTATGAGGGTTTGGATCGTGTTACTGGCCTGTTTCTCATTTAGTCTAGTCTAGTCCTGTCCTTGTCCAGTCAGGCAAGTTGATAGTTTATGTTTTTATCATAAACCAGGAACAATCACTTTGAAAGCCCCCTTAAAGCACTACAAACAAGTGTTACTTATCGCTGCTTTTATAGCTGTCATTTTGTCTTATGAGTTTAATATCACTACATTTCCCCCTTTTGGGAATGAATATATCCTATTAATAAACCCTAAGAAAACGTGCTAGTCGCTATGTAGTCATGAATTCAAAATTGATTTATCATTCTCATTATTAATGTAAGTTACTGCAAAAAAATTTATGTACAGTTAATTAGTATATGTGATATGCATTTGTGTGTCAAGTGTATGTGAGAATAAGTGACAAGTATTATGCATTTTCAAAGCATTTGTCTTCTGGGGTTATAATGCGGATGATGTCAGTAAGAATGTCTATATAAGACAAAAGCATTTCAACTCGACCTTGTAGATGAGATGATGCTATTGTGTTGTTTAATTGAGAGATATTAATTAATGGTGCATGAGGTGAGTGACATACTGACATTTTATTTTATTTTATGGTTTTATTTTTGATTTCATAAAGCGTAAGTTTGGATCTAAATTAAATGAATATCAAAGTGCTAATTTTCTCTTATTTCCCACAGATTCCAGAGTCATAATGGAGAACTTATCCATCATTGTTAGTTTTGAGCTAACCCTGGATCCATTTTCCATTCCTCCAGGAGCAAAATATCCCATTTTTCTGTTTGGCATCTTTATCTACCTGTTCAGTGCCTTTTGTAATTTGACTCTGTTGCTCCTCATCATTATGACACAAAGTCTCCATAAGCCAATTTACTTCATTCTGTTCAGTCTTCCTCTGAATGATTTTGTTGGAATCACTTCCATGCTTCCCAAGGCTCTTTCTGACATTGTGACGGAAACCAGTAATGCATACTATCCTCTCTGTGTGTTCCAAGGTTTTCTGCTCCACATGTATGGGGGTGGTGTTCTGTTTGTCCTGGCTGGCATGGCTTTTGATCGCTATATTGCTATTTGTATGCCTTTGCGATACAATGCTATCATGACACCAAGAGTTGTTATGGCACTTGTGGCTCTTGTGTGGGGATTTGACTTTTTAATTATTTTTGTGCTGTTTTCCTTACATGGACAGCATTCACGATGCAGATCCCATATTGTGAGTGTGTTTTGTGATAACCTCTCTCTCCTAAAGCTGGCCTGTGGTAATACTACAGTTAACAACATTTATGGCTTAATTACAATGGCCATAATGCAGATTTTTAGTGTTTCTATTCAAGTGTTTTCCTATGTGAAGATTTTAATTACCTGCTTGGTCACAAGTAGGTCTGAAACAAAGACCAAGGCCATCAACACCTGTGTTGCTCAACTTATTATTTTCATCATGTTTGAAATTTTTGTTACTTTCTACCTCTTGTCCCACAGATTCTCAAATGTAAATGCAAATCTGCAAAAAATCATGGGTATGCTTATTTTTTTGGTGCCTCCTTTTATGAATCCAATTGTTTATGGTCTGAACAGCCATGAAATACGAAAACATCTCCTTAAACCTTTTCACAGAAAAATCTCTGTGTAAAATGTGTTTTATTACATCACAGTTTGTGCCAAGCATGTATATAAAATGAAAGCAAAGTACAAGCAAATACAGCAAATGTTATAGATCTTGTATAGATATACACACACACACACATACATATACACACATATATATATATGTGTGTGTGTGTGTGTGTGTGTGTGTGTGTGTGTGTGTGTGTGTGTGTGTGTGTGTGTGTGTGTGTATATATATGAATATTTGAATGTAAATTTCACCTTGTTTACGCTGGTATGACAATGGTACAATGTTAATGTTTTTGGTCAGATCTGATGCGCTGCTGCTGTCGGTTATTGCTTAGTACAGAATTGCTTTGCTTTAAAGCACAGGATTTGCTACTGCTAATACATACACAGCACATTGCAGTGAGCAAGTAAGACATGCTGCTGCTGTAAAATATGCTGTACATGAATTACCTGTTGCAGATCTATACAAGTGGAGCTGGGGAAGGTGGAGAGTTTTTGCTTTACTGCTTCAGTAATTGCTAATCAAATATTTAAAGGTTGAGCACGCAAGCTCATTGGCTACTGACACAACAGGAACTGATACATTTTTTTCAAGAGTGTTGCCATTGTGGCAACTAGATCAATATGGCATAAAAAAAAGAATGCATTGGAACAAGATCTCAATAGATGTACATATAAATGTTCAGTTCATCATGAAACATATTTCAAATTGTAGGCGTACTAAAAAAGAACATGATTAGCATTTACACCTATTACATTATTAGTAAAGTTTCTTCTTGTTATTATAGTTATTGTAATTAAAAAATTGTATCTCATTGTAATAAAAAAATAAAAGAATTAATTGTAAGACTCAGCTTCCCAAAGGTTATTGGCATTATTCAGTGAGTTCACTACAAGTAAATGTAAAATGATCAAGTTGTTTATTATATGTGACAAAACACTTTAACGAAATCCCTTCAGGTCTCATGACGTAGGGCTACTAAGTCCCAATGGACCAATAAACACACGTTACTGTTATTACTAGAATAGTGAAAGAGGCTTTTATACTGGTAAGTCATGTTGAAATAGAGCAAGATTTGCATGAAAAATAGAGGCAGAGTTAGTGTAAATAATCTCTACCAACAAGGTGAGTGTCACAGTCTTGTCTCGTTGTTCACTTCCGGGTCCCTTCTATGTATCTTCCGCGTCCTTCACGCACCTGTCTGTGTTTAGTCACTTACTTAAAGTCTTGTCAGCTACTGTATATCTACCCCTCGTGTATTTATACCGTCCTGTGTTCCCTTGTCTTTGTTGGTCGTTAATTCTGTTACGTTCTCTGTCTCGCAGTGTTCCGTGTGTGTGGACGCCGGTTCCTTGTTCCAGTCTCCACGTTATCCTTTAGCTTTCAAGTGTTCCTAGTTTCAGGCTTTGCATAATCAGTGCCGCTTTTGTTTATATTTAAAGTGTTTTGTTTTTCCATTTGTTAAATAAAGTATTTCAGATTGATTCCCAGTCTCCTCGTTGACTCTGCATCGCACACCAGCACCCAGCTAAAGTGTAACAGTGAGCTATTTGAACTTAGTATACATTGAAACTCTGAGAAAATTACATGCAGCACCTTTAAGGATGCCTTTAATTCCACTATTAGACATAAGCTGCATCCAAAACTAGATACTTTCCTACTATTGGGCAAAAAACACTATGTGACAAAATATGCATATACACCTCTCTCCAGAATATACACCTCTCTCCAGCTCTCTGCACTGGCTATTGGCTGCTCGCATCAAATTCAAGTCACTGACACTTGCTTACACATCTACAGATCTCAGCACCCTCATACTTTCAGTCACTACTAAAAATCTACACACCTAATAGAAGCTCATGATCAGTTAATGAGTGACAACTCATGGTACTGTCATAGACAGAAACAGAATCACTCTCCAGAATATTTTCGTTCATTGGTGGAAGAATCTCCCTGCCTTCATCTGGAATGCTGAATCCATGTCAATATTCAAAAGACAGTTTTGGATTAAAGCGTCTGCTAAATAAATAATTGTAAATGTCCAAAGAGAAGGTAGTACCCAGGTGACCTACTACATCCAGTGATATTCTGAAGTGCGCACATGATGGACACTTTACTGTCCTATGAGGCCACAGGGATTTTGATGCAACTGATGCTGATAGGTCACATGAAAATGATGGCATGTCGAATGTCGAATGGCAATGCACATTAGAGAGTGAGAGTTGCATCACAAGCTGATCACCTGCTTCTGGATATTGGGTCCTGGCTGCCAGCAGAAGTACAAGAGGTGTGTCGTCGGGCGTTAATGTCTTTGTTCCTCCATCAGGAAACAAGATTTACATTAGTGACCTAGACATTCCTAGACACTCTCACTCTATGGAAATATGCACGTGAGAATGAGGTGATAAAGGAAAATACATTATATTTTTATGCATTTAGCAGGCGCTTTTATCCAAAGAGACTTACATAGCATTCAAGCTACACAGTGAGCTTCTAATCAGTTATTGTTACTAACTCTGCTCTTAATATCCTAGGTTTGACTGAGACATGGATTCGTCCAGAGGACTCAGCAACCCCCGCTGCTCTCTCTAACAATTTCTCTTTCTCCCACACCCCTCGCCAGTCTGGGAGGGGTGGGGGCACAGGTCTCCTCGTTTCTAGCAACTGGACGTACTCTACTCGCTCCTCTTTATGTGTGTACAATTCATTTGAATTTCACTCCATTACAGTTTCATCTCCTGCAGTAATCCACTTTGTTGTAATCTATCGCCCTCCAGGTCAGCTGGGCACCTTTGTGGAGGAGATGGATATGCTGCTGTCCTCATTTCCTGAGGATGGCACTCCACTGGTCGTCTTTGGTGACTTCAACATACATTTGGAGAAGCCTTGCGCTACAGACTTCCTCTCTCTCCTAGCCTCATTTGACCTCAACCAACTCATCACCACAGGTACCCACAAGTCGGGCAATCAACTCGACTTGATCTACACACACAACTGAACCACAGACAACACTCTAGTTAAACCACTCTATGTTTCTGACCATTCTTTCATTTCATTTCATATGCATCATACTAATTCTGCAACACCAACCCCTCTTCCAGTCACTTTCAGGCGTAACCTGCGCTCTCTCTCTCCTTCTCATTTCTCCTCTATTGTCTCATCCTCTCTTCCCTCTCACAAACAGTTCTCAACTCTGGATGTGAATACAGCAACGGATACCTCATGTTCTACTCCAACGTCTTGCCTGGATAATATCTGTCCGCTCTCTTTCAGGTCATCACGTGCTACTCCTCCTAGCCCCCTCCACCACCACCCTCCACCTCTTTAACTGCCAATGATTTTGCCCATTACTTTATTAACAAAACTGCAACTATCAGTAGCCAGTTCTCACCTCCACACACACACAAACGTACACCGACCTCTGAAACCAGAAACACTCTCTCAACCTTCTCTCCACTCACTGAGGTAGATGTATCTAAACTTCTCCTTTCCAGCCATCCAACCCTTTAGCCCTTTAGACCCAATCCCATCACACCTTCTACAAGCCATCTCTCCTAAAATCTTACCAGCACTCACTCACATCATCAACACCTCCCTTCACACGGGATCCTTCCCCACCGCATTCAAGCAGGCTCAGGTAACCCCACTGCTCAAAAAACCCACATTAAACACATCACTTGCTGATAATTACAGACCTGTCTCTCTCCTTCGATTCATATCTAAAACTCTTGAACGTGTTGTTTTTAACCAAGTATCTTCTTTTCTGTCTTAGAATGACCGGTTGGACATCAACCAGTCTGGTTTCAAGAAGGGCCATTCAACCGAGACGGCATTACTATCTGTCACGGAAGCAAAGCTGATTCAAAATCATCAGTTCTCATTCTTTTAGATCTTTCTGCTGCCTTTGACACTGTTAATCACCAAATCCTTTTATCTACCCTCTCGTCACTAGGCATCACCGGAACTCCCCTTCAGTGGTTTGAATCCTATCTCACAGATAGGTCCTTCAGGGTGGCATGGTGCGGGGAGGTCTCCAAAGAATGTCAACTGATCACCGGTGTTCCACAGGGCTCAGTTCTTGGACCACTTCTCTTCACCATGTACACCACATCACTGGGTCCCATCATAGAGGCACACGGCTTCTCCTGTCACTGCTATGCAGATGACACTCAGCTCTACATATCATTTCAACCAGATGATCCAAAGGTGGCTGCGAGAATCACAAGCTGCCTAGCGGACATCTCGACATGGATGAAAGAGCATCATCTGCAACTCAATCTGGCAAAGACGGAGCTTCTAGTCTTTCCTGCCGATCCAACCCAACAGCATGATTTCACTATCCAGATCGGTACTACCACGATTACCCCTTCAAAGTCTGTCAGAAATCTTGGAGTGATCTTTGAGGACCAGCTGACCTTCAAGGACCACATTGCAAAGATGGCTCGATCATGCAGGTTTGCACTGTACAACATCAGAAGGATCAGGCCATTCCTAACTGAGCAAGCTACGCAACTTCTGGTGCAGGCCATGGTCATTTCCAGACTGGACTACTGCAACGCTCTTCTGGTTGGGCTTCCTGCAAGTGCAATCAAACCCCTACAACTGATCCAGAGCTCGTCTAATATTCAACCAACCGAAAAGGACTCATGTCACTCCACTCTTCATCTCGCTACACTGGCTCCCTCTCTCAGCACGCATCAAATTCAAAGCACTGACTCTTGCATACAGAACTTACACAAACTCAGCACCTTCATACTTCCATTCATTGGTACAACTCTACACACCTACCAGAAACCTTCGATCGATCAACGAGCGATGACTCGTGGTTCCATCACAGAGAGGTAAAAGAACGATCACAAGAACATTTTCATTCACCACCCCCGGCTGGTGGAACGCCCTCCCTGCCCTCAACCGGAATGCAGATTCCCTGTCGAAGTTTAAAAGACTACTCAAAACGCACCTCTTCCATGCACACCTAACATGACACACACACTAAAAAAATAAAATAAAATTGTTTTCCTTTTCTCTATTCCCCATGCTTGTGCTACTTGTGTTCAAAGTGTTTGAAACTTTGTTTTGTAAGCGCTCTTATGTGTTTTTGTATCCTTTGGACAAATAGCTTCTATACTCCTCAAATTGTAAGTCGCTTTGGATAAAAGCGTCTGCTAAATGAGTAAATGTAAATGTTATTGTTTTCCTTGGGAAATCACACCGATGCGCGTTATGATTGAAACTCTTAACAGTTTTATAACATCATATATTCAGTGATTATATTACCAAGAGACAGTAATTGGATGAAATACATGAGAGTGAAAACTACCTCTGCTTCCCTGTCGGCATACACCCTGTGTCAGGGTTCTCTTGCTTTGGTTGTGTTTTCTAGTGTTTCAATGACAGAAGCTCTGGCACTGATCAGTTGGTGTCTTTGTGGGAGAGCGTGGCTTCGACCGCCGAGTCGCACACTCTCTTGTCAGTGACGTGTCTTGTGTGTGGGTCGTAGTGTTCAATCCCAACTATTTGGTCCTGTTCAGTTTTGGTTTTGTGTCGAGATTCGGACATTCGTGGCCTGTGTGTTTTTCCATGTTGTGAGCATATAAGACGAGTGTTTGCTCATGTGCGTGTGCTCTATGTCATGTGAGTGGGCAAGGTTTAGAGCTTCCTTTTCAAGGTTTCAAGTTGCTATTTTATGTTCCCCTCCCCCCCCCCCCCCCGGGAATTTTTTGTTTGACTTTTTGTTTTATTTTTATTATTAAAATAAAGCCCATCTCATCTGCACTTGAGTATTCGCCTTAAGGAAGGAGAGTAGGAAGAGTATCCCTTCCTTGCTTGTTAACTCATTCATAGAACATTTCTTTTTACACATGGAAAAACATCAAATTAAAGATGTCCCAATGTCCCAGATGTCCCAATCAACTACACCAACACATGAATAAGAATAGGAAACTCCTTGTTCCACTAAACATGAATGATGACCAGGAGCGGCTTGCATTACAACTCTAAGGTGATTGGGCTCTCAGGCAAGATCCCAATTGTATGTCACTGATGTTAATGTTGAACATGACTTACTGATTGGGAACATACATCTTTAGTATGAAGTAATTACTTCAGTGAACATGGGTTTTTGAGCGCAGCCATACATTTGTGAAAATTCCCTAAGCATGTCCCCTTGGGGAATTGAAGTCCGTTCATTTTCGTCAAGTGGACGTTTCGTCAAGTCCACTCAGATGTATATGTAAGGCAGATCCATAGAGCAATGCAACACAATTGTCACAAAACTAGCAGTGCTTGTACTTATGTACAATTACTGTGAAAGCCCCCTTAAAGCACTACAAACAAGTGTTACTTATCACTGCATTGCTTTTATAGCTGTCAGTTTGTCTTATGAGTTTAATATCACTACATTTCCCCCTTTTGGGAACTAATAAATCCTATTAATAAACCCTAAGAAAACGTGCTAGTCGCGATATAGTCATGAATTCAAAATTGATTTCTCATTTAGCTGCTGCAACATTTTTGATGTATACAGATTTTTCAGTGCTAGTATAGTTAATTAGTATATGTGATATGCATTTGTGTGTCAAGTGTATGTGAGAATACGTGTCACAACATTGCCAGCCTGTGACAAGTATTATGCATTTTCACAGCATTTGTCTTCTGGGGTTATAATGCGGATGATGTCAGTAAGAATGTCTATATAAGACAAAAGCATTTAAACTCAACCTTGTAGATGAGATGATGCTATAGTGTTGTTTAATAGAGAGATATTAGTTAATGGTGCATGAGGTGAATGACCTACTGTCAATTGTTTTATTTTATGGTTTTATTGTTAATTTTATAAAGCGTAAGTTTGGATCTAAATTAAATGAATGTCAAAGTGCTAATTTTCTCTTGTTTCCCACAGATTCCAGAGTCATAATGGAGAACTTATCCATCATAGTTAGTTTTGAGCTAACCCTGGATCCATTTTCCATTCCTCCAGGAGCAAAATATCCAATTTTTCTGTTTGGCATCTTTATCTACATGTTCAGTGCCTTTTGTAATTTGACCCTGTTGCTCCTCATCATTATGACACAAAGTCTCCATAAGCCAGTTTACTTCATTCTGTTCAGTCTTCCTCTGAATGATTTTGTTGGCATCACTTCCATGCTTCCCAAGGCTCTTTCTGACATTGTGACGGAAACCAGTAATGCATACTATCCTCTCTGTGTGTTCCAAGGTTTTCTGCTCCACATGTATGGGGGTGGTGTTCTGTTTGTCCTGGCTGCCATGGCTTTTGATCGCTATATTGCCATTTGTATGCCTTTGCGATATAATGCTATCATGACACCAAGAGTTGTTGTGACAATTTTAGCTCTTGTGTGGGGATTTGACTTTATAATTGTTTTTGTGCTGTTTTCCTTACATGGACAGCATTCAAGATGCAGATCCCATATTTTGTTTTGTGATAACCCTTCTCTCCTAAAGCTGGCCTGTGGTAATACTACAGTTAACAATATTTATGGCTTAATTACAATGGCCATAATGCATATTTTTAGTGTTTTTATTCAAGTGTTTTCCTATGGGAAGATTTTGATTACCTGCTTGGTCACAAGTAAGTCTGAAACAAAGAGCAAAGCCATCAACACATGTGTTGCTCAACTTTTTATTTTCATCATATTTGAAATTTGTGCAACTTTCTACCTCTTGTCCCGCAGATTCTCAAATGTAAATGCAAATCTGCAAAAAATCATGGGAATGCTTATTTTTTTGGTGCCTCCTGTTATGAATCCAATTGTTTATGGTCTGAACAGCCATGAAATACGAAAACATCTCCTTAAAACTTTTCACAGAAAAATCTCTGTGTAAAATCACAGTTTGTGTCAAGCATATATGAAGCATATATATATAAAATGAAAGCAAAGTACAAAAAATACACACACACACACACATATATATATATATATATATATATATATATATATATATATATATATATATATATATGTGTGTGTGTGTGTGTGTGTGTGTGTGTATATATATATATATATATATATATATATATATATATATATATATTTTTTTTTTTATGTATATTTCAACTTGCTTGCGCTGGTATGACAATGGTACAATGTTAATGTTTTTGGTCAGATCTGCTGCGCTGCTGCTGTCGGTTATTACTTAGTACAGAATGGATTTGCATTAAAGTACATGATTTGCTACTGCTAATACATACACAGCACATTGCAGTGAGCAAGTAAGACATGCTGCTGCTGTAAAATATGCTGTACATGAATTACCTGTTGCAGATCTATACAAATGGAGCTGGGGAAGGTGGAGAGTTTTTACTTTACTGCTTCAGCAAATGCTGACCAAATATTTGAAGGTTGAGCACGCAAGCTCATTGGCTACTGACACAACAGGAACTGATAATTTTTTTTTAAGAGTGTTGCCATTGTGGCAACTAGATCAATATGACATAAAAAAGAAAGCATTGGAACAAGATCTCAATAGATGTACATATAAATGTTCAGTTCATCATGAAACATATTTCAAATTGTAGGTGTACTAAGAAAGAACATGATTCGCATTTACACCTATTACATTATTAGTAAAGTCTCTTCTTGTTATTATAGTTATTGTGATAAAAAAATGTATCTCATTGTAACAAAAAAATTAAAAATTCATTGTAAGACTCAGCTTCCCAAAGGTTATTGGTATTATTCAATGAGTTCACTACAAGTAAATGTAAAATGATCAAGTTGTTTATTATATGTGACAAAACACTTTAACGAAATCCCTTCAGGTCTCATGACGTAGGGCTACTAAGTCCCAATGGACCAAAAAACACGTTACTGTTATTACTAGAATAGTGAAAGAGGCTTTTATACTGGTAAGTCATGTTGAAATAGAGCAAGATTTGCATGAAAAATAGAGGCAGAGATAGTGTAAATAATCTCTACCAACAAGGTGAGTGTCACAGTCTTGTCTCATTGTTCACTTCCGGGTCCCTTCTATGCATCTTTTGCATCCTTTACGCACCTGTCTGTGTTTAGTCACTTACTTAAAGTCTTGTCAGCTGTTTCCCATCTTCCCCTCCTGTATTTATACCGTCCTGTGTTCCCTTGTCTTTGTTGGTCGTTAATTTTGTTACGTTCTCTGTCTCGCAGTGTTCCGTGTGTGTGGACGCCGGTTCCTTGTTCCAGTCTCCACGTTATCCTTTAGCTTTCAAGTGTTCCTAGTTTCAGGTTTTGCACAATCAGTGCCGCTTTTGTTTATATTTAAAGTGTTTTGTTTTTCCATTTGTTAAATAAAGTATTTCAGATTGATTCCCAGTCTCCTCGTTGACTCTGCATCGCACACCAGCACCCAGCTAAAGTGTAACAGTGAGCTATTTTAACTTAGTATACATTGACACTCAAAAATTACAAAATTACATGCAGCACCTTTAAGGAAGCCTTTAATTCCACTATTATACATAAGCTGCATCCAAAACTAGATACTTTCCTACTACTGGGCAAAAAACACTGTGACAAAATATGTGCAATTTCCAGGCTTGATTAATGAGATGCTTGTTCCACTAAACATGAATGATGATCAGGAGCGGCTTGCATTACAACTCTAAGGTGATTGGGCTCTCAGGCAATGAGTTAAATGCAGTTAAGTGTGTGTATAACCAGATCAATGTTGCGGGGGGGTGCCAGGAACAATCACTGTGAAAGCCCCCTTAAAGTACTACGGACAAGTGTTACATATTGCTGCATTGCTTTTATAGCTGTCAGCTTGTATTATGAGTTCAACATCACGACATTTCCACCTTTTGGGAAGCAATGTACTCATCAATATATAGTTGTGAATTCAAAATTTAAACTAATTTTCATTATTTATGCAAGTTTGTGCAACATTTTTGATGTAGACAGATTTTTCAGTTCTAGTATAGTTAATTAGTATATGTGATATGCATTTGTGTGTCAAGTGTATGTAAGAATCTGTGTCACAACATTGCCAGCCTGTGACAAGTATTATGCATTTTCACAGCATTTGTCTTCTGGGGTTATAATGCGGATGATGTCAGTAAGAATGTCTATATAAGACAAAAGCATTTAAACTCAACCTTGTAGATGAGATGATGCTATAGTGTTGTTTAATAGAGAGATATTAATTAATGGTGCATGAGGTGAATGACCTACTGACAATTGTTTTATTTTGTAGTTTTATTGTTAATTTCATAAAGCGTAAGTTTGTATTTAAATGGTCAAATATTGAATGTTAAAGTACTAATTTTCTCTTTTTTCCCACAGATTCCAGAGTCATAATGGAGAACTTATCCATCATAGTTAGTTTTGAGCTAACCCTGGATCCATTTTCCATTCCTCCAGGAGCAAAATATCCAATTTTTCTGTTTGGCATCTTTATCTACATGTTCAGTGCCTTTTGTAATTTGACCCTGTTGCTCCTCATCATTATGACACAAAGTCTCCATAAGCCAGTTTACTTCATTCTGTTCAGTCTTCCTCTGAATGATTTTGTTGGCATCACTTCCATGCTTCCCAAGGCTCTTTCTGACATTGTGACGGAAACCAGTAATGCATACTATCCTCTCTGTGTGTTCCAAGGTTTTCTGCTCCACATGTATGGGGGTGGTGTTTTGTTTGTCCTGGCTGCCATGGCTTTTGATCGCTATATTGCCATTTGTATGCCTTTGCGATACAATGCTATCATGACACCAAGAGTTGTTATGGGAATTGTTGCTATTGTATGGGGCCTTGACCTTTTTTTCAATGTTTTGCTGTTTTCTTTCCAGGGCAAGTATTCCAGATGCAGATCTATCATTTTGAATGTGTTTTGTGATAATCCATCTCTTCTTAAACTGACCTGTGACAATACCACAGTTAATAATATCATAGGCTTGTTCAACACAGCCATTATACAGATTATTAGTGTTTCCATTCAAGTGTTTTCCTATGTGAAAATTTTGATTACCTGCTTGGTCACAAGTAAGTCTGAAACAAAGAGCAAAGCCATCAACACCTGTGTTGCTCAACTTGCCATTTTCGTCATATTTGAGGTTGTTGCAACTTTCACTATCTTGTCACACAGGTTCAAAAACGTAAATGCAGATATGCAAAAGGTTATGGGAATGCTAATTTTTGTTGTGCCTCCTGTTCTGAATCCAATAGTTTATGGATTGAACAGTCATGAATTACGAAATAATCTGCTAAAGGTTATACGCAGGAAAATCTCTAAAATTTAAAATAATTGTAAAATACATTTTTGTCAAAAAGTCAAATAAAAATAAAAATATTGAAATGCTGATATTATTATTAGTAGTGTTATTAGTGTAGCAAGATTTAATTGCAATTTGACCATTTAAGAATTTTTTAAACCATGAATAAACTAAATTTTCCATTCAATAATTTTTTTTCAGGTTAATGCTTTGCCATTTCCTAACCTGATATAATTTTTTTTTAAATCTCATTTTCTTATCTATTTGTTTACTTTTATCTCAACTTTTATTAAATCAAAGAAGACCCCAGACATAAACCAGTCCATAACAGTTTTTATATATTCTCTTTGCATATTTGTTGATGTGATTGCAATTTGTAACACTAATTACAAGTCATATATTCATAAATATCTTTTATTAAACATTTATTGGTCTACTCAATACTACATTGCTTCTGATTTTTTGTTTTGCAACAAGAAATATGTTGTTTCCTACATTATATTTTATTATCCATACATCACCTTATCCTAAACTAGGGGATATACAGCTTTTTACAAATACAATATATTACACATATATTTATGTAGAAATCATATGTATTTTTTACAACACATTACTTTTCTTTTTATTCATCTTTTAAGTTTGGTTTTAATTATTATCTAAAGTTTATCTTTTGCAATATGGCACACAGTCTTAGAGTTAAACCTTGACTAACTGGAGTCCAGTGAAGAAGCAGACAGACTGGCTAAACCGACCATTTGTTAGCTGTCTCAAGTCACAGAAGTCAGATAAATCCTGACACATACAACACATAAAGACTCTTTCACTTAAAAATCAACACATAGAGACTGCGCCTGTTTCCCGAATTAATAAATACAAAAACCAAACCCATTTAAGAGTAAAAATTGTATTGATATTCAACCAATAAAAAACATATATAATACATTTTAATAAATTATAAAGCTTGGGTTGCTGAATATACAATCCCTTTCTTCAAAATCACATATTGTAAGTCATATGATTATAGTAAAATGTAATTTGATAAATGCCAGGGTTGGCAAATGGACACAGAAAATGTATGATTATTTTGTTACGCAAAAATAACAACAAAATACAAACTACAGAACTACCCCGTAGGTGAAAAACACAACTTGACTTGACACAACACACTGAGGAAAAATGAGACGACATATGGTGTCAAACACAAGCAGCATAAATGGGGATCAAACAAGCAATGTTTCACACAAAACAGGATGACACGAAAGCACGCAGGCAGTGAAAAACACATGAAAGTAAGCGGCCGATGTAAACATGAACCGCTACACCAAACACAATAACACATGGAGCGGTTTTAGACATTCATTTGGTCATTCACATCAGCTGAGATTTTAGAGTTCCGGCCAGAGTTTCTTTTAGAGTTCAAGTGTACTTAGACAGTAAAAATTGAATAAATTGAATTTCCGTTTAGGGCAACAAACTGTTGATCGACCATTGACCAAGTGTAGGTGGGAAACCAGGGCATGGCTAAACCAAAGCTACTATCGGAGAAAGTAATATTGGTTGGCTTACATCTGTAATAGTGGTCGTGACCTCTGAGATAGTGTTACTTTAAGTGTATACGGATCTATGGGGACTAAATAAAAACTCTTGGATAGTGCATGCATGAAAGCGGCCCTCTAAGCAGTATAATCAATTACTTCTTTCCAGCGCCCAAAACCTTGACTTGACGGGAACAGCACCAGTCATGACTGCAAAGCCCTGCAAAGAGTGGTGCGCTTATCCGAGCATATCTCAGGGTCATCTCTCCCATCTCTGCAGGATGTCTACAGCAAATGGTGCAAAAGTAGAGCTACAAAAATAATCAAGGACACTTATTCCAAACCCTCCTCACCCGGCTGCCATCTGGTAAACACTTCCGAAGCCTGATGGCCAAAACTGAGAGACTCAGGAGGAGTTTCTTCCCCCAGGCCATCAGACTCCTGAACGCTGTCACTAACATCACGTGACTTCACCTCACTCCAGGATAAACATACACACACTGACACTATACTGACACTGCACTGCACTTTCTGTTCTCATTGTTACTGTGTAACATCCTGTTATAACTTATTTGCACATAATTATTCTACATTTCTGCTAACCACTTATTTATAAGTCTACAGTTTTACTTATTACACAGCTTATTTAACTTATTTTATTTCACCCTTTATTTTTTACTTGATTTATTTATAATTCTACATATACATATATAGTACTTTTTATCCTATTTCTATTTTAATTTCCTCTTGTGTTTTTTGTATTTTTTTGTTAAATTTTAAGTTTTTACAACTGTCCATGGAGCGGACCTGTTTACATTTCACTGCCAGCTGTATATCCTGTCTGTGTATGTGACAAATAAAACTTGAAAACAGAAGACTGGCGGATTTGTGATCATGAGATCCATATAAAAGAAAGGCCAATGTGAGACTCTAAGCGACATTGAGAACTGAATGAACAAGTGCAATAAGTTTGATAGAGTAATCAAGTGTATACTAGCCAAATTATCAAATAAATGACAAATTTGTGAAATTTGTGAATTTATGAAATTTGTCGCCATATAAGACGCTCCGGAACATAGGACGCACCCAATTTTAAAGGAGGAAAATCTAGAAAAAAAGATTCTGAGCCAAATACTGTAGTAAAATATTTTCATTTTATCAACTGTATAAAGTTAACAGCAGTTTAAGAACAATTTTATGCCAACCATGTAACATATTAAGAACTATCTTTACTCTCATTAACAGTCAGTAAAGTCAGTAAACAATGTGTATGGTGTGTCTAATAGTTTGTTTCTTATGTCTTGTGGTTGTTAAGTGTATTATTATTTACCGTTCCTTTTCTCTTTGGTTATTTACTTTGTTTGTAAATTGGGAAGTGGGGAATAGATGAGGGGGGCGTGGTTCAGCGAAGTATATTATAAAATATGGATCAGATTCCGGTCAGAGAATCAGGAATGGAGAAGTGATTCTTGGTGATGAGGCATTTATTTATATCCAGTATATGCAGGTATGCAGCTGTAATATTATAAGCGTGTGCGTGGTATGTAGTGCATGAACAAAGATGAACAGTCATCGAACACCGGTGTGCGTCACTAATAACGGGACACCGGCAACAACAACAAAATATTAGTTCCTAGGACAGGCTTTCTGACAGTTTTGTTTTTGTTCAAGTCTGAGGAAATAAAAGAGCCCATGATTCTCAGCACGCTGAGGAGGCAGAGTCAGCGTGCTGAGAATCACTGGCTCTTTTATTTCCTTAGACTTGAACAAAGACAAAATAACAACCAAAACATGCGCGTTCGGCGCTCACGCTTCACTCTCAGCGAGTCACGCGTCTCTCTCTAGGTTTCGTTTCACTCTTAGTTTCGTTTCACTTCTCTCTTACGCACCGCTCGTCTCCCGACTCTCTCCCGCTGCAGACCTCGCTGAACCACGCCCCCCTCGCCATAGTCATCACTGTAAAGTCCACCATTGCCCCCCACTTGTCATCACCACAGCTACGGCCGTGGCGCGCTCCGCGGATTCTTATATCCGTCAGATAGATCTTATGCGGCAAAAAATACGGTAATTAAATACGGAATCAGATAGAGAAATAAATGGGAATTTGCCACACTGAAAAGACCAAACGCTCAGTGATCCTTCACCCGCTCCTCGGAAACGTTGTTGGACTGGTCGAGTGGACCTTAAAATAGGATTTTCGGCTTAAAGGCTAAAAATCATCAATCCAGTCACTAGTAATTCAATTCAATGGCGTATCACTTTTGACCAATGTTTGGCACTGATCAAACTGATGTGGTGTGGTCAGAGTGAGGAGACAATGACACATGCAAAGTTCAATGTTAATTGGCCAAAGTATTGCAGACAAGCATCATCAATGTAATTTTGGCAATGTCAAATTTGATGCATACAAAAACGGTTTTGTCTAGCGACACAAAATCCATAACTATCTGTTGTCAAAGTCTGAAGATGAGTCAATTAGATTTTGGTCTGGGAGGGGTTTGGAAAAAAAAAGTAGGTTTTGAAAGGAAAACAACATGGTGGACAGGATGTTTGGCCAACAATAGAAAATTGGATATCTGTGTTCTCGGCATGACCCAATAAACATAAGACAATTTGATTTAAAATAGGTTTATGTAATCAAAAGTTATTAGCATATTTATACATTTGGTTATAAGGTTTGACCACAAGGTGGCACTTCCCGCAAAACATTTTGCGCAGTGTCCAAGCATTGTGCCAAAGACACAAACTGAGTTTCATAATGATACACCAGTAAGTTTGTTAATTACATCACTTTGACAAATTTCAAAATGGCCAACCCTCAAAACAGCTGATTTAAGAAAATTTGGTATTGGTAGCCAAATTGGTAGCCAATTGGTAGCCAAATTGAAAATTGAAAATTTGGCTACCAGCTAGACCTGAGTTCCGCTACGGGACCACAAGTGCTAATGTAGTGTTCTACGTTTCACTTGGTAGGCCTTTGTCACTGGTGTAGCGCTGGCACACTCGTTCCCATAGCATTTCCTTGAAAGGTTACATATGTAACCCTAGTTCCCTGAAGAGGGAACGAGACGCTGGGTCAATCTGCCAAACACACCAAACTTTCCGGTGTCTTCAGACACTTTTTAGACGCCGCTTCGTGCGCACCTTTATCCTCCTGGTTCATGACGTTATCAGCCTTAGACGTGCATTCACAGTTAGTCGAGTCTATTGTGCTTCACAAGACAAATCGCGCTAAAACATTCACATATAATTCCTACGCAGCATTTCATTCCCTCTTCAGGGAACTGGGGTTGTATACTTAACCTGAGGCATTTTCAAAACAAATTTTCAAAAACATACACGTTTCAAATTTTGCATTCTCTACCATTGTCATGAAAATGAATGGCTAGAGTGAATTAAAAGTGTTTGATTTTCTGCTGATGATGTTTTTGTGTCGGTAGAGTCTAAGTTATTCACTAATTAATTTTACAATGAAAATCTGATTTGAAATAATCTGTATTGTAAAAAGCCCTTTATAAATCAAGGTGAATTAACTTGATTTTTTCACTATTTTAAAATTGCAAATCCAACTGTAACTGGGTTGAAATGCAGTACACATCTCATTTCTATTTTAGACACAGACACTTTAAAAGAGCATCAATTGAACTTTGACTTCAAGTCCCATGACACATGTTTTTGTGAGCAGAAATCTGTATAAAAGGCAGCTTACAGTATGCATGTAGCAGTGTATGTATTCAGGTCATACGACTCTAAGTAAGAATTATTGGGACATAAACAGCAAAGGTAAATATAAATATAGATTAATAATTATTTTATTTTTATATTACATTTTTGCAAAATTATCATGATGAGAATGTACATCACCATTCTTTTTTTCACATTAAGGTTTTTAATGGCTGGAAACCTTTCATATCCTACTTTCACGTTCAACCTTAAAATTGCAAAATTTGATGTCCACCCCAGCGCAAAATATCCTGTGTTCTTCATTGGAGTTCTGATCTATGCGTTCTCTTTGCTCTGCAATGGAATCATTATTGGACTGATAATCACTCAAAGAAACCTTCACAAGCCAATGTTCTACATCCTGTTCAGCCTCCCTCTAACCGATTTAATTGGAATAACTTCTGCTCTGCCTAGGGTGCTTGTGGACATTATAACAGAAACAAATGATGTGTATTACCCTACGTGTGTTCTTCAAGCTTTTTTGTTACATATGTATGGAGGTGCAATACTTTTTCTACTGGCAGCCATGTCAATAGACCGGTATATAGCAATATGCAACCCACTGAGATACAATTCTATCATGACTCCTGGCAGAGTATGTGGACTCATTACAATGGCATGGAGCCTTGACTTTGTCCTAATAATTGTGTTATTTTCTCTCCAATCTAGAACAGAGAAATGTAAGACTTTCATTGCTAATGTGTACTGTGACAACCCCTCTTTGCTTATGCTTTCATGTGGAGGGGATTTCACTGTGAACAACATTTATGGTTTATCTATAACAGCATTTATGCAGATAATCAGTGTCTCTGTCCAGCTTTACTCTTATACGCACATTGTCATCGCGTGTATTAAACAAACACATGCAGATTCAAAACTGAAGGCTGTAAATACTTGCATTGCTCAGATCACTACATTTTTTCTCTTTGAAATAGTGGGAACCATTTCTATATTATCATATCGTATCCCCAATTTTTCTTCTGATGTACACAGGCTTTGTGGTTTGATGGTTTACATAATCCTTCCAGTTGTCAATCCAGTCATATATGGAATGAAAACTAAAGATATTAGAATAGCTTTATTTTTGGTTTTAAAAAGGAACAAAATTGGTCAAGGTAAAAATGCATCTGTTGTTAAAAACAGAAAGTTATAATTATAACTGAGTGTAATAATTTAAATTCTGGATGCAAATGTACATGTCCAACTGTATAGATCATTCTCTTTAAACTGGGGCTACTCAGGTCAAACACTGCAAACAACTGTAAAATCAGATAATTTAATAATAATATGACTGTACTGTGATCATGTTTTGATGTAATTACTTTGTAACTGTTGTTAAGGCATTAAAATCATATCTAAATAACTGTTCTTATCTGTGCATACTTGTGACCATTAATGAGCAAACAAATAAATCATTGTGTAATATATGTTGGATTTAAGGATTTGTATATTATTCATTTCTGAATTAAACGCTTATGATTCTATTTCCTTATACAAAACTGTAATTACACATGTAGTTTTGTCTACTAACTAAAAGTGAGAGATATACAGTATATAATGGCGAGAACAGCAATACAGGCCATGTGTTTATTTCAATTGTACTTTGTGTTGTTTTTTTGGGAGTCGAGCATGCACAGTCAGTGTTTGAAGGTGCTGGCTGTGTGCACTGAACCTCGCTCCCACTCTTTGAGGAGAGCGCCCAGGTTTGTGGTCCTAGTAGTTCTGGACCCGCTGCAGCTGAGGTTCAGCATCGATTTAGAACCTGGGGATTCTAGTCCCCAATGGATCTGTCAGAGGGGTTTGAGGCATGACTCTCTCTCTGCCCTTAGCCGTTTGATCTAGTACCTTCTCTCAGGTTTTAAGCACGCTATGCGGTTCTTCCATCTAGTGAGAGGTACTGGTGCTGCGATAATCCAATAATGAACAAAAAAGGGAAGACAATGTTTTCAGCATCAAAGCTCGTCAAAAGGATTAACTACCTCACTTTCCAACGTGCCAACCCCCCTGCCAACCCCCCAATTCTGGTGATAAAAGTAAATAAATATAACATGCCATCTCAACCCTCACCCGATGGGTTCAGTGTCTTTTCTCAGGGTTTGGAAGCATGCTATGCAGTTCCCTTTCAGGGAACTCGAGCTGCGTCAAAGCGCTAGGGGAAATAGCCTGACGTCAGTCACGTGAAGATCTGTGAAACCAATGAGAGACGAACGCGTGTGAATGCGTCACCGCCGGCGCGTGCCGGTGACGTCATGAGAGAGCATAAAGACGCGCCCGAAACCCGGAAGTGACCGCTCGTGCTGTGTCTTCAGCGTGCTGTGTATGTGTGAGAGTGATTTAGAAACTAATCTAGTTTAAAAATCAGGGAATTGTGTGTGTGAAAGAATGGCTGATGAACAGACATTTTGACCTTGTGTTTTTCCCTGTCCGCGTTTTATAACGGACAGGGATACACATGTAATGTGCGTTGTCTGTCTGAGGGCGGAGAACGCAGGCTGTAAGGACTGTGAGAGGTTCTCATTGCGTATGCTCCGCTCCCGCCTGGCGGTCTGTAAGGAGGCCGCTTAGGCTAGTGTTCCCCAAGGTTCGGGACCTGCAGCAGCCGAGGCTTTGCGGTGCTTTCAGTCATGGGGATCACAAATGGAGATGAGGCGGGTCCCAGTCACGAGCGTGCTGTGGGCACGGTTTCCCGAAGAGACGATCGTGCTGGGGCTCCGGCACTGACTTTATCCAGTTCTGATGAGATGGATTTAGCTTATGTCGACCCGGTCGGGGAGGATTCACCACCCTCCTCATTGGCGTTTGAGAAGTTAGTTGAGGTTGTGGCTCGAGCGGTCTCGCGTCTGGGCTTTGATTGGCCGGTGGAGACCAGGAGCACTCGTCCTAGAAAGAGTATATTGGACGAGCGCTACCTGCCTGCTCGCGTCACTCCCCCACGCCGGCCTATGCCTTTCCTTCCTGATCTCCATGCTGAGGTATCAATATCATGGAGAAGGCCAGCCTCCGAAAGAATGCATACACCGCATAGTGCTATGTATGCGACTCTCGTCGGGGCTCAGCACTATGGTTATGGAGGGATGCAGAAAGTGGACGAGGCTCTTGCAGGATACCTCATTCCCCAGTCTGCATCCTCTATCAAAGCTCCGGCGCTCCCCACCAAACCGATGCGTGTCACGTCGTCTTTGGTGGGGAAAGCTTACTCTGCTTCTAGCCAGGCTGCTGCGTGCCTTCATACTACGGCACTGCTGCAGGCCTATCAAGCAGAGTTGCTAGGGGACCTCAACGAGGACGGTGGTATCGGTCCGGAGGCAGTGGCAGAGCCACTGGATTTGTCTCTTCGGGCCACTAGGGAGACGGCCTACTCTGTCGGCCGCTCCATGGCAGCTCTGGTGGCCACGGAGAGACATTTATGGCTCAATCTATCGGCCATGAAAGACAAGGATAAATTTGTGCTACTGGATGCCCCTCTGTCCCCTTCGGGCTTGGTCGGTGATGCCGTAAAAAGTGTCGTCGACAAGTTCCAGGAGGCTGCACTACAGCAGGCGGCGTTCAGTAAGGTCCTTCCCCGCCGCCCTCCACGTGAGACCGCCGGTCAAGCGCGGTCTCAAAGCTCCTCGTACAGGGCCGCTCAAAAGGAGAGTGTCGTTACCCGACTTCCTCCGGTGAACCCTGGAAGGTCGGGCCGACTAGTTCAAGTTCAGCCTTCAGGCAAAAGGGGTGATTTGAGGGTTGTCCTTAACGCTAAGAAGGCTAAGACTAAGTGGTCCTGACGCTAAGCGGCAACAAGGTGATGTCTCCCGTGTGCAGTTTCAGAGGGAGCCCGCAACGGGAGAACCACCCCTCTAAGGAGGGTCCTAGAGCATTACACCAGAGTTTCCGGAAGCCCCGGCTCAGTGGTGAATATGTTCACAGTACCAGAGGCCAGCCCCAGGAGGCTGGTTCCTTTAGTAGAGTTCCAGGTGCGTGGTCACGTCTACCGGATATCTCTCAGTGGGTCCTGCGCACGGTAACCTGCGGGTACGCCATCCAGTTCGGGGTTTCTCCACCCCGGGTTTTCGGGGGTCTTTTCGGGGGTCCTACAATCTCTGGTAGGCCCCCAGCAGGCTCTGGTTACAGATCAAGAAGTAGACACTCTGCTGGCGTAGGGGCCATCGTAGTACAGATCAGCTGTACAGATCACGGTCGACCTCAGAGACGCATCTCACATCTCCATCCTTTCGATGAGGAAGTTCCTGAGGTTCGCCTTCGGGGGGGAAGGCGTACCAGGATCGGGTGCTTCCTTTCGGTCTGGCGCTCTCGCCCCGCACGTTCACTAAGGTAGTGGACGCTGCTCTAGCTCCGCTGCATTTGCAAGGCATTCGTGTCCTAAACTATGTCGACGACTGGCTCATCCTGGCCCAGTCGCCGCAGTTAGCAGCACAACATCGAGATGCTGTGCCCGCACATGAAGGGGGTGGGGTTAAGACTGAACACTAAGAAGAGTGTACTTTCTCCCACTCAGAGAACCACTTTCTTGGGAGTCATTTGGGACTCAGTGGCCATGTCTGCTCGGCTCTCCCCCGAGCGCATCCAGGCCGTTCGTTCAGCCGTCAAGAGCATCAAGCTGGGCCAGCCACTCACGGTGAAACACTTTCAGAGAGTGTTAGGGCTCATGGGAGCGGCATCCAGCATTATCTCACTGGGCCTGCTGTACATGAGACCCCTGCAGTGGTGGCTAAAAACCAGGGGTTCTCCCCGAAGGGTAACCCGCTTCGCACAATCAAGGTCACTGGGCGATGCCCACGCACCCCGAGTATGTGGAAGAACTCTTGGTTCCTTGCTTATATGGAGCAGATTTGGGACAGATATGGCAAGGCACAGGTTGACCTGTTTGCCTACGTAGAGAACACTCACTTCACTCTGTGGCTTTCGTTAACACATCCAGGGCCTCTGGGGCGGGATGCCATGGTACAGGCGTGACCGAGGCTACGCCTGTACACCTTTCCCCCGATCACTCTGCTCCCGGGAGTTCTGGCCAAAATTCACTGGGACAAGGTCCATCTAAGCCACTGGCCTATCAGAATATGACTCTCAGACCTCGTGTCCCTCCTCGACGGAGTCCCCTGGGAGATTCCGATCGGGAGGGACCTCCTGTCCCAGGCGGAGGGTTGCATTCACCCCCGCCCAGAGCTAATGAAGCTGTGGGTCTGGCCCTTGAAGGGGTCCAGCTCATAGAATCCAGTCTCTCAGCTGAGGTTGTAGAGACCATTTTTCAGTCCAGAGCTCCCTCCACGAGGAAACTCTACGCCTTGAAGTGGAAACTCTTGGTGTAGCGAAAGGCAGGTGAACCCAGTAACCTGTCAAGTTGGCAAAGTGCTGGAGTTCCAGCAAGAAAGATTTGCGCCAGGGCTGTCCCCCCTCTACCTTGAAGGTTTAAGTGGCTGCCATGGCGGCTTGCCATGTACCTCTGGGTGGGGTGTCCTTGGGCAGGGACCCCCTAGTCACTCGTTTCCTCCGTGGGACACTAAGGCTGAGACCTGCGGCACAGACTAGGGTGCCTGCCTGGGACTTGTCTGTGGTACTCCAAGGCCTGTCCCAGGCACCCTTTGAACCTTTAGAGGAGCTTCCTATCAAGCTCCTCTCTCTTAAGACTCTTCTTTTGCTGGCTATCACCTCGCTTAAGAGGGTTGGGGATCTTCAGGCCCTCTCGGTGGCTCCCTCATGCCTCGAGTTCGTGCCCGGGATGGCGAAAGCCTTTCTCCACCCGAGGCCAGGCTATGTCCCTAAGGTTACCACTAATGTGGCTCGGTCTATCACGCTGCAGGCCTTCTGCCCTCCCCCATTTGGCGATCACGAGCAGGAGCACAAGAACAAGGTCTGTCCAGTGCGAGCACTGGACGCTTACGTCTTCAAGACTGCCACTTGGCGCAAGTCGGACCAACTGTTCGTTTGCTTTGGGACCCCTAAGGGGGCTCCAGCTTCCAAGCAAACCCTAAGCAGATGGATAGTCGAGGCTATCTGTCTAGCTTAAGAGTCCACTCCACTCAGAGTGTGGCGGCATCCAAGGCTCTCCTCTCTGGAGTTTCCTTGTCAGATGTTTGTGCTGCGGCTAGCTGGTCCTCACCGCACACATTCATGAGGTTTTACCAACTGGACCTCGATTCCGCTCTCAGTGAGCTGGGACACACCCGGATGCCGGCGTCGCTGAGGTGGCTTTGGTATAGCATTCCCCTAGCGCTTTGATGCAGCTCGAGTTCCCTGAAAGGGAACGTCTCGGGTTACGAATGTAACCCTGGTTCCCTGAGGGGAACGAGACACTGCGTCTTTGCCTCAGCTCCTTGCGCCTCCGGGCCCGCTTCAGACACTCTTTAGCTGTCGCTTCCGGGTTTCGGGCACGCCTTTATGCTCTCTCATGACGTCACCGGCACGCGCCGGCGGTGACGCATTCACACACGTTCGTCTCTCATTGGTTGCACAGATCTTCATGTGACTGACGTGAGGCTATTTCCCCTAGCGCTTTGACGCAGCGTCTCGTTCCCCTCAAGGGAACCCACCAGGGTTACATTCGTAACCCGAGACGTTTCTCTGCTCCCGGGAGTTCTGGAGAGAGTTAGCTGGGACAACGTCCGACTCATCTTGATTGCCCACCGATGGCAAGGCAGAGTGTTATTCCTGAACCTCCTAAACGGCTCTCCCTGGGAGATTCCAATCAGGAAGGACCTTCTGTCCCAAGCAGGGGGCTAATACTGCACCCCAGTCCATAACAGTGAAAACTGTGGGCTTGGCTTCTGAGGGGTCCCATCTCATAAGTTTGGGTCTCTCGACTGAGGTTGTTGAGATCGTTGTCCACTCCAGAGCTCCCACCATGCAGGGAACAGACATCCTGTCGAGGCATTGGCTAAGTCTTGGGGAATGGCAGTCCACCCCAGGTAGATGAAAATTGTTTAAACAGGCAAGGGGATGCGTCTGCGTCTAAAGAGAAATCTCATTGTCCACTCTGTCTCTCTATCATATCCAGCTCCTCTGGACTAGATGCTTTGTCTAAGACTTGGCGGAGGCTTCTTCTGTACTTCATAAAAAATTCGCCAATCGCTCTGCTCCAACGGGTTCTGGAGAGAGTTTACAGAACTGTGGAGATTGTGGCTTGGCCTCAGAAGGTCCAATCTCATAACTCTGGTCTCAACAACATCAGTTGAAGGACCTTTCTCTAGTCCAGAGCTCCAGTCATGAGGAGACTATGCCTTGAAATAGGCTTCATTATATGGTGGTCAGCTGCTGGAATCAGTTAACTGCCAGGATTGAACAGTTCTGGAGTTCCTGCAACACAGACACCTTAAAGGTGTATGCGGCAGTCTTTGTGGCTTACCACATCCCTTTCGGTGGAAGGTTTGGGGAGAAACCCACTGGAATCCCGTTTCCTCCATGGCATACTGAGGCCCAGAAACTGTTCTACTTGCCCTTCGGGCACTAGACGCTTATGCAAAAATGTGAACAACGCTTCATATGTTTACACCCCCTAAACAAAAAGGGGATCCCTGCTATCCAAGCAGAGTATCAGCGAGTGGTTAGCCGAGGCTATTTCATTAGCTTATGGGTTGGTTGGGTTGTCAGCACACTTGGCATTCCGACCCCTCTCAACTAGGAATATGGCTAACATTCAGGCCATTTCAGGCCCATTCAGGAGTATCTTCTGTTTGTGATGCGACAGGTTGGTCCTTTCCTCACACTTCTTTAGGCTCCATAACTTAGACCTAGACTTTACTCCTGGGGTTGAGGTGTCTTCGTTCGATGGCGATCATATCTGATATGCACTTGTCGCTATGGCAGCGATGATATAGCATTCCCATAGTGCTTTGATGCACTGCGAGTTACTATAGGGAACGAGACACTGCGTCCCTTCGCCATACCTCTTCCGTGCCTGCCAATAGCATGTGCTTCAGACACTTAGTTGCCAGCTGTTTGGCATGGCATTTATTTTAAATTATTATAAATCATATCTCTAACTATTATGAACAGATTATTTCTCCATAAAGTCTATTAATGTTGTTGTAAAAGCATTTCATTCCCCTAAACCCACGAAAACAAATAAGAGTAAAACTACAGCAAGATTTGGACTTATTATTTGTATAATGCTGATAGAGACACAAGGTTAAGCAGTGAAAATGAATCAAGACATTTGACATAGTAAAACAGGGGTTTAAACTTATGGTAGTCATATGTGGCAATGAATGTTTACAAGTTGTTAGTGATTCCAAGAATAGAAAGCAAAGCATTACAAAAACAATTGCCAACTACATAATTTCCATTTACGAAAATGAACAGTACAAATACGTTTAAAATTATTTACTCACACATGAGCACTCCATTTATATCAGTATAGTCTAGAAAAAGCTTTTATTTAACCCTGTAAAAAAAGGAATTTCTACAAGGGTGTCTGTCAAAATGTTTTGAGTGTTTATAGATAAAAACATGACAAACAGATCAAGCTGTCAGCTATATTTTTACACAACGGACCATTTACATCAGGCACCGCTTACTTTGTTTTTGAAATAGGTGAGAATTTTCTGTCTGATCTCTTTAGTTTTAAAACCATAAATGAGTGGATTTACAATGGGAGGAAACACTAAAACTGATATAGAAAACACCCTTCGTAAGTGAGCTGGAACACTCTCAGATCGATGTGCAAGAAGAGTAAAAAGAGTGTTAAACTCTAAGAAAAGAAAGACAACCAAATGAGTACCACATGTCTGAAGTGCCTTAATCTTTGCATCAGACTGCTTATTAGTAACACAAGAGATTAATATATGAATGTATGTAAATGCCACAACAGACAGTGAAAGGCTGTGGTAAAAAATTATGCAAAACAACCCATAGATATTGTTCACCTCTCTGCCATCACATAAGAGTTTCATCAATGGCGCTTTATAGCAGACAAGATCTGCCATGTATGTCTGGCAAAGCCTGTAAGGTATTAGAAGAGCGAAAACTACAATTATAGCAGCAAAATTAAAAAGCCACACAGTAGTTATTATTTTCACCAAGTTATTGTTTGTCATAATGGCTCCATATCTTAACGGGTAGCAGATAGCGATATACCTGTCATAGGCCATAGCAGTAAGAATAAGATAAGATGCTCCACCATTCAGGTGTATAAAAAAGCCTTGAAGCAAACATGCAAAGTATGATATTGATCTGTCCTGAGACCATATACTATACAGCAGCTGAGGAAAAAGGCTTGTAGCACCCATCACATCATTGATAGGCAGGTTAAGCAAGAGTATATACATTGGTTTGTGAAGATTCCTGTTCAAGCAAATTGTAATAATAATTGTTAGATTACAGAGTAAGATAAACAAATATGTTGCAACTCCAAATATCAATGCAGGGTAAATGCTCGTCTCAGGCAGCTCCAAAGGGTTCAAGGTCAAGACCAATGAGAAGACAGATCCATTTGGATGCATGGTGAAAGTTCTCACTAATTACAGCATATACAAACCAACATAAATCAGCTGATTATTACAGTATTTTAGTAACAATAACCGCTGTGAACATCTTGCCAGAACATGAGAAGTTGGTGTCCAACATTTATCTGTTTTATCTCTTCATTTTGCCATATTCCATATTATTTTACATAGGCATGTGATGTGAAAAAGCAATAAACATTAAACAATCGTGGGTTAAATTTACCTAAACATATTTAATAAAATAACGTATTAAAAAGAATATCAGTCAGCAGATTGAATAAAATACATAACTGTATAATTTCAGTTGGAACTGTTTGTCCTCTTTTGTTTTAAACAAGTTGTAATAATGTTGCCTTTTTGTACTAAAATGTCTATAAAATGATTCAGTTGACAAATAAATTCATAAGAATACAAGTTGCTCAGACGAACTGCACGTTAATGCCTTGAAAGCAGCACTTATAGTATTTAGTCAGCTTAAATGATCATCCTTCAACACTGTTGAATTCACTTGTTGACTAATAATTTATACTCACAGAGTTGGGCAGAAAACTCCTGTTTATGTTGGATTAGTCATGGGAACCGTGTTATGTAGCATGCGCACAGCCCTGCTGGTAGGTGTCATAACTACACCATCTGGTTCAAAAAGCATCATTCTCTTTTGTCATTCAAAAGTCGTTAAAAAGTATTAAAAAAATAGCACATTATACCTTGGTTGTTGACCCATTAAATTGTCTGTTAACCTTTTTGTTTGATGAAAATTTAAATAAAAGAAAATGTGTATTTTAGGCGCCTATATACGACAGGGATTTTGAATAGACTGCATCACTGCATGTTATGTGTGACAGCAAACTACATACGGCCGACTGTTAGTAGGAGGTATAATATTAATAATAATAATTCATTACATTTATATAGCACTTTATCAAAGACTCTGAAAGCGCTTACATGGATGGGGGAATCTCCTCAACCGCCACTAGAGTGCAGCATCAACCTGGTATCCATTGCGCCAGAACGCTCACCACACACCAGTTTATAGGTGGAGAGGAGACAGAGTGATGAAGCCAATCAGAGAATGGGGATGGTTAGGAAGCCATGATGGACAAATTTGGCCAGGATCCCGGGGTTTCTACTCTTGCGAAATACATCCTGGGATTTTTAATGACCACAGAGAGTCAGGACCTCGGTTTATCGTCTCATCCGAAAGATGGTGCTCGTTTCAGTACAGTGTCCCCGTCACTATACTGGGGCGGTAGGACCCACATAGACCAGAAGCTGAGCACCCCCTGCTGGCCTCCTAACACCACTTCCAGCAGCAAACAAGTCATTCTCCCATCCAGGAAAATAACCAGGTACAACCCCACTTACCCGCGGGGCAACCAGTCATAGGCTACAGGGTGAGTATCAGTTCTGTGATCATGAGCCACATTTGAAAGATTTTCTCAATGGATATTAGGATTACTATATCTGAATATACATAATTTATATACAAGAATAAGACCTCTCTAAATCTTTATAAGGTTTTTCTTAAGCCATATTTCCATCATAACCAAATTTGATGGATGGATGGATGGACGGACAATTTATACAAATATTAATATGAATAAATGTATATAAAGATTAACAAAACCTTCTGTAAAGACTTATTAATTATTTGGGCTTCAACAATCTTGGCATTCTTTCACACTCATGTGAATGCTTCTCCCTGCAAGACTGGTGAGGTGAAATGTTAGAAATGTACAGTGCTCCTGACTATAATTGCACTGCCCAGTAGGGTTTTGTGGCTGGCTAAGATTTATAAACAAGGAGCAACAAATATTGACCAGGCTCTTCTTGTGGCGTGCCGGTGTGAAAGGTCCTGTTGTAATGAGGACTGAATGAGATCCATGTGTGGTTTATTAAAATCCATTTGTGGTTTGTCGACAGTCCAGGGCAAACAACAATATCAGAGGCAGAGCTGGTCATAACAGGCAGAGGATCAGGGCAGGCATCAAACAGCAATAGAAGCAGTTCAGGCAAACAAGTCGTAGGCAGACAGCAAACACATACAGAGCAATCCAAAGTAGAGTCGAAATTGGGCAGAACAACACAGGAAAAATTATGCTCTGAATTGTAACCAGGGCAAACAACACTTCACAATGAGTGATCACACATGGAGTTTCAGTGATTAGGGACAGGTGTGCAATAATCAGTCCAGGTATGTAAGCTCTTGGGAAATTGAATGCATTCCTAAACTTCAACAAGGTCGTAAGACTGGTTTCTCTGGGGGAGTCCTATGAAATTCGGATATCCAATTTTATTGCTGAATTGCCCGAGGACCTCTGCTCCAAATTGTGCCATGCTTAAGCTACCAGATATTGGATGTGGTATCCCAGACGTCTGGAATATAGCAAATCTTGCACTTATAATGCCTCCTGCCATCCATGATTACGGGTATGGTCCTGTGTCACTGCCTTCCCCCTCCAAAATTTGGACCACTGGCAGGTTTAAGCAGTGAGACATGGAAAGGGGGAGATATGAGATAATTATAAGAATTCAAGGCACTATGACAGAGGATTAATTTTTCAAAAAATGTTGACAGGACCCAAATATCTGGGACTCTCTTGCAAGTTAAATAAAGACAAAAGTTCTGGATTGAATGCCACACCCACTGTCCTGGAGTGTAGTTGAGGCTGGGATGACAGTCAGCTCACCCTTTCCTCTGTTTATGGCACATTGTAGATGGAAACAAGCTTGGTTCCACACAACTTCACTTGTTGTTCACAGTAGGTACCTCAAAAAAGTTTATGTAAATAGAGGTTGGAACCCCAGAACTCTCTGAAAGTGAATAAAAAGGTATAAGGGTCAAGTTCTGTGCCTTTCTACCTGGGCAAGAAAGAGGCCCCAGTTGATTTGTATTCTGTTGACAGTATATGCAAAACATATGGTAAATTCTTATTCTATCTGGTCATTAGCCTGGGAATGATAACCTGAAATAAGACTTATATTGACATGGTGTAATTGAAAGAAAATTGTCCAAACCCTTAATGTATACGGAGAGCCCCGGTCAGAGACAATGTCTTCAGGAAAACTATAATAGCAGAACATATAATGGAATATGTGTCCAGCTGTTTTGATGGCTGATGGAAAATTGACAGAGGTATCGGCTCCTGGAGGTTAGGACAGATGAGGGTAAAGGAGATGGAAGCATGAGGAGTGACAAAGATGAGAGAGGGGACAGAGAAAAAAGAAGAGAGAGAAAAAAACATCTTGGTCTTGGTCCAGGTCTGGTTCCTGGACATGCTGCTGGCTCTCTGTCCTCATCTGAGAAGCTCTCTCCCTTCCCCCATTAAGTAGCATTTGCATCCTCAACAACTTTGATACATAGCTAATCCTAGACTACTCTCGAGAGTTCACTTGGTGTGCACACATGGAATTGATACTTGAGCAACCAGCCCAACTGGAACAATAGCTACCTCTCCTCCATGCAGAGCAACTCTTTTCTCTGTGTGGAGTTGACTTGATCGCAATGACAGCACACATTACACAAGACCATGCTCAGTCAGTGTTGACCTGCCTGAATCAATTCAGCTGAAAATCATTACTAAGGCTTTGTTAGATTCAGGGGAAGAGGGGCAGCAGGCAACTTTATTGATGAAGCATAAGACCCTTAATTCCATGTGACTCTCCTGTGGCAGTGGCAGCAATAGATGGGTACACCCTGGGGACCAACCATGTACTATACACCACTATAGTCTCATTCAACAAGTTGGAGTTTTTCAAAAGAGAAACAACATGTCTCTTTGTCTTCCACTCTCCATACAACACAGCAATCGTTGGTTTACCTTGGCTGCAGGACCACAACCCACAAATATCACGGTATGAGAAGCAGACCATGTGATGGGACTCGGCTGCTCATCCAAATTTTTGAAGCCAATTACCTGTAAAAACTGCTCTGTAAAAAAAACACTGTTCTCAGATATGACTAACAATTAGCATACATTTTGGATTGGTGGTATAGTTCCTTTCTGGGAAAGAACTTCCTGCCCATTCTCACAGCTTTACACAGATACTATGCTAGCATGGTAGTATGCTCTGCCACCCTTCCTTGATGAGATACTTGGCAGACTGTCCTCACTCAATGGCTCGATGCCCGCAAAATAATATAGTATTCATAGACAATTGGAAATATTTTTGAGGCAGACCTAACTGGGGCAAGGGCAGGCTCTGTGACCTTTATGAAGATGCAAAGAGACTGAGACAAACTGAAAGGGAGGACCTTGTAAAGTCTGTCCTTCAAAGGCAAACTGCAGAGGGATGACCAAGACATGCGTGTATCCTACTACAGGACTATTGCCCCAAAACCTTTATGTGAAATTATCGTACTGCATTACCTGGTTGTTGTCCTGTATCCTCAATAAACATGCTATTATTACAGTTATTCCAAAATGCAGCTGCTAAAGTACTTACCAGATCAAGAAAATATATAAAACCAACTTTATCATCTCTAAACTGGTTACCAATTACGTTCTGTATCGATAACAATATATTACTACTCAATCCGATTTATATCCTGTTCATTGCCGTACATTCACACTCTATAAAGTAAAACAACACTAGACTGATAGTGCCTAGGATATCTCAGTCCACTAAAGTGTAATGGTCTTGTCGTGTAGCAATTGTCATGTCTGTTTTCCTTTGTTTCATTCACACCTCGTTAGCGTCTAATCATTGCCCTAGTGTTGTCACCTGTGTTAATCATGTGCTTCCCCATATATACCTGCCCATGTTCCCTTATGTTTGCGAGTCTTTGAAGTTGCGTCAAGTTATGAAGTTGCATGTCGGTGTGTGGATGTCGTCTGATGCCTTGCCTCGTTATGCCACAGGTTTGCACCATTGAGTGCCTTTTATGTTTGTTATCAAGTCTTTTGTTTCTCGTTCTTTATTAAAGTATATTTTCGTTGAGACCTCGTGCTCGTTTGCCTGATTCTGCATCACGCACCCTCGCTTACTCGTGACAGAAAGACTCGCCCGTGACATAAAGAAGGGAGAGCATTTTTGCATTTTGAATCTCTGGAATAGCTTTCCTGATTATTTATTTATTATATACTCAGACAGTACACTCATTTTACTCTAAATTGTAAGGTAGAAACATTAATTTTCTGTAAAGTTGATCTGAAACGATTGTATTGTGAAAAGTGCTATGCAAATAAATGTGCATGTAATTGAATGCATTTCAAAGATTTAAAAGCACTTTTCTTCCTTGTAGGTTGTTAGAGATAAACTAAATATAATAAATGGAAATTGTTCACATTTTTGAGAACAGCTTGTGAGGCACTTGCGAAGGATGGAAAAACGTCAAACACATAATATACAACATATTTTATCAAGGGTGTGATACATATAATAGCAAATAATTTCAATATATTTTATACTCAAATCTTCATTTAAAATTACATAACATTTTACTTTCTTTTTAAACAGGTGAGAATTTTCTGTCTAATCTCCTTAGTTTTAAAACCATAAATGAGTGGATTCACGATGGGAGGAAACACGAGAATAGAAATAGAAAACACCCTTCGTAGGTGAGCCGGAGCATTTTCAGACCGATGTGCGATAAGAGGAAAAAAAGTGTTGAACTCCAAGAACAGGAAGACCACTAAATGAGTACCACATGTCTGAAGTGCCTTAATCTTTGCATCAGACTGCTTATTAGTAACACAAGTGATTAATATATGAATATATGTAAATGCCACAACAGACAGTGAAAGACAGTGGTATAAAGATAAAATAAATAATCCATAGATATTGTTTATTGTTGTGTCTTCACACATGATTTTCATTAAAGATGGATTATAGCAGAACAAATCTGCCATGTATGTCTGACAAATCTTGTAAGGCATTAGAAGACAGAAAAGTATAAATATAATAAAATGAAGGAGCCACATCAACATTATGATTCTCACTAGGTTATTGGTTGTCATAATGGCTCCATATCTCAACGGGTAGCAAATAGCAATATACCTGTCGATTGCCATAGCAGTAAGAATCACATGAGATGCTCCACCATACAAATGCACAATAAAGCCTTGAAGCAAACATGCAGGGTATGATATTGATCTGTCCTGAGACCATATACTATACAGCAGCTGAGGAAAAAGGCTTGTAGCACCCACTGTGTCATTGATAGGCAGGTTAAGCAAGAGTATATACATTGGTTTGTGAAGATTCCTGTTCAAGCAAATGGTGACAACAATTGTTAAATTGCAGATTAAAATAAACAGGTATGTTGTTATTCCAAATATGAATGCAGGATAAATGCCCGTTTGAGGGAGTTCCAAAGAGTGCAAAGTCAAGACCATTGAAAGCACAGATCCATTCAGATACATGTTTGTACTGATGTATGATGAAATGTACGATGATGAATGTACTGATGAAACATAAACAAGTTAAAAGTGCTTATTTAAATGATCATAAAATTTAAATCTTTAACTTCGGTTTTAACTTAAGTTATTTTTTAAGTTTACGTTTTTTAAGTTTTAGGGTTTCTTTCCAAAGTCAATCTACGTCATCCATTTTAATCAGACATATCCATCATAATTGTTCTTGCGACCTGAAAAAAAATGAACAATCATTTTCAACAGCAGGTTAAAGCCTTCATGACACATGGAAAGAAACAGAAATCTCATAACAGAAAATACAAGACAGACATGTCAGCAGATTAATGATGCAAATTATTTTTTAGTAGATACATTTTAATGCTTAATACTCTTAAAAATGTCTTTGACAGTTTTGAAATAATGTTGAATGTTTATTCAGAATTTCATTTTTTTTATGTCTCATGTATATCTCTTGCATACATGAATTGCTTCTATGGCTGACATGTCAGAAGCTGTATATGCAATATTTACCCACCTTAAGTGATCATCCTTTTCTGCAATTGAAAAGTACTACGTTGGTGTCATCTGTAATCCAATTTATACGCATGGACCATGCTGGGCAGCAAATTTTTTTTACATGCAGTAAACCATGGGAACGGGTGTCATCATGGCATGCGCACAAACATTTTGAACAAAAAAATGACATTCTTAATTACAATATTACAAGTCAAACTTTTAAGCTGCTTTGCCTTTAGTGTAAAGAGGGACTGATCCCATGCATGCACCCATACATTCTGATATTCAACAAAACACTATTTGTGGGGTTTGGCTTTTGACATTATGAGTCTGCCTTGCACTCTGACAAAGTGTGTCCTGAACTCATCAGGTTTACACACCTTAATGTTTGTTCATTAAACAAAAAGACTGATTTACTCCATGACATTGCATAAATTGAAAAATTCTCTTTCACCGTTACTTGTAAATTGCTGTTCCTTCTGTTTCTTCATTTGACAGTATTGCTTTCAAAGTTTGGGGTGTTTCCACTGTTCTTATCTTGATTATTGTCCACCGAAACACAAATCTCTATTTTTTGATGAACTTACATGTGTAAATTGTGTTTGTCCATCTGTAATTTTTATTGGAAATATTAACATTCATGTAAAATAATGAATGAAATAGATCATTCTAGTTTCAATCACACTGCTAATTTTATGGAGATTTTGGATTGTTTTAACTCCAACAAGTTAACATTCCTACACATAGGAAAGATCATTCACTTAATTTGGTGTATAGTTGATGGTGATATTAACCAACTTGAAGGGAAAGATTTCTTTGTTCTTGAGTTTTAATTTTTCTGTTTCTTTACAAAAATCACAAAACAGTGTAATTAGTTTTAGAAGTCTTAAAAATAATCGATCTTATAAGTTATGCATGATTATTTCTATAGGTCTTAAAATCTTACGTTTTATCATCAACTTATCAGATTTTCAAAATCATCACCCAGGTCTACTACTGAGCTTAAAGCTAAGAACAGGCAGCTGGAACGGCATTATGAAAAATCAGATCAGTACAGTGAAGGCCTCAAAATGGCAAGAACTGAATACTACTCTCAGGTCATTAATGATGGTGCTGCAAATTCAAATAAGATGTTTAAGGTAGTCAAACAAACTCCGTAAACCTACCAGTTCACTTATTTGTTCCTCTGTGCAGCAGTGCAGTAAGATAATGAAATTCTTTGTGAAAAAACAAAACAATTACGAATATTTATCAGTCTATTAGTTCTGTTTGTGTACCTCCTGAAATCTATCCAGAACTGTGTTCCTGTTTAATCATTTTTTTAGTTTTAAAACAGTCACCACTGATTACATTTCTAAATTAATTATGACTGCATGTACCCTAGACTTATTTTCTCAAAGAGTGCCTGCAGTAATCTATCAGTCCGCTCATATTGAACATTGTCAACACTTCCCTTATTACTGGATTTGGTTCCCAAAGCCCTCAAAGTTGCCATCACACCGGCCTACAAAAAAGCCTGAGTGTGACATGTTTGATCTATCAAACTACAGGCCTATATCTAATCTTCCTTTTTTGCAAAGGTTCAGGAACATGTTGTCGTGTCACAATTTCTTTCTCACTTGTTTCAGAACAAGCTTTTAGAACCTTTTCAATCTTTTAGAAACTTTTCTGTCATTACAGTACTGAACAATCTCCATGTCTCTGCTGATTCTGGTGCCCTTACTATCTTTTGGTGTTATCTTGATCTGAGTGCAGTCTTTGATACAGTGTGCCACTCTATTGAGTTGGAATTTCTGGTACGTGCAGGAGTGGTTCAGGTCTTATCTTACTGTTCGTACCCAGTTTGCTGTTTTAAAAAACAATAAATCTAACCGTGAGTGTGGTGTACGGTATATGTGGAAGAGAAGGGATCCAAAACTGAACCTAGAGGAACCCCAGTGATCAGTTGACATTCTCTGGAAATCTCAACGCACCAGTCAACCCTGAAAGAACTATCTGTGAGATTGGATTCAAACTAGTGAAGTGGAGTTCCCATGATGAGAGGGTGGTCAGAAGGATCTGATGATTAACAGTGTCAAGGGCGGCAGATAGATCCAAGTACATTAGAACGTGTGACGGTAGTGCAGGTTAAAGTGTAGGTTTCCCATACAGACTACACATAGGTGCACAGAATTAAAACAAAAATATATATTTTTTATTTAACCTTCATCTCTTTGCCATTAGTTTCTTTTCTTGAAGCTCACATCAACATAAACTAAATTAATTTCACGAAAACATAAATCAAGAAAAAAAAAACCTTTTCATACTCCATGAGACAAAACAACATACAGCAATAAAGCAACACTCAAACTCATTAAATATTTGTTACAATTCATCAACTAATCGTCCATAGGTTTTAGACATTTTTATTGAGGAGTGTCTTTGAAGTATGTATGTCTGTACGTGCATGAGTTGTATGTGATCTCAGTGTAGTTTTAGTTCTCTGGTGTTGAGGCAAGGAACTGTCAGGAACGAACAATGCCAGTCCTACCTGGATTCAGACGCACAGTATCTTGAGTACCTTGCACAGTCCTCCCAACAGAAGTGTAGCTTCACTCATATGGCGCAGTGTCTGGGTCCTGTACAGTCCTATCGCATTCAGTGAATGATCGTTCCTTTCTCTTCACTCTCTTTCACCGCACAGCCAGCAAAGGCCTGGAGTCACAGTAATCTGCAGTGAAGTTCTTCCTGTTGGCAGTGGCGTAGTGGAGATTCACACGTAGCGGATGCATAGCCCAGGCACAGCGAATGAATTGTTCCGAGAATGAAAATGTTGAGAGAATGTGTTCCGGAGAATGCTAACGTTGCCAAATAGCTATTTGTCTGATTATTCCTCCACTGTTTGCTTTTTTATTTTGGTCTGTGTCTGTCCATTCAGTTTCCTTTCACTCTTTATCACACTTCCCGCCAAACCATTGCACACCTGTCGTTTTAATCACTTACCACTTCATTCTACTTCCTTCCATGTCACAAGAACTCCTCCCATTTAGAACATTGCATTTTGGGTATTGAAGTTTTGTATGATAGGTCTGTAGTGATGGACAAATGGTGTATTTAATGTGTTTTTTTCAGTAGTGGGGTTACCCGGGCCTGCTTTAATGTGGTAGGGAATGTTCCAGTGTGGAGTGATGTGTTGATGATGTGAATATGTGCTGTTAAATACTTATGATACTTCTGCCTCTGTGAGTGGAGAGAAGATTTCTGGATGCATCAGTAGTTGGTCTGAGCTCCGGTGTGTAGAGCCGATAACTAACTGCTGATATTTGTTGTTTTGCTAATGAAGAAATTGGCAAAATTATTGGCAGTTACAGAGGTGAAGGGTGGTAGAGGAGGGCCACAGAGGAGAGAGTTGATAGTTTTGAATAGTCAAGTCAAAGTCAAAGTGGAGTTTATTGTCATTTCAGCAATATACAGGTACATAGTGAGACAAAACAACGTTTCTCTAGGACCAAGGTGCCATTGAAAAAAAACCTATAAGTGGACAAAGTGCAAACAGACAGTACAGACCATAACACAGACATAATATACAGTAGGTACAGAAAAAATTATATACATAAAGTGCACAATTTAAATTCCACAATTCGACAATAACATTCCAAATTTAGTGCAGTTTGTGTGAGTTATTTTAAGTTTAGCAGCCTGATGGCATGGGGGAAAAAAACTGTTGCAAAGTCTAGTTGTGAGAGACCGAATGCTACGATACCATTTTCCGGACAGAGAAAAGTGTGTGTGAGGGGTGTGTGGGGTCGTCCACGTTCATAATGTGAATTGGTTTGATGCAACATTGATCTTGATGTAGAAATGCAAAGATTTAACAGTTTTATCTTCAGTAGGAAAGGTTAAGAGCAGAGATTGATACATACTCAGGTCAGATGGGTCTTTCGATTTATGGCATTTTCTCTCAGTTGCCATTAATTCCATTTTCTCTCAGTTGAACATCAGTAGTTTGGACTGATGTTCACAAAGGACATCAGTCAACCAAGGGGTTAGGAGTAGCACGCACTGGCCTGGAAAAGAGCTGACAGATATTGTCTAGACGTGAAGTTAAAGTGGTACGTAAAGTGTCTGTTGCAGTATTCACATCCAGAGCTGAGAATTCCTTGGGTGGAGGATGAGAGGATGAAACAACAGAGGAAAGATGGGAAGGCGAAAGAGAGGGAAGGTTATGTCTGAAAGTGACTGGTAGAGAGGTTGGTGGTGCAGAAGTAGTAAGTTGTATATTGATTGAAGAAATTATCAGAAACATGTAAAGGTTTTAACAGAATTTTGTCTGCAATGCAGTTGTGTGTTTGGATTAAGTCGAGTTTGTTGCCGGATTTGTGAGTACCTGTGGTAATGAGTCGTTTAAAATCAAATGAGGCTAGGAGAGAAAGGAAGTCTGTAGCGTAAGACTACCAAATGAATGCTGAAATGTTGAAAAGACTATCGTACAAGTGGAGTGCCAACCTCAGGGAAGGAGGACAGCAACTGATCTAGCTCCTCAACAAAGATGCCCAGCTGACCTGGAGGGTGATAGATTACGGTATTTTGGATTTTGGAAGGAGTTGAAACTCTCTAATAATAATAATGACACTAGACAGTTGTCTTTGCTTTTTTGTAATGCACCCAAATATTAGTATAACTGTTTGTCGCAACACTTTTTGCTAATTTACTGTGGGAAAAAAGTACAGTGAGTGTAATAGGCTTGTCACAACACGGTATTGTAAATGCACATGAACACGTAGCAAAACAGGTTGTTACGGTCTGGTCATGGTGTTGTCACAGTCTCGTCATGTTGCACTTCCGGGTCCTGTCTGTGTTTCTTTCCATGCCCTTGTTTCACCCTGTAAATCACTTACCTTGTCAAGTCCTGTTAGGTGTCCCCAATGTGTGCTTGGTATAAATGCCCTCCTGTGTTCCCATGTCTTTGTTTCTTGTTGATGTTATGTGGTGGATGTTGTCCGAGTGTGTGGATGTCGCTCCATGTCTCCTAGTGTTCCGTTTTTTGCACTACCACATGCCATTTTAGTTTGCTAATTGTCACGGTTCTGTCTCTGTTTCCAGTGTAATTAGTGTTCTAGTGGACAGAACCGTGGCACTGCTCTCTCTCCTGTGTGTGTGTGTGTCTCGTTAGTGTCTTCCCCGCCTCCTTGTTTCCCTTAATCATTCCCAGCTGTGTCTCATCACTACCTTCCCTCATGTGCCCTATTTAATCCCAGTGTGTTTGCTGTCCTGTGTCGTGTCGTTGTCATTTGATGTCTAATCCTGTGTACTGGTTCCCTGTTCCTGATTCTCCCCGTTCCATCCGGTTTGTTCGTTTATATGCTCTGTTCCATAGTTTGTTATGTTTTCCCCCTCGTGGGTTCTTTTCTTTTGTGAGTTTTGATTTATGTTTGTTATAAATAAATCCTTTCCCTGCATCCCTGAGTCCTCCCTTAAGTATTCCGTGACAGAACGACACGACCACATGAGGACTCAGCGGGGAAAGGGATCCCATTCTCCTCCAGCTACCATGGATTCCAGCCTGCCTGTTCATCTGACGCTGCAGTCAAAGATTCTGGGCTCTCTTCGGCAAAACGGGACGGACCTGAGGACTTTTGCCCAGAAGTTTGGCCTCAATGCAGCGGGGCTGGTTTCCGGTGAGGCAGCTCTTAAGGACCTGTTTAATGCTGCCCTGGATGAGCCCCTAAGCTCGAGGAGGATGAGGGGGCTGGACCATTTGGACTTTTGGGAGTTTGTGGAATTCCTCACCACACCCTCCATGGTTCCAGCCCCAGAGGAGTTTCGGGCATCTGCAGTGCCCCCAGTGCCCACTGCAGCCGCAAATCCTCGCACCCGGAGGAGGAGGAGAAAGAGGGCTTTGTCCCCTTCTACTGGCCAGGAAGTTGCCCCGGAGCCCGCCGTCGGCCAGGGGGCAGCAGCACCTCTTATGAGCCCTGCCATGGCCAAAAGGGCTGTTGACCTTTTTTTTGTGTTGGCGGCCCTGCGTGCCTGGAAGACGCACGGGGCTGCCCACCCAGAGCCCGTGCAGCCTGACCCGCCGGCCGACCCAGAGCCCGTGCAGCCTGACCCGCCGGCCGACCCAGAGCCCGTGCAGCCCGACCCGCCGGCCGACCCAGAGCCCGTGCAGCCCGACCCGCCGGCCGACCAAGAGCCCGTGCAGCCCGACCCGCCGGCCGACCAAGAGCCCGTGCAGCCCGACCCGCCGGCCGACCAAGAGCCCGTGCAGCCCGACCCGCCGGCCGACCAAGAGCCCGTGCAGCCCGACCCGCCGGCCGACCAAGAGCCCGTGCAGCCCGACCCGCCGGCCGACCAAGAGCCCGTGCAGCCCGACCCGCCGGCCGACCAAGAGCCCGTGCAGCCCGACCCGCCGGCCGACCAAGAGCCCGTGCAGCCCGACCCGCCGGCCGACCAAGAGCCCGTGCAGCCCGACCCGCCGGCCGACCAAGAGCCCGTGCAGCCCGACCCGCCGGCCGACCAAGAGCCCGTGCAGCCCGACTCGCCGGCCGACCCAGAGCCCGTGCAGCCTGACCTCCCGGAGCCTCCGCCGGTCGTCGTGCCAGAGCAACAGCCGGTCGTCATGCCAGACCTCCCAGAACTCTGCCTGCCTGAACTCTGCCTGCCTGAACTTTTGCGGTCAGTCCCGCTGAACCCACCGGCGCTGCCTGCCCTGCCGGACCCACCGGCCCTACCAGAGTCCACCAGGCTCGCCCTGCCGGCCCCGCCGGACCCTGAACTCTTGCCGCCGCCGGACCCTGAACTTTTTCCGTCAGACCCTGAACTCTCGTGGCCTGATCCGCCGGCCCTGCCGGAGCCCACATGGCTCGACCCGCCGGCCCTGCCGGAGCCCACATGGCTCAACCCGCCGGCCCCGCCTGATCCGCCGACCCTGCCGGAGCACACATGGCTCAACCCGCCGGTTCCACCCGATCCACTGGTACCGCGGGAGCCCCCCTGGCTGAACCCTCCTGTTCCCCCTTCCCTGGACATTAAGATTTTTTTTTCCCTTCTCTGGCCCTGAGGACTGCCTTTTCAGTTTTTTGTTGTTGTTTGGACTACCTTGAATTTTTCCTTTTATGCACTGTCTTGAATTTTGTTGATATTGTCTGTTTGCTCTCCCTCCCTCCCTTCCTGGTTTCCTGTGATCTCTTGAGTTCCCTGTCTTGTGTGTTATGCTTGGTGGTGATGTCGGTGTTGGGTTTTTGTTTCATGTTGGAACGCCAGGTGGCGTTCCTTAGAGGGGGGGGGGTAGTGTCACGGTTCTGTCTCTGTTTCCAGTGTAATTAGTGTTCTAGTGGACAGAACCGTGGCACTGCTCTCTCTCCTGTGTGTGTGTGTGTCTCGTTAGTGTCTTCCCCGCCTCCTTGTTTCCCTTAATCATTCCCAGCTGTGTCTCATCACTACCTTCCCTCATGTGCCCTATTTAATCCCAGTGTGTTTGCTGTCCTGTGTCGTGTCGTTGTCATTTGATGTCTAATCCTGTGTACTGGTTCCCTGTTCCTGATTCTCCCCGTTCCATCCGGTTTGTTTGTTTATATGCTCTGTTCCATAGTTTGTTATGTTTTCCCCCTCGTGGGTTCTTTTCTTTTGTGAGTTTTGATTTATGTTTGTTATAAATAAATCCTTTCCCTGCATCCCTGAGTCCTCCCTTAAGTATTCCGTGACACTAATAGTCTTTTGTTTCCAAGTTTGTGAATAAAGAGTGTTTTGGTTTGGAACCTGCTGCTCCTCGCCTATGTCTCCGCATCACACACGCATCACACAGGCAGTCTCAAATGAATCCACACACAGAAAATAGCAGTCCAATGAAATTAACCATGACAACAAACTCAACTCAGGAAAATTATGCAAACTGAAAACAAAGTAGATGCTTACTTCCAAATATCCATCCGTCCACAACACAGGAAGTTCTTGAGGTTCGCCATCAGGGGCGAGGTGTACCAATACAGTATGTGTATGTTTGATTTAGCTTTATGACTCCACACTTCTTCGTCCTCTAAGGTATATGTATTCTTGAACTACATTGAAAAAGGATTGCCTTTTAGCTTGCAGCAGTTAGAAGTTCGACGTCGAGATGTTGTTCTTGCTTGCATAGCATTGTTGGGTTTAAGGTTGAATGCAAAGAAGAGTGTGCATTCTCCGGAACAGAGAGCCACTTTTCTAGGCATGGTATGGGATATGTTTTCACGTCACACATCGAATCAATGCTATCGGCCATTAAACAAATAGAGCTAGATCAGTCACTCTCTGTGATACAGTTACAGAGCTGTACAGATACAGCCTGCTGTACATGAGGCCGCTGCATTGGTGGCTCAGGACCAGGGGGAAGGGCCAATCCTTTTCGCATGAAAAAGGTCGCAAAGCAATGCTGACGTGCATTGATGATGTGGAAGAAACCCTGGTTCCTATCCCAAGGTCCTGTGCTGTGAGATCTTTGTCGTCACAGAATGTTAACAACAGATGCTTCCTTTATGGAGTAGGGAGCTAGATGGATGCTCAGCTGAAGGCCTGTGGAGGGGACACCATCTCTCCTTGCACATTAACTGTCTGGAGAAGATGGCTGTCTCCCTGGCTCTCAGAACCTTCTTCTAAGACCTCAGGGCCACCATGTGCTTGTCCAGTCAGACAACACATAGATATTTGCCTATCTAAATTATCACAGGGATATGCACCAGCGTCCACTTTGCAAACTAGTTCACAAATCCTCCTGTGGTCCCAGGGGAAGCTGCTCACTCTTAGGGACTCTGGTCTCTCAACTTAGGTTGTTGAGACCGTTAAAACTGTGCGTAGGATCCCTGCTAAAAGTTTGCGTGCACCCAAAAGCCAAAAATGGCATACGGCAAAAAATATTCCGATTTATAAAACCTCACCATCTGTGTCGCCAATTCCCTTTGTCTCCACAATGTGCATACGCGTAGCTCAAAGTTTGCTTCAAGTTGCACACATTCTCCCGTCAAGTTTTTTAAAATTGTAGATCATAACCTTTGGGTGGAAACTGGCGTACGTATGTTTCTAGTCCTGTTTTCTGCGTACACACGCTATATAAATGAGACCCCAGATCTCCCTCCACAAGAAAACTATACACCTTGAAGTAGAATCTTTTCACTCCTTGGTGCAATGCTAGTCAGCTGGACACAGTTAACTGTTAACTGCTCTGTTGGTACAGTGCTGGAGTTCCTGCAAGTGCGATTATCCCTGTTCAGTTTAAAGGTTCATGTGAGCCTTTGCTGCTTACCGCATTCCACGCTCCCACACTCTCTTTAGGGACAGACCCACTAGTAATGTGTTTCCTCCATGGTCGTTGGAAGCTGATGCCTGCAGTATGCGCAAGGATACCTGCCAGAGATTTGGCCTAAGGGTGCACCAAAGCCAATCCCTGGCAACCGACAACCCTATCTAAGAGGTTCCTGACAGTCAATTCAGCACCCTTAGCGGATTAATGGTAACTGAACACATTTAATTAACCTCTACACAATAAACAGGTTCTCAGCACTCCTGTTTTTCTTCCTTGGCATATGATCTGTGTTGACATTGGTCAAATATCTGAGAAACCAAACACTATGTTTGAAACTAAAATCAATTATTCTGCAATATAATTAAGGGGTTTGCAAATAAGTCTTCTTAATGATAAAAAAAATAGTTGATTGTAAAATGATTTGCAGTGTGTATATATCATTTTACTTTTGATATCTTAAAAGGTCTGCAAGTACATTTAATTAATATTAATTGACCGAAAACAATTACTAATTTCTGTGTAAAAGGAAAAAAAACTCAAATCTAATTTTAATAATATTAACAATGATGAATTATTATGTAATTTTTTACACAAGCCTGTTTATTGTAACATACAAAGACCAGAACAAACAAACTGAAATGTTTACATTATTGTAAACAGAACATTTTAACTTTAGGTAAATATTTTAAATCTTGTTAGAACTTTTAAGTTTAGTTTATTTCCAAAATGAACATGCCATTCCTTTTATGCTCCCCCACAAGACAGACATTGTTTAAATTAAGTAATCTTACATGTTTGACAACTGAATATAGATGAATGAGAATATATAGATGATTAAAAACAACTGACATCTCTGAAAAAGGAAGACAGTATGAAATATAAGAAAAATAATTCATACACTGATTTTCTTTCTCTTGAAACAAGTGAGAATTTTCTGTCTGATCTCATTAGTTTTAAAACCATAAATGAGTGGATTCACAATTGGAGGAAACACTAAAACTGACAAAGAAAACACCCTTCGTAAGTGAGCTGGAACACTCTCAGATCGATGTGCAAGAAGAGGAAAAAGAGTGTTAAACTCTAAGAAAAGAAAGACGACCAAATGAGTACCACATGTCTGAAGTGCCTTGATTTTTGCATCAGTCTGCTTATTAGTGACACAAGTGATTAATATTTGAAAATATGTAAATGCCAGAACAGACAATGAAAGGCTGTGGTAAAAAACTATGGTAAACAATCCATAGATATTGTTAACTCTTGTATCTCCACACATGAGTTTCATTAAAGATGGATTATAGCAGAAAAGATCTGCCATGTATGTCTGGCAAACCTGGTGAGGCAGAAGAAGAGAGAAAAGTACAATTATGATAGTAAAATGAAAAACCCACATCCCAGTTATGATTCTCATTAGGTTATTGGTTGTCAAAATGGCTCCATATCTCAATGGGTAGCAGATAGCGATATACCTGTCATAGGCCATAGCAGTGAGAATTACATATGATGCTCCACCATACAAATGCACAATAAAGCCTTGAAGCAAACATGCAGGGTATGATATTGATCTGTCCTGAGACCATATACTATACAGCAGCTGAGGAAAAAGGCTTGTAGCACCCACTGTGTCATTGATAGGCAGGTTAAGTAACAGTATATACATTGGTTTGTGAAGATTCCGGTTCAAGCAAATGGTGACAACAATTGTTAGATTGCAGATTAAAATAAACAAGTATGTTGTTATTCCAAATATGAATGCAGGATAAATGCTCGTCTGAGGGAGTTCCAAAGAGTGCAAAGTCAAGACCAATGGGAACATAGATTCATTTAGTTGCATGGTGAATGTTGCCTATTGACAAATTGAATTAAAATATTAAACCATATTTTATATAAATTAACGATAATTTGAATGATAAATTAAATCCTAATCTCACCACACCTTTGAAGATATGTTGCTGTCTAAACTTGAGCTGCCATTTCTTCATGGTGCCTTTTTGCATCTATCCTGGAAAATGCAATAGACTTCTAACATTACCAGAAAAATGATCCATAACATATTCAATAGGATTAAATGGTTGACAACAGAATATGAAAAGCTGTCTTTGCTCTAAATATTCACATCTGAAAATTATTGAAGCACATTATTGTAGAATAGTAAAATTCAATCATGACTCCTTGTGAATTTAAGTGTTAAAATCAAGTTAAATTATTAGAACTTCATAATATAGCACACAAAACCAATAAACTACTTTAGTCAAATCTTGTCATGCTTCAGTGTAGTTGAAAAGCTCTTTGTTGCTGTCATCCTTAATCACCTGTTTATACTTGCGCTCTGTTTACCATAGATTTACTAAGGGAAAGGGTGATGTAATTTAGCACATTACATTCCAATTAAGTGACATAACCTACTCTAATATACAGATTAATATTTCATCAAAACTGTATTATGAGTTGGAGTTTGTCCTGATTCACTTTGAGCATATTGCCCTCTGCTGTCCATTAAGATATAGTGCAGATAGACTACAGTATTAATTAAAATAATAAATTTAATATTTGCATCAAGTGCATCATTTTGAAACATTAAATATTTTTTATATTTAGAAATACTGTATATAACTTTTTATCTTAATTTCTTAATGGCTTTGCTATGTGTATTATTTGTACACATAATTTATTTTATGTAGTTTAATAAATAGAGATTTTGTATTTTATATTAGTGTGGTAACTGTTCTTGTTTATTAAAACCAGGCCTATGAATCTAATAAATTTAGTGTTTTTGATCCTCTTTACATTTATTCCAAATTAATAACTACAAGAACACTAACTCAAATTTAATTTATTTTTGGACTGATTTTCAGCTGTTAATTAACAATAGTTAACATCAGTTATCAAAGCTCGGTAAACACTGCATATGTCATCATGGGATCCATTTGTATAACCCTAATTTAGTTAATTTATTAATTTCATAAGCTGTCATTGTATTCATAAGACTGAATACAATATTTATACAGTAACCATTATCCAGTGAAAATATCCTTAATGAACGTCTTTGAGTGGCACCATCATTACCATAGTAGTCATTTTGGCTTCCATTTTCTCAACCGTTTTTGTATCTGAAGGGAAAAATGTCAAATGGTGATTGAAAACGTCTCAGGTTACGAATGTAGGGAATAGAGGGGGTGGGCAAACTTTTTGTCTCGCGGGCCACGTTGGTTTCTAAAATTTGACAAAGGGACCAGGCCAGAATAGAAGGATAGTGTGTTTGTTTGAACTAATATAAATGAAATGTTAAAACCATTACATTAAAATATTTGGCCTTTAACATGCACCAAAACATCAGGGTTCATTGACAAATTGTTTTCCAAATGTCTTAATTTAATAACACAGTAGATAAACTCCCATTCAGTTTCAGTGAGAACAGTGATGTTGATCTCCTTTATTTGCAAGTGCATCAAAGTCTGGAGTTGGTTTGTTGTGGCAATTCTCAGGACAGATCCAAATTCCATCCCCTTCACATAACTTTTGAAACCTTTTGGGATGACCGGTTTAAATTAATTATTTAAATAGTTTAAATATTAAAAGTGCGGCAATTTGAAAAAAGTCAAAACCATGACTGAACTCTGCCCAGCTAGACAAGCGCGAACATGACGGTTATTTTCGTGTCCTGATTCCGACTCAAATGTAACATAGGTTACTATAGTAACCAGAGACGTTCCCTTTCGATAGCGGTGTTCAATCCCCGTAAGAGAGATACAGATCAGCTTTTTTGTATCTCAGATACACATAAGTGCAACTTGAAGCAAACTTTGAGCTACGCGTATGCACATTGTGGAGACAAAGGGAATTGGCGACACAGATGGTGAGGTTTTATAAATCGGAATATTTTTTGCCGTATGCCATTTTTGGCTTTTGGGTGCACGCAAAAAATAATTGTTTTGTATCTCAGATACACATCAGAGATACAAAACACGGGGAATCATACACCAATCACAGCGAAGAGGCACACAGCCCAACCAATGGTGATGCAGCCAGGTGTGCTCGCTCCTGATAGGTGCAATTAAACCAATGAAATTAGTCGCTGAAGGCTACCAAATGTGCATAGCAGAAAGCCTGAGAAATAGGTGTCGGCTGGTTAACTCGGCTCTGTGACAGGCTTTGAAGATGTTCATGACGCTGAATGTCTGTTCACACACATAGGTTGAGCCAAATAACGTCAGCATCTTCTGTACTGACTCTGAGTCTGTACATTTGCTGTCAGAGCCGTAGCCGTCCATTTTTTTGGGAGACTGTTTGCTAGCGTAGTGTTTTGTGGCAGAATGATGACTGATGTCGTATTCTTCAAAAACCGTTTCTTGGCATATCAGATATACAGTCCTCAATCGGACGTCAGCGAAAAACATACTAACTGTCTACTTTTCTTCAGTCCGCTCGTTTTTACTGAAGAACTCAAAGTGCAAAACATCACACTCAAACAAAGCTCAATGTCTTTGGAGTGTGCCATCTGTTGGGGAAACACTGACATTACAGGGAAAAGTCAAATGAAGGAGGTTTAATTATAATAAAATTTAAATTAATAATATAGCTTCTATAAGTTTGGCAGGCCGGATTAAAAAGCCCAACGGGCCGCATATGGCCCGCGGGCCGTAGTTTGCCTATCCCTGGAATAGAGTCACATCGCATCCATTGGGCATTTGTTCCCCATTAGTGCAGTGTCTTGTTCCCCTTCTCAGGGAACCATGATTGAGAGGTGATTAGTTAGGGGACCTGGTTTTTACACTAAGTATTGCTTTGAAGGCTCAAAAAGGGACTAACACTGTTGTCTAGGCAGAGCCCTGGGGGATGACACGCTAAACTGAGAGGAAGACCAGACACACCACCTAGAAGGCAGTTAACCACAGATGCTCCAAAAGAAACCCTACAACTCACTCACCTCTATAGTTAGAGGAAACCTAACCACTCTATGCTAAAAGCCCACCTCACCAAGGAGGTTTAAAAGGGGCCACAGAGCTTGGACTGGTTATCTCTAATCTATTTAACGCTTTATTATAGACACTCACATGGTAGGGGGAATCTCCTCAACCACTTCTAGAGTGCAGCATCCACCTGGATGATGCGATGGCAGCCATATTGAGCCAGAACGCTCACCAGCTTATTGGTGATGAAGCAAATTAGTGATGAAGCAAATCAGAGTATGGGGATGGTTAGGAAGACATGATGGACAAATTTGGCCAGGATGCCGGGGTTACACCCTTACTCTTTACGAAGGACATTCCGGGATTTTTAATGACCACAGAGAGTCAGGACCTCGGTTTAATGTCTCATCCGAAGGACGGTTGTTGCAGTAAAGTGTCCCCGTCACTATACAAGGGTATTAGGACCCACAGAGACCGCAGGGTGAGGACCCCCTGCTGGCCTCCTAACACCCCTTCCAGAAGCAACCAAGTAATTCCTAGGAGTCTCCCATCCAGGAAATAACCAGCCTCAGCCCTACTTAGCTTCAGTGGGCAACCAGTCTTACGCTACAGCTGCCATAAATGTCACCTGGTGTAGCTACCCCAACCAAGCTTTAAGAGTGGAGGCTTAAGCAGGACAACTCTCTAAAGGAAGAGGAAGCCTAGAAATTCACATAGTTGCCACTTTCAGAGGCTCACAGAGAGCAATACAACCTAGTGCGAGCATCCCAGGTGGGATCTATTAATGGAGGCCTCAGCATGGAGATCCTCTAAAATGAGATGAAGCATTACTATTGTAATGGTGATGCAGGCGTGCGATGAGGAGAGACAAGGAGAACACGGAAGTAAAACGAAAACACTTTAATAACAGAAAACAAAACGGCACACGGGGGTGCAAAACTCAGGAGTCGATCATCCACACACGCTGACACAGGGGAAAATTACATTAACAATAGACAACGACTATGGGGAGCATGAGACATTAAATAGACAGGATAACACAAAACACCTGAACTGTAAACAAGGGGAATTGGCTGACGTCACAGAGGCCGGGAACACAGAAGGGACACACAGGAGGAACGTGACATGATTGTTACAACTATGTTCTACGCTAAAGAGTACTCTTTAATACTGCTATCCAGGGCGAGCTCCACGGAGCGGAGTGGATTTAGCAAGACGACTCTCTAAAATGAGAGGATATCTAACCACCCTCCTTTAAGAACAGATATCAGAAGTTGTTAACCATATGACATAGTATCACTGTTCAAACCCAACTCCCAAGAAAGGTGCCTTTAACATGACAACTCTCTAAAACAAGAGGAAGCCTAATTATGTTTTGTGCCAAGACTGCTTACAAAGGGAGCTCTACAACCCGATACTGCTTTTTTGGCGGAGCCCTGGGGAGACAGTAGAATAACTCTCTAGAAAAAGAGAAATCCTAACTACGCTTTCACTGGAAGGAGACTCACAGACCCATATACATTGGAGGCCCCAACAAGGTTGAGTTCTGAAAAGTGTAAACGGGAAAAAACGAGAGGAGCCCTAACCAGTAATATGAGGGAGGCTCACTAGAGCCAACAACTCAGTAGCATACATACCGTATTTATTCGAGTATATCGCGCACACGTGTATAACGCGCACCCCTAATTTTCGATTAAAAATCGGTATAAAATTTTATTTCACACCAAGCATTGTAATTGACAAAAAACGTTGTTGAACACGTGCAGCCATGATAAAAAACATTTATTTATTGTATAACATATACTTATATAACATATATAACTTATATAAAATATATAACATATATTTATTGACAACTAATGAACACAATACCGAAAGAGAATTACCGGTAAAAATATTTATTTAAAATCCTTCGACGTCAGATTCCTCATCAGAGACACTAAAGAGTTGCTCCCATTCTTCTGGAGTTAATTTTTCATCAGTGTCTCAGTTGGCAGGAACATCTGTTTCTCCGGTTTCTTCGCTTTCTTCTGCGTCTGAATGGATGAGGAAATGAAGCGGCGAGGGGACGTTTTTTTTTCTTCGCCCTCACGTACAGTGAGAGGCTGCAGCCTGTGTTACGGGATGTAATGTATCATGCAATCGGCAATCGATTGCTTTGGGCTATGTTGCGGTTGTTGCCGCGGTTTATGTTTGAATACAGTTGCTGAATTGCACTCACGAGTCTGCCTTTTATTTTATGCATATATTGCTACTTAAACAGCCTGTAAAATGCGCAGCGCGAACTCACAATTCGCCGGCGCCCTCAAAGGACCAGCCGTCAAAACAAACCCCACCCCAGCCCAGCCCTCGTGCATAACGCGCATCCCTAACTTTGATGTATTTTTTGGTAGAAAAATTTGCGCGTTATACTCGAATAAATACGGTATATATATACTGTCGGCTGCGGCACCTGGGGGTAAGGACAGGTGAGGTGAGGCTAGGGAAAAGGAAACAGAAGCATGAGGAGCGACAGAGACCAGAGGGGAGATAGGAAAAATTGATTCTTGGTCCGGTTTCCTGACATGTTGGCTCTCGGTCACTGCTCACTGGACACTGCTCACTGGACACTGCTCAGTGGATGGACCATTGCTCCTCCACTTCAAGGAGTTGACTTCTTTTTTCAACAAGTTCCCAGTTCCCTGCTCCTCCCCATCATGGTGGACAGCAGCAAGCTATAGCATTCAGGCGAACGGGGTGATTCCCCCACTCTTCATGCTGCCTGACCTGCATCATGTTTTTAGCACTAAGCTTTTAGAACCAACTGCTTCAAAGAATATTTCACTGTTTCAAAACAATCAAAACGCCAATCACTGGTGATGTGTACTGATCCATATTAACATGATATAGATCTGTGATCAAAACTGTGTAAATTAGTGATGTGCTTCTCGGTTCGAATCCCTGAAGCGTGTGCCGAGTAATCTAGATGAGTGGTTCATGAACCGCGGGTCGATGCACGTGTTGCTGACGTAAGTGCTGACGTTTGAAGCCCCGCGTAGCGGGTGTACCACGTGACTGCTTCAGGAAAGGATTCGCTAGGTTTGAGTGCAGCTCGAAATAAAAGCGGCAGTGAAACACTATGTATTGTCCCTTGCTTTTTGTGTTTTTGGGTCCCTTTATTGCGCTGTTTTTGGCATTCGATTTGAGCTTCTTTTTTGCGATGGAACCAGCAAGAAAGAGGAGATTTTCCCCTGTTTGGGAGCACTTTGAGTTGTTCTCACCTAAGAATGTAAGGCACCTGCAATTACTATGTAATAGATTCCATTAATGAATAAAATAAAATGTGACAACTTTTCTGAATACTTGTAGCTGAAGCATCTGATGTGTTCCAAGGAGCTAAGTTATAATATTAACACCTCAACTATGCTAAGGTACTGAGTCTTGCATGGCAACGAGGAAACCAACCAGGTTGAACCTGGCTCAGGTATTCCATTTATATTCATAGCCCCACACTACACTGTATAGTTGTTTTTTTAACTCTTACATATGTAATTCAATTTAGCTGAGAAGGTTGACTTGGCTGAGCACTTTATTATTACATTTCAATACTTTTCAATTCAATAAATTATATTTTTTTAGACTTTGAAAGCCATAGTGGAAAAAATTGTTTTTAAATAAAAATGAATAAACTCTTTATTTTACCTCCTTATTTAAAATTTTCACTTGTTGCATAAGCAAAAACAAAACAAAAGTAACAGAAAACAATTAATGTTAAAACTCTTCAAATAATATTTTTGTATTCAGAGCATGATTCACATCCCACCATTTTATTGCAAGCACCAAGCATGTTATACATTTTTCTGCCCACATGATGGGGTAGTCGAGCAAATTAATCATCTTGAAGCCCCTATGTGTGTGTGAAGCATTTCCCTGCAGGGCTTCACTGCTTCATGGGGCTTCATTTTGCCATCACTAGTGTAAATGCATAAATACACATGCATAAAAACACCTTGATGTTATTGTCACAGGTAGGCAAAGGACGAAGATGAGGAAGGATGATCCAACTGAACTTTAATAATAAATGCAGGCCGATGTAACAGCAGTGCAAACAGCATGTGTTCGACACAAACAACAACCGACCACTGAATGGTGAAGAGGGAGAGCTAAATATACTAGCAGTGATGAACAAATAACAAACACCTGTGATGATTAGTGTCCAAAGTGACTGATGAGTGATGGAAGGATCTAGAACAAAAAACATGTGACTGGAAAAGGCAAAATAAGAGTCCTGGTTTAGTGACGGTGTGACAGTTATATTGTTAAATTTTAGATCTTATTTTATGGAGAGATTGGTTAATCAGGCCAATAATAGACTGTTGACTCTTTCCCTGTCAGCATTTTTTGTTGTTGTTGATACTTTTGATAATTTTCACGAAATTTTCATGGCCTCCCACAATATTTTGTTATATGAATAAGACCAAAAGAGAGATCTGACCCTGTGCTTTTGCCCTAGCGACAATACATTAACCTTTTGAAATGTTTTGAAACTAAAAAATGTTTACTAAATAAAACATGTTACACCCTCCGAATCACTGGTTCGAAAATAAAGGTTTGATAGCTTCATGGAGCATATATAGTTGTCCTTTCACTGACTCACCTGAATTTAAAAAAAGTGTTGAAAATGTCATCGTCATCATTGTTTTTCCCCTCATGAGATTTATAATCCACATAGACAGATAAATTAAAGACAGTATAAAAGACCCAAGATGAAAGCACACACTATAGTTAGGAAAGGCAGATTGTTGCATGACTGCTTAGTCAATCACTCAGACAGTTAGTAACTGTCATGTTATTGACAGCTCATAACTGTCACAGTATCTTATATAGAAGAGCATAGGATTTCTAAATGTACAGAATCTGTTGTAAGTATTTTAAACATTACTCATAGTATACTTGATTGAGCTGTAAAATATTTATTACATTTGCTCTTTTCTACTTTGTTTAGGATGATATCATGTCTTCAGCCGGCAATGTCTATAATGTGTCGTCTGATCTGTCTCTTCAGGGCTTCAATCTGTCTCCTGAGAAGGCTATTGTTTCATTTGTTCTTGCCACACTGAATTATATAATAATTTTGTTCTGCAACTCCTTCCTCCTGTTCACTATCATAACCAATAAGGGTCTTCATGAACCAATGTACATTCTCCTGTCAAATTTGCCTATTAATGACCTCATAGGCTCCACTTGCCTGTTCCCTCACATCATGCGGGAACTCCTGTTTGACACCAGGACCATGCCATTTTCCATTTGTATCACTCAGGCTTTCTTTATACATGTATATGCCGTATCTGCAGTTTTCATCTTGACTGCAATGGCATACGACAGATATGTGGCCATCTGCCAGCCAATGAGATACACTACCATTATGAGCAATGCTCACCTCATGAAGGTCATCTCATTGGTTTGGCTCTCTAACTTGACACTTATAGCTGTGCTTTTCATTCTCCTCCTGCGTTTGCCTCGCTGTAGGTCTTACCTTACCCATCCGTACTGTGACAATCCCTCCTTGCTTCAGCTGGTCTGCACAGACACGACCATTAATAACATTTATGGACTGTTGTTGACAGCTGTCTGTCAGGTTTTAACAGTGGGTCTGATTTTGTACACATATATACGGATCCTCATAGCCTGCTTTCGCAACAAAAGCTCTGACACGAGGAGTAAATCTCTGCAGACATGTGGTACACATTTAGTTGTCTTTCTCTTGTTTGAGTGTTTGGGTCTTTTCACAATAATTTCATACAGGATAAAAGATATTTCTCCTCAGTTAAGACAATTCATTGCGGTTGCTGCGATGATATTGCCACCAACGTTGAATCCTGTTATATATGGACTGAGAACTAAAGAAATCAGGATCAAAGGTATCAAATTTTTCAAGCAAAAAGTTTTTGCATTATGAACAAATAACACTGGAGAAAATATTGGGATTAATGTTTTTTTAGAATGGTGTCATACTAAATATGGTTTATACAAAACTTTTCTGCATTAATGTGACATTTTAATTTGTCATTCTGTCAAATCTTTCTCTCTTCAAACACACACACACACTTCTTTTTTAAGGTCGTAAGGTCTATATAATCTGTTCTATATATTATTAACTTACATGCTGAAAAAGCTGACAGTAAGATCCAGATGATCAGAGAATAAAGGAAGCTAAAGCTGGACTGTGCAGTAGAAATCAGATAAAAAATATTAATTTCATTTCTAGAGACTAAATTCTTATTTATAAAGTATCTGAAATAATATGTAATTATCAGAGTAAATACAAATTCACACTTTGACCAGTTATGTTGTCAGACAGAATAGAGCCATGGTCCAGTATGATTGAGGCAATCTGCCTAAATTATATTATTAGAAGCCAAACCCTGAATGCACAGAACTGAAATTGGTGCATGTGTAGTGATGGTATAGTGGTAATGAATAGTAATCTGACCAGCTCTGGGGTCTCTAGGACCAACTCTATATCGCCACTACCAGTTAAAAAAAAATCACTTTTCAAATGGTTCTAACTTTTTAACCATCACCTAGAAAAAATAAACTTAGTACATATGATTCTTCCATAGAGTAAAGTAGAGGCCATTCTGAAAAATACAGTATTCATTTTTTTCACTGCTCCTTTAAAATGTTGTCCAGTTCTAAGGTAAATTGGCTCAGATGATCTTTGTACTGAACCACACAGAAACTACTGAACAAAAATTTTTTTATGTATAATTTTTATATATATATATATATATATATATATATATATATATATATATATATATATATATATATATATATATATACATCTTCGTTCAAAAGTTATGACTCAATGAGGTCGTCCCAAATTAATTCAGAGGTTGTTTCTCGGCCAAATTTAAAAATAAAAATTGGTATGCTTAATTGGAAAAAGTCATGAGATGTTTGAAGTCATGAGATGCTCCGAATTTGAGGATACCGATTTTGCCATTTGTTGAACCAACGGGCCGCCATTTTCAATTTTGTCATACATTGTAATATCTTTTAAACCAGTTAACATGTTGGCACAAAATTTTGCAGGTATCATTATCAGCATATACTGAAGGTACCTGAGACAAGATAAGATAGTATGTTCATGTTTAAGATAGTACCTCTTAGTGCTCCAGAGGTATACAAAAAAACAACAACAATCTATGTAACTTTTGAAAACAAAATTTGATTTGTGTCATTATGGGCCTTGGTTTATGCGGATATGTTGTCATTTTGTGACTGTTATTTCTTTATTCTAACAAATTTTGTCCAATATTTGTCCAACAGGCGATGTTTGGACTGGGCCGCACAGAAATTACTGAACTGATGACTGATTTGTCTGATTTTTTTTTTTTTTGTGACCTCTGTTGAGAAATTACACTCCAAATGTAACATTGCCTGTGTTTGTTGTCTTAGCAAGTTAACCAGTTGCCATTCTTTCTAAAGCGGCTCTTCAACCGTCATAATAAACAGGAAGTTGCTTCTGTTTCAGACATGGTGTCTTTCTGAAAATTATCTAATCTGAATTCATTAAATATAACATAATGTGCATTTATATACTAAACCTTCATTTTGAGTTGATTCCTCATTTCAGCTATGGAACTTTTGCATTGGCAAATCCGGAGTTTGTGGATTCAAGTCCTGTGTAGGACAACTTTATAAAATTGTGTAATGCTGTGTCATTTCAATTCTTTTAGTATTTCTTTCTTCCTCATGAATTAGAAATAAGTGTTTTTGTTAATTCTCACCCAAATGTCTTAACTGTATTGCAGAAGGATATGCAAATGAATCTCATCTGCTGTCATCATGAAAAAGTGTACCTTTGTACCTACATCTTGTAGGTCTGCATTACACTTGATGGACTTGGCCCCGATAATCACAACTATATTTGCTATTGTTATAGTCCTCAATGCTTTTGTTTTAATCATACTTTGACCAGTTCAAAATGCTTGTTGTGCTTTTGTTTTGCTCTCTACTCTCAAGAATAATTAAAAAGCTGTGTAAAAAGTACTAGTGTGTTCCCTTGTTCTTTGAGGTTTTTGTATTTGTGATTAAGTTTATATGTTTTACAAGAAGAATTGTGGGTGTAAGTGTAACAAAGCATATGAAATAAACTGTGAATCAGGGAAGTACAGATGTGGTTTTTAATAGGCCTCAGTATTATTCAGTGAAGCTCAGGAAGTGATTTTATTGTATTAAGTCAGCAGATGCCCTGTGTTTTTACTGCAGTAGGCAGTTGTGTAAATATTATATTATAAGATATCATTGTACTGAAATCATTGTAATCAAAGATTTGAATATTCGTTAGTTTATGTACTGCCATTTGGCATTAACTGTTACTTTATTTCAAATAATAGGTCATTATAACATTTTCATGCTCAAGTCCAGTATATATACCCATGGATCAAACACATGTTTGAGACATTTATGCCATGCGGTGTTTAAAGTAAATTGATATAATAAAAATAAAAAACATATAATGATAAATAAAAAAATCTTTGGGCAAAAAGCAGTGTTGTGTAACAGCAGACTCTGCTCTTATTGGATCTCAAAATACTGTGTCAAAATAAGCTCAACTTATTATCTGGAGACTTGTTAGATGTTAGTCTAGCATATCAACCTTTTGTATACTCTAGAAACTGTAATTAGTCATTAGTTTAATGAATGTGCTTTCTTCATATTAGTCATGTTTGTTTCTGGGGCTCTCTATGGGGAATCACTGTAGGTTTATCAAAACAATATAATGAGTTTCTTAGGGACATCCATGATAAATCAAACCATTCATAAAGTTAAGTTAAGATGATACAATACTTTTAATTATCTATTAAATGTTAAATCTGTATGTTTATGCATATAAATTATTACAATTTATAGACCTGTTGACCCGGTGCTGAAACTGCTTTTGTTGTTGGTTTTCTGGCATCTTTTGATATAAGGCCTCATAAGCATAACAATAACTGGGACATAAAATATAAAAATAATTTTGAATATACGCATGCTGATATAATATGCAGAAATATACTTTTTACCTTTAAGTGTAAACAGCCTTTTTAAACATACATTCAATCTTATTTCCATTTGTGGATGTTTCATTATTTTTGGGCCTTCATCTTTTGTCCCAGAATAAATATATATTCATACACAAGAGTTTGTTCTGAAATATACATTATGAAATGTTACATTAATGTACAGCTATTATATTTGTTTTACGGCGTGGTTCTCAATTCCGAATAGCTGAGAGTCTTTCACAGCCATGTGAAATTCAAACAGTATAACCACAGGAACCGTTTCACTGTTTGTATTGCTCCACTTGCACACTTTGTCATGGCGGACGCTATACCAAAAACTTTTAAACTTTTTAAATGAGAATGCAGTTATTTAGACCTCAAATATTTATAAATTACATGCTGTTTTTGATTACAAAAACGTCTCCAAAATATGTCAACCAAAATGTCAAATAAGCGTTGTTTAATAAGTTGCATAATGAGCAACTTTTTCATAATAATAACTTAACATCGCGTAATAATGAGAAACTTTCTTGTGCATAATGACAACTGTGTCGAGCAGGGCGGGGTCGAGGGACCATGAGAGTGTCTCAAGAGCCAGTGGCGTGAGTGATAATGAGCGTCATCTGCGAAGCCACCAGTCTCTTGTCTCACGGAGGAGCGGAGGCATAAAAGGAGGAGTGACGACAGTGAAGGACGAGAGAGGACCATTATGTTTATTTTGCATTTATGTTTTATCATTAAAAGTCTGTTTAACGTTCGCCGGTTCCCGCCTCCTTCCTCCCTGAACATTGTTACATTGGTGCCGAAACCCGGGAGGTTGGAGGGACACGCTGTCAGAGAGCCCTCACTGCCGGGAGGGATCGCGGTGCTGCGGAGGTCGGGCAGCACAGAAGAAGACGTGAGGATCGTCAGGGGCTGCCTGCGGCGGTGGTGCTGGAGCGAGATTGGTTTGTGTGAGACGGAGAGCCCTGCCGTGCTCCTGGGTTGAGGTGGGAGGCTGCCATCCATGAGGGAGTGGAGGAGTCGCCCCGTTCGCAAGCGTGCCAGAGCCTGCTGCCGTACGCCGAAGAACGGGGAGGAGCAGGGAACGGGGGAGGAGCTGCCGACTGCCCTCGCAAGGAGTCGTCATCGTCGTCATCGGCCGCCAGGAGGTGAAGGAGCACCAGCCCGTCCACAGAACAGCGTCCAGTGCCATCGCACGGCACTACGAGGAAGTCTCTTGGTTGATCGAGGACCGAGAGTCAGCGTGTCGGGGAACCAGACCAAGATTTTTTTTTCTTTCTTTCTTTTTCCTCTCTCGTCTCTGTCGCTCCTCTTGCCTCCGTTTCCTTTTCCCTCACCTTGTCTATCCTTTTCCCCAGGAAAAGGGTATCCCCGTGGGTACCCCCAAGCCTACGAAGGGCGTTGGGGGTATGTGGCGAGCAGGGCGGGGTCGAGGGACCATGAGAGCATCACGAGAGCCGGTGGTGTGAGTGATAATGAGCGTCACCTGCGAAGCCACCAGTCTCTCGTCTCACAGAGGAGCGGAGGCATAAAATGAGGAGCGATGACAGACTTTATGTTGAGTTTTGGGTGTGTGGGCGGCAGTCGTCCGTGAGGGACTGCCACCATTATGTTTATTTTGCATTCATGTTTTATTTATCATTAAAAGTCTGTTTAACGCTCGCTGGTTCCCGCCTCCTTCCTCCCTGAACATTGAACATTGTTACAACAACATATATTAATAATGAGAAACTTTCTTAATTTTTACTATGTCCTCTCATGGCCTATTTCCAATCACCTCATTAGTCTTGTCAGCTGTGTCCTGTTCCCTCATTCATCCTCCATTGATGTTTTCTCCAGTCTTTGTCCATTCCCATTTGTGTCATGCGTTTCTCCTGTTCCAGAGTTTGATTTGTAAAATAAAACAATGTTCCTGATTCCTTCTTTGTGTGTGTTTTTACCACAAATCAACGTAACAAAAGAACAGACCCGGCATCAATGTCAATAAGACAAGGAGCAGCAGCGATGAATTTGGCAGAATAGCCGGCCACTGGAGAACTACGTTGGTGAGTTGGAGCAATGCTAAGCTCAACTGAAGTTTCTGGATAGGGCTAGTCTATGGATTGTTTCGAATGGTCTCCCCCGAAGACTGCTATGGGCCCGTAGCAGATTTCCTTAACTATGTCCTCACCCTGAATGGTGATGGAAGACACTGACCAGCACCATCCGGTGAGAGGTTGAGTGATTGGACCAGAATCCACAATCCAGCCAGCTCCATCGAGGCCAGTCCTCCTTGGTACTCCAGTAACTCCTTACCCCCAAATGTGTTTCAGGGAGGCACACACTCTATAATACCACGACTGAAAGATACACAGGGAAGATAGGGGATTAAATGATAAGACACAGCTGATAAGATTAGTGAGGTGATTGATGACAAGACAGGTGAGTGGAAAAAAACTGGGAGAGCATTAACGAGACAGGTGAAACAAAGACACAGAAGGATACACAGACATGACCTCGGAAGTGGAACGTGACGACGACAAGACTGTGATAGAACACCCCCTCACGCCGTATGAGGCACACCTTGCGAACGGAAGGGAAGGAGAACAGGAGGAGGACAGGACAGAAATGACAAGCAAACATGAGAGGGAGGAAGGGAGTTACGGGCCACGGAACCCCAGGGTGGCGCAGCAGTCCAGGATGGCGCCGGGGGAAAAGGGCGCCAGGGTGGCGCAGCAGTCCAAGTTGGTGCAGCAGTCCTCGGAAGCTCCGGCAGGACCGGCGGCTGGACTGGCTGAGGCTCCGGGAGGGCCAACTGGACCGGCAGAGGCTCTGGCAGGGCTGGCGGCAGGTCTGGCAGGTAAGGCAGGGCCAGCTGGACAGGCAGAAGCTCAGGGAGGGCCGGCTGGAGGTCCCAGGTGTCTGGGAGGTCCAGGAGAGTGGCCGGGTCTGGGAGATCTGGCAGCTCCCATGGGGCTGGGAGGTCTGGGAGGTCCGGTAGCTCCCACGGATCTGGGAGGTCCAGGAGATTGGACAGATCAACATGGGCCTGGTGAATCTGTTCACGGGCCTGGGGAATCTGTTCACTGGCTGGAGGAATCAGTTCACTGGCCGTTTGCGGCTGGATCTCGGGAGCATGGCACCGGTTGCGGAGCTCGGGAGCACTGAATCAGACGCGGAGCTTGGGAGCACTGAATCAGATGCGGAGCTTGGGAGGACTGCCTCCACCTCGTAGTCCACCCCATTCAGCCACATCACGAGGTTGATGTAATCCATGAGGGGTCCCCCTTGGCACCTTTGAGCCCGGATAACCGTTATATCCAATCCCCAATCTAAACAAAAAGTGAGGGTAGAGTCGTCCCAACGTACCAGGTGAGAACATTCGATAAAGTCTTTGACGTATTCCACCAGCAATGGACCATTATGCCGGAGCGCAAGCAGATCACACTCGGCCTGTCTGGTTGGGTCCATGGTGAAATACTCTTAGTACAAACGGAGACCATGGAATGAAACATCCACACACTAATGACATCTTCTTAACAGTGACAATAACCCACAAAGACAAGGGATCACAGGAGGGCATTTGTAACAAACACAGGATAATGAACAGCTGACGAGACTAACGATCAGTGATTAACGAGACAGGTGAAACAAAGAAACAGAAGGATACACAGACATGATCCCAGAAGTGGAACATGATGAGACAGTGACGACGACGAGACTGTGACAATAATTTAGTTAATGATTAGATTTTATTGTTTTATAATTACATCAAAATTTTTCAATTCATCAAACATATTAATTTTTTTTTGTTTAAAACTATGATAATCTGTATATAAATGTTGGATTTCAGATAAATGAGACATGAAATTTCATTGGACCATGATGACGTCTTACCTTTTTTTTCAGAGAGCAAACTATTTGTTTTGACCTTTGCCTCTGTGGGCCAAAAGAATAAAAGCTAAATACACTAATAGCTTTATGGGCATAATTACAACAGTAATTAAATACTCATGAGAAGGCTTTTTTATTTTTTTGTTTTGTTAAATAAGACTGCTTGCCAGAGTTCAAATGAATATTTCTGCTGCTTTCAGCAATGGAACCAATTCTTTCAATGAGGGATTTTTTCAGACTGCCTTCCGCACTTGGCCAAACAAAAACTATCTAATTTTGGCCTTGGCGATTATCTACATCATCACCTTGCTGGGTAATCTTGTTCTTCTGACTGTCGTCCTAATGAACTCCAGCTTACAGAATCCCAAGTATCTTGCTGTGTGTAATCTAGCTATTGTCGACATTTCAATGAATAGTGTTATAATTCCTCAAATGGTGCCTGTTTTTGTGTTCAATCGGAATCATGTTTCATTTGGAGCGTGTTTCTCCCAAATGTTCTTCATGCATCTTTTGGCGTATGACCGGCTGATTGCGATCTGCTGGCCCTTACGTTATTCTACCATAAACACCAACCCGAGGATGCTGTTCATAATAGCAGGGATTTAGTCTCTGGTTGTTCTGTTAGAGATTTTCCCAGTCAGCCTCGCTGCTAGGCTCCCTTACTGTGCCTCCAGAGAAGTAAAGAGCTGCTGTTGTGAACTCAGCCCAGTCTACAACTTGGCTTGTGCAGACATCTCTTACAACCGACAACTGAGTACAGCTAAGACATTGGCTGTTTTGTTGGGCCCATTGATTTTTATTATTTTCACCTATATGATTGTAGCGGTTGCTGTGATGCGGATTGCATCTACAACACAGCGCTGGAAGGCCTTTCACACCTGTTTCACTCACCTGCTGCTGGTCCTGCTGTATTACATGCCAGTCATTCTGGCTTATGTACTAGGGAATCTGCGTGTAATTCAGAATGTGGATATTTTCACAGCAGTTCTGACTATTTCTGTCACCCTCCCCCCAATGCTGAACCCTATCATCTACAGCTTAAAGACCGATGAACTACAAGATAAGATAGTCAAGCTTCTAGGAAAGCCAAAAGTGGGCACAACAGATCATTAATTGGTTAACGATAACAATGTTATTTCTTCCACAGTAGAGAAATAAAAGTAGAGAATGTAGAGAATGGTTAACAGTAGAGAATGAAAATGCTTAACCTGTAAATTACGTTTCAAATATTCAGAATTAAAAAAAAAAATGTTTTCACACAGTGCATTATGTATTATTATTGCAGTGTATTCAGTTTTAGTTATCCATCTCTCAGTGCAAAAACAAAATAAATGACTGAATTACTTGTTGGTTGATTTAGTGTTGATTTAGATGTGTTACACAGAATTCACATGCTGCCTTCTCTATTCCATAATTGTTTATATTCACTTAATTGTATAGCTTTGGAATTCATAAATATCTCACATGTAGATTTTTGTTAAAGTCATTTACAAACAATTAAACAACTAAATTAGTGTTTCATTATATACCACTGTAATTAGTGAGCCTGAATGACTTTTAAACACATAAAACATATTAGTACTGCAACAATAATAAATTTAAAATGACTTCTGCATTAATCAAATACTGTACATAAAAAGAGTAATATATGGTGCTTTTTTGCCAGTTGCAAATTATGTATCTTTGGAGCTGTTCTGCAAAATAATGAATGTGTACATAAGCAAATTTAAAACACATATACAAAAAAAGTCATTGGATGTTTCATTGTAAAATCATGAAGGCACATTCTGTCATTTTGCCACAAGATGTCAGAAAAAGACAAGAAAACCTCCACCGCATGGCAGTGAGCAGATCAGGAAAAGAATACTTGCACTATGGATTAAACAATTATCTGTGTAATATAATCAAACTCCTTAGAAATCATCTGATGATTAAATGTTTTATTAACTCCAGTAAATATTTTATGTAAAATTCTATATTATTTGTTTAATTATAAAAGGAGCCTCTGGTTGCCCCCAAACAAGAAACATGCCACTTACAAAATACATGCAAACAATAAAAGCTCAAAAAATAAAATAAAATAAATAAATTCTGGGGCTGTATTAGAGACATTCTAACTCATAATCATTTAGTAACCATGAACCATGCCTTCTTTTGGCGTGAATGAAACCTTCAAAATGGTGTTATTTACTATGACCCGGTTTATGATATAGTATCCAAATAATAGAGGTTTGTAATAGTATCCAAATTTGTGCAAAATCAATAATATGTGATGTTGTAATGTGAAGTGCATGCATGTTCAAATTCCAATGCCGGTAAGAGTTTCTTCCAAAAACAAGTATAGTCACCAGCCTCATTGTGACAGTTATACACAGAATGTTTTCAGATCTTAAATGAAGAATTGAATTGTGCACTTGTGCCCGCAAAGTGCTGCCACTTGGCGCAAACATCCGCGCCTCCCATCCAGGGCAAGTAAGACGACGGCAGCCCTAGCTGCCATGGCTTACAGCGCCGCTGGACAGGCAGCTTCCGCCCTCCATGCCATGGCCGTCCTGCATGTCTATCAGGCAAAAGCGCTTAAAGAGCTGCATGAGGGTAGGTCTGAGCCGGAGTTGATTCAGGAACTGCGCTCGACGACTGACTTCGCCCTCTGGGTGACGAAAGTCATGCCGTGGGCCCTCGGCCAGATGATGTCCACACTTGTGGTCCAGGAGCGCCATCTCTGGCAAGACCTGGCCGAGATGAAGGACGCGTCAAGGATCGCTTTCTCGATGCCCCCATCTCCCAGGCTGGCCTCTTTGGCGACACTTTCGCGGACTTCGCTCAGCAGTTCTCGATAGTCCAGAAGCAGACTGAGGTGATCAGCCACATCTTGCTCCGGCGGGACTCTGCCAAACCTCCGTGGGTTGTCCCTCAGCCTGCTCATCACCGAGGGCGTCCCCCTGCGGCTGCAAAGGGTCCGGACGGACCGGAGGCTGTACTATGGGTGGAGATTGTTGTCCTATTGGCTAAGGGTACAATCGAGCCTGTCCCTACGGCCGAGATGGAGTAAGGGTTTTACAGCCCCTACTTCATCGTTCCCAAGAGAGGCGGTGGGTTACGACCAAGCCTGGATCTGCACGTCTTGAATCGGACCCTGCTCCCATTCAAAATGCTAACGCAGAGACGCATCCTCACATTTGTCCGCTCCCAGGACTGGTTTGCAGCAGTCGACCTGAAGGACGCGTACTTTTATGTCTCGATACTCCCTCGTCACAGACCGTTCCTTCGCTTTGCGTTCGTGGATTGGGCATATCAGTACAAAGTCCTCCTTTGGTTTGTCCCTGTCTCCCCGCGTCTTCACCAAGGTCGCGGAGGCTGCCCTTTCCCCCCTCAGGGAGGTAGGCATCCGCATCCTTAATTATCTCGATGACTGGCTCATTTTGGCACAGTCCCGGGATCAGGGGATCAGGTGTACAAGCACAGGGACTTGGTGCCATTTGGGGCTTCGGGTCAAATGGGAAAAGAGCAAGCTCTCCCCTGCGCAGAGCATCTCTTTTCTCGGTTTGGAGTTGGACTTGGCCTCCATGTCAGGACGTCTCACCAACGAACGTGCACAGTCAGTGTTACACTGCCTGAAAGCAGCTCCTGGGGCATATGTCATCTGCAGCCGCTGTAACGCCACTTGGGTTGATGCATATGAGACCACTTCAACACTGGTTACAGGGCTGAGTCCCGAGGTGGGCTTGGCACCAGGGCACATTCCGTGTGGCAATCACACCGGCTTGTCGCCAAACGTTCAGTCCTTGGTCGGACCTTGATTTTCTATGGGCTGGAGTTCCCCTAGGACAAGTGTCCAGGCATGTTGTTGTCACAACAGATGCCTCCACCACTGGCTGGGGTGCCATATGTATCGGGCATGCTGCCTCTCACGACAGCTCACATTCCAGGGAGAATGGAGACTCCACCCTCAGGTGGTTCAGCTGGTCTGGAGTCGATTCGGGGAGGCACAGGTAGACCTGTTCGCTTCCTGGGAATCCTCCCACTGCCAGTTGTTCTTTTCCCTGACCGACGGGTCCCTCGGTACGGATGCACTGGCACACAGCTGTCCCCAGTGCCAACACAAATATGTGTTTCCCCCAGTGAGACTTCTTGCACAGACCCTGTGCAAGGTCAGGTAGTACGAGGAGCAGGTCTTGCTAGTTGTGACGTATTGGCCCCATCGGACCTGGTTTACGGAACTCTCGCTCCTCGCGACAGCCCCTGCCTGGCGCATTCCCTTGAGGAAAGATCTGCTTTCTCAGGGACAGGCCATTATTTGGCACCCGTGTGGTCCCTGGATGGGACGTGGAAGACTTAATTGACCTCCCATCGGCGGTGGTAGACACTATCACTTCAGCTAGAGCCCCCTCTACGAGGCAGACGTATGCTTTGAAGTGGAATCTATTCTCCCCGGAATTGCCTGATCAGTTCGGTGATTTCCTTCCTTCAAGATGGCTTGGACCGGCGGCTGTCCCCCTCTACCTTGAAGGTGTATGTCACCGCCATTGCAGCACATCATGTCCCCATCAATGGCAGGTCCCTTAGAAGCATGACCTGGTCATCAGGTTCTTGAAAGGGGACAGGAGGATAAACCCTCCCAGGAAGCCCCTCTTTCCCTCCTGGGACCTCTCTGTCGTCCTCGCAGGCCTACAGAGAGCTCCCTTCGAGCCCCTGGAGTCAGTCGAGCTCAAGACCTTGTCTTTCAAGACAGTGCTCCTGACTGTGCTCGTTTCCTTCAAGAGGGTAGGGGACCTACAGGCTTTTTCGGTCAGTGCCTTGAATTCGTGCCTTGAATTCGGCCCGGCCTTGTCTAACATTGTCCTGAGACCCCGGCTTGAATATGTGAGATTATATTAAGAGAGTCTCCAGACCTCAGGTCCACTTCCATTTTATCTTTATTTCTTCCCAATGAGAGTATGAATGGAAAAGCACCTTTGTGGATTTTGTTTAAAAAATAACAAATAAATACTTCTCAATTTTATAATATGGCTAACGAGGATGTTAATTTGTTTTAGTTTAACACAAAAATACAACAGGAACAGTAAAACACATACTCATGAAACAGATATATTAATGTTAATCATACTCAGCATGTAGTGATGGCAGTACAAATAAGCATGACAAAAACAGGTTGCCCTCCTGCTTACGCCGTTTACGGTGGTGGCGGCGACGTGGGAGTGCGAATTTGACGCGGACCCAGGAGCGATGGTTCCAGGAGTGCAGGTGCTGCCTGGTAGACTACGGATGCGGGCGAAAGTCCTGGCAAGCGCGCTGAAGTTGATGGAGGAGGTGCTGCCTTGTAGGGTGGACTGGGTCAGGGAAAAACACTCTCCAGACACCTATCGACGGCCTCACGCCAACTAAGGTCCGTGGTGTCTGGAAGGTCTCGCGGCTGATGGTAGTTCGCCCCGACCCAGTTTATGGTTTCGGTAAGTGCGGCGTCGTCGAGCCCAGAGGTGGCGGCTAGCACGCAAAACTCCTGGGAATAGTCCGCCAGATCCGGGTTGCGACGAGCGATGATGATACATGTATCCGCTAGCTCCATCCCAGCAAAGTCCTTTTGGGGCAACAAACCCGGTCGGTGATTCTGTTATGGCTGAGTGCTGGTGTGCGATGCGGAGACGCGAGGAAACAAGGAGATTAAAAAAAACACTTTTATTAACAAAGGAGAAACAAAAGGCACGCGTTCATGCAAAACTTGAACTTGGAGGGAGAATACATCCACACTCACGTACTTCCACATAAACACTACAATCACCGACAAGGACACGGGAAACATGAAAGTGATTTATACACGAGGGCAATTAGGGACAGCTGACACAATTAACAGGGTAATCACTAACAAGACAGGAGTGGGAAAGATCTGAGAGACAAAGACGAACCTGGATGTAACAGACGCAACAAGACTGTGACACTTGCTTTTTTGTGTCAAATAATTTCATTTCGTTATACAGACATTGTCATGTAGCATACGTGATTACTATGTCACCAGAGGCTTTGTTAATGACCTATGGCAGCTTAGAGTGTTTTCAAACTGTATGATTGGTAACGATGCTGCATTCTCAAAGCTCATTGGGAAATGAGAGAAACAAGTTGCAAATGAAGACTATTGGGAAATGGCACACACATCATTAAGTTTAAGATACAGTATGTTTGTGTTTGTATTTATGAATGATATATCATGTAAAAGAGAGAGTATGGTAAAGAAAGAAAATTACATATAGACAAAGCAACAAAGAGTGAAGTCAAATAACAGTACCTGTATATTCATATACCAATTTATCTAATTATCCTCAAATAATCACACTTACACTTTGCTGTGAGGCAGAACTGTTGCCAATTAATGGTAGTACCCTTTTTATTCTGTGGTAGTAATTTGATGGCATTATACCATGCTTAAATAACAAGACATCAGTTCTGTTCAAACTATAACCCATTAAGCATGCCAGTTGTAGTTGTTTTTATTTATTTTACATATTTTCTTCACTCTTTTTTTATTAATAAACCTGACAAAAGTTTAAATAATCTATACACATTTTCATTAAGGTTCAGTTAATTCTATTGTCCCTGTTTGACCCTGCCTGTACGACCACCCTTGTTATCTTTAACAAAGCACACAAATGGATCCTAGCCTGAATGATGAATCATTACAATACCCTTTATAATTTAATGTATAGATTTTATTGTTTTACATTGACATTTTTCAATCCATCATACATATTAATTATTTTATATTTAAAACTATGATAATCTGTATATAAATGAGACATGAAATTTCATTGGATCATGATGTCGTCTTGCCTTTCAGAGAGCAAACTATTTGTTTTGACCTTTGCATCTGTGGGCCGAAAGAGTCAAAGCTAAATGCACTAATAGCTTTATGGGCATAATTACAACAGTAATTAAATACTCATGAGAAGGTTTTTTTTTGTTTTGTTAAATCAGGCCTCAGTCAAGGTAATTATTTCTTTGTTTGTACACAGTAGATAATTGTACCCATTAGACCACGTTCATTATTTTTACAGCCATTTATAAATCTCTTTTCCTGAACACTGAAGGATTTCAATCCAAAGCAAGTTGGTGGGTATTGTTTGCATTTGTTTGATTAATATTCAGGTGTAAATGAATGTAACACTCTTTGTCACTGTATTTCTGTTGTTCACCCATGAAAATTCTGTCATAATTTACTCATGTTATATGTACTTATACTGTTACACTGTAGTATTTTTTCCCCCATACTATGGACCCCAACAACTGTTTGGTTACTCATATTCTTCAAAATACATTTTATGTTCAACAGAAGAAAGTTTATTCAGATTTGGAACAACTTGAGGGTGAGTAAATGGGTTTCAGTTTTGGATGAACTTGAGTGGAAAAATAAGATTAGCTGCTTTAATGTTGTGTCACAGCAAATCCTTTTTGCAAATTTTTTGTTTCTCCTGTAATTTAAAGAATCATCTTTATTGCTTTTCCTATCATTTCCTATCTTAAACTTAACTTTTTATAGCTTAAAATTTACTAATTGTGTATTTCTTTCAGATTTGCCGGAGTTCAAATGAATATTTCTACTGCTTTCAGCAATGGAACCAATTCTTTCAATGAGGGATTTTTTCTGACTGCCTTCCACACTTGGCCAAACAAAAACTATCTAATTTTGGTCTTGGTGATTATCTACATCATCACCTTGCTGGGTAATCTTGTTCTTCTGACTGTCGTCCTAATGAACTCCAGCTTACAGAATCCCAAGTATCTTGCTGTGTGTAATCTAGCTATTGTCGACATTTCAATGAATAGTGTTATAATTCCTCAAATGGTGCCTGTTTTTGTGTTCAATCAGAATCATGTTTCATTTGGAGCGTGTTTCTCCCAAATGTTCTTCATGCATTTTTTTGGTGACATGGAATCTTTCTCTCTTGCTCTTTTGGCGTATGACCGGCTGATTGCGATCTGCTGGCCCTTACGTTATTCTACCATAAACACCAACCCGAGGATGCTGTTCATAATAGCAGGGATTTGGTCTCTGGTTGTTCTGCTAGAGATTTTCACAGTCAGTCTCGCTGCTAGGCTCCCTTACTGTGCCTCCAGAGAAGTAAAGAGCTGCTGTTGTGAACACGGCCCAGTCTACAAGTTGGCCTGTGCAGACATCTCTTACAACCGACAACTGAGTACAGCTAAGACATTGGCTGTTTTGTTGGGCCCATTGATTTTTATTATTTTCACCTATATGATTGTAGCGGTTGCTGTGATGCGGATTGCATCTACAACACAGCGCTGGAAGGCCTTTCACACCTGTTTCACTCACCTGCTGCTGGTCCTGCTGTATTACATGCCAGTCATTCTGGCTTATGTACTAGGGAATCTGCGTGTAATTCAGAATGTGGATATTTTCACAGCAGTTCTGACTGTTTCTGTCACCCTCCCCCCAATGCTGAACCCTATCATCTACAGCTTAAAGACCGATGAACTACAAGACAAAATAGTCAAGCTTCTAGGAAAGTCAAAAGTGGGCACAACAGATCATTAAAAATGAGGCCAGTGGTAAACGATAACAATGTTATTCCTTCCACTGGAGAACATGCTTAACCTGTAAATCATGTTTCAAATATTCTGAATGTTTTCACACAGTACATTTTGTATTATTATTGCAGTGTATTCAGTTTTAGTTACTCATCTCTCAATGAGCAAAAACGAAATAAATGATTGAACTACTTGTTGGTTGATTTAGTGTTGATTTAGATGTGTTACACAGAATTGTTATGCTGCCTTCTCTATTCCATAATTGTTTTTATTCACTTAATTGTATAGCTTTGGAATTTATAAATATCTCACATGTAGATTTTTGTCAAAGTCATTTACAAACAATTAAAAGGGCTCACAATAATTAGTGTTTCATCATATACCACTGCAATTATTAGTGAGCCTTAATGACTTTTAAATACATAGAGCATATTAGTATTGCAACGATAACAACATTAAAATGACTTAAAATACATTAATCAAATATATAAAGAGAGGAATATATGGTGCTTTTTTGCCAGTTGTAAACTATTCATCTTTGGAGCTGTTCTGCGCTAGTGATCAAAATAATAAATGTGGACATAAGCTAATGTCAAACACAAAAGTCATTGGATGTTTCATTGTAAAATCATGAAGGCACATTCTGTCATTTTGCCACAAGATGTCAGAAAAAGACAAGAAACAATGCAGTGAGCAGAGCAGGAAAAGAATATATGCATTATGGATTAAACAATAATCTGTATAATATAATCAAACTCCTTGGAAATCATTTGATGATTAAATGTTTTATTAACTCCAGTAAATATTTTATGTAAAATGCTATATTATTTGTTTAGTTATAAAAGGAGCCTCTGGTTGCCCCAAACAACAAACATGTCACTTACAAAATATATGCAAACAATAAAAGATATAAAATAATAATAAAAAAAAATCTGGGGCTCCATTAGAGACATTCTAACTCATAATTATTTGGTAACCATGGTTATTCACAGAATGTTTTCAAATCTTAAATGAAGAATTAAGATAATAAGTTTCTTATTAAGGCTAACTAGTTAGTATATGACACTGCAGTGTATGACTGAATTATAAAAAACAAAAACAAATACAAATCTTATTTACCCAAATGTTGTCCCATCTAGCATTAAAGATAACTGCATGATACTATTGATTTGTTAAGGGTTTGCAAAGCTCCTAGCATGCACTTTAGTTGTTAGACATTTAAGACATTTAAGTGGTTACTGTTATGAGATGAATGTTTTCTGACTTTATTTACACTGTTTTTGATGTTGTTGTTTTAGTTGTCAATGATACTTATGCGATAATGGTTTGTATGGCAATGTTTGAGATTTGATTTTTTTTTTACTTCATGGTCTTTATTCAAGTGTGTAAACTGAATATAAAAAAATTGCGGTCAGGAATATTTTAAAGAAATTAATAGTTTATATAGCAAGGACAAAATTGTGAGACTAAGCACATTTATGATGCTACAAACGATTCCCATTTCAAATAAATGCTGCTCTTCTGAACAAAATATTATAATTTTCAAACAAAAATATTAAACAGCAGAGCTGTTTTCAACATTGATTTTAATAACAAGAAACATTTCTTGAGCATGTGGTAATGATGCTGAAAATTCAGCTTTGTCATCACAGGAATAAATGACATGTTCTAAATTAAAATAGACACTTAGTCACTTTAAATTGAGCAAGAGAGACTCTTTTTAAAAACCTTACTGACCCCAAACATTTAAATCAAGGGTGTCCAATCCTGCTCCTGGATGGCCAATGTCCAGCAAAGTTAAGCTTCAACCTCAATTAAACACACCTGAACCAATTAATAATCATGGTCTCACTAGGCATACTAGAAACTTCCAGACAAGTGTGTTGAGGCAAGTTAGAACAACACCATTTATTGTAAATGGTACAATAAACTGTTTACATATTAAATAAAGAATGAAACATTTAGGAACAAATCATCCAATGATTGCAAATTGTCTGTGCTTCATCAAACTTTATTCAGGTCCAACTTTTGACACAATTCTAAAAATTTTGTTTCTGATCTCTTTGGTCCTGAAACAATATATGAAAGGATTTACTAGACAAGGGCAGAGGATGGACCCTAACAGCAGTCCATTACGTTCCTCTAATGTTAAAACCACACCAATCCGGGTCAAGACTATTCGTACGAACATTGGAGCATAAAAACAAACTATCACTATAAAATGAGTAAAGCAGGTATGAAACATCTTCTTCTTGTCGGCCTTTGAGGTCATTCTCATAACAGTGATTACTATCCTTAAATAGGAGAGGCAGATGAATGAGAATGTCCCAAACAACAGCACAAAAGTCACACTGGATATCATATTAAAATAAGGATTTGGATTCACACAGGTGGCCCTCACAAGAGCAGCATACTCACAAAAAACATACTGGATAGTGGATGAGCAGAAGGGCAGAGGAAGAAGAGTAGCTGGCATAATGGCCAACACAGCACTTGCCACCATCCAAAGCAACACGGCAATTACAACAGTATGTGTGGTGTTTAAAATGGAGTGATAACGTAAAGGATGGCTTATGGCAATCAAACGATCCAGTGCCATTACAGTGATTGCAAACATCTCCATTACTACACCTAAATGGAAACCAAACATCTGAATAACACAAGGGATATAAGATATGGCTTTGTAACCAGCAATAAGGTTGCCGATCATACTTGGACAAGTACTGCTGCTATAAAACATGTCCACTAAAGACAAGTTGCAAAGGAAAATGTACATGGGCTGGTGCAAACGCTTGTCCGTGACAACAAAACATATGTTTGCAGTGTTAGCAAGCATTGCAAGCATATAAACCACCAGCAAAACAAATCCAACGGGCAGCTTGTGTTCTACAGTGTCAAATCCCAAAATTACAAACTCAGAAATGATTTTTGCTGAAATATTTTGAAAGGACATAGTTCTCTTTAGCAAAGAAATCTTTAGAATAAAAATAATGATAACAATAATATTAGTAACCAACCAAATCTTCAAATAAAAACATGAATCATTCATTCCCTGACATATTCTCTTTAACTGATTACGTGAAAACTAATAAGTAATATCATTGTTTATTTTCTGTTCAGTCGCAAAAAGGTGTAATGCTTCTCTTCAGATCTGCTTTTCTTGTCAGTCAGTCACTTGGATTGCTTAAAAAACATATCCTGTCATTCTTCCAGCATACAAATGTCTGACTTGTCTGGGTGATGTACAAATGCCGCTCTTATATACATATATAGTTCGCTGTGGCCCCATAGCAATTTGTCCTCTAATAGAAACTCAATTGATTGAATCACATTGTGTGTTTGTGAGAGAACACTGTCAAAAAAGGTCAAAGTTCAGTGTTGTGATGATGTGTCCTGTCCTTAGAGAAAACTGAAGGGTTGTGTTTCCTTATGGCTTATTCCACAAAAGGATTCCAGCTCATCAAGATGAGAAAAAAAACCCCAGGTAGATTAAGACTTTGGGGAAACAAGAATCATTAGTGTGTTATTATGACAGTATCAGCTTGACTGGCAGCTTGTAAATTCACTCAGTCCCCTGCTATTCATTGTAAATCAAGCCATACAGCAAAAAAACAAAAAAACACAAAACAGATTCAGCGATGTTCATTATAATAATGAACACAGAGGGACAATGAAATTAAGTATTTTTATATATACCTAAGATTGTTCTTTTCAATGTACATACATTCCAATTTCAGGACGTGACCCTCCGAAGTATTTTTATGTTTTATCTTTTCATTAATACTGTCCAAAGATGCAGGACTGTTGTTTGGTTTAAAAGGCCATCTTTAATACAAGCATGGGGAATATGCATAATTGTATTAAATCATTAGTTAAATGACGCTTAGGGATTTGATCTGGAGAATTCTAAATAATCTCTATGGAGCTTTTATTAAGAGAGTCTCCAGACCTCAGGACCACTTTCATTTTTTCTTTTTTTTTTCTTCCCAATCTGAGTATGAATGGAAAAGCCTACTCTGATTTATTCTCAATTTTATAATATGAATTATTCTCAATTTTATAATATGGCTAATGAGGATATAAATTTGTTTTTGTGTGACACAAAAATACAACAGGAACAGTGGAACACACAGACATGAAACAGCTAAATTAATGTTAATCATACTTATCATGAAGTGATGGCAGTACAAATAAGCATGACAAAAACAGGACATGTTCTTAATTTTGCTTTGAATTTAATAAAGTCTTGTTGTATTCATTTTATTTACAAGATGAATACAAAATGAACAATGCGATAAACAAATTTTTTGAGAATATGCAAAAACAAACATTTTGCAATCAATCTGAAACACTGTGGGCAATGGATACAGACTTGTTTTAATTGCTGTCTGGATAAAGTTCTTAACTTCAGCCGTGTTTAAAACATAAATGATGAGATTTAGCATTGGTGGCACAGCATATGCCAGAGACGTGCTGATGACTCTCGCGTTGGGAGTCAGAGAAAGCATGACTGCAGCAATGTATGTGCAGATTATGGGATGGAAACACATTCCAACTAAAAACAGGTGAGAAACACAGGTTTTTAGGGCCTTAATGCGCCCTTTCCATGTAGTAATTTTACTTAAGGCAAAAAAATGCAAAGGTAAGACAGGGATATTGTCAGTGGAGCAGCAAAGTAGATAGCTGTTTAGACCTTTGCTATTTACGAACTGATGCTAGTCATTACATGCCATTCTATACACTGGCCCATGGTCAAAAAAATAGCTCTGTATCTCATTGGTCTTGCAGAGTGAAAGGCGTGTGATCAAAAACACTGTAAAGGCCACCAGAGAAATACTAAGCATCCAGCATACTGAGAAAACTGAACACATAACAACATTATTTACATTATTTACTATGGCATGATATCTCTATAGCAATAAATCGATCAAATGCCAAGACAAGGCTGACACATTGTATTACATTAAAGAAGTGAACAAAAACATGTTAGCCAAACAAGCATTGAAGGTGATGTACTGGGAGTCAAACAGAAAAGTCTTCATCATGTTAGGAATTAGTGCTTTAGTTTCCCCAAAATCAGCCAAGGCCAAGTTAAACACACCTATGTACTTTGGACTGTGCAGGCTTCGGTCAAGAGCAATAATGAGAAGGACTACGGAGTTCCCAATTACAGCAATAATATAAATGAAAAACAGGAACATATAGTAACAGTTGTTGTATGGTATTCCTGAAAGTCCACTGATTAAAAAGTACTCGGGTTGAACAACAGAGAAATATTCAAATATCAGAAATAAGACATTTCTCACAGCATTTTAAACAATTATCTATTTAATCACCTATTTCAGTCGTAGCGCTTGAACAAGTTGAAGGACATAATGAAAGGTTCTTATAAAAATACTGCAATTCTTGCACTTTAGCCACTTTTAGCCACAATTTAGATAGCTCAGGAACTAAGTTAAAAATACAGACTAGAAATGTGCAATGTAATGTCGCTTATAGGCTTACAGCCCAACCGATCTAAACCGGGCACTTTTCTGCATGCTCATTCTGACATTTTCTAAACATTCGGCTAAAATATGAATCAAAATAGGCTAAATAATATGAAGGACAAAATGACCCTTCTTACCAGTGTGTTGAATTACTTTTTATTCGTTGCCCCTGATTATTTTGAGACAGATAGGTCAATAGTTCCTGAATGTTTAGTGTTTACATAGAAAACACAATTTCTAAGACCAATTGTTTGTGATTATTGAGGCCTACATATCATATCTGAATGAAAATTAAACGATTACTGTCGCAATAATCTATTAACAAGTTACAATCTATTAACCTATTATGTATTAAAAACTGAAATACGCGACTTTAAAACTATATTCGTTTTACAGGTTATGGCTGGTGCAACTATGACCTGCTCCTTATACTAAAGTACGTAAAATATGATAATGCCAAGCTTTAAATATACAGGACTAACAAAGTCAGCACATAAAGTCACTGTCCTCAGCCTAGGAAAAGAGTCGGAAGTCGGAAAGATCGTCTTGTATGCACGAGACGTATTTGATCCAGCTATGTTTAGAGTAGAGCCTCCGCCGCCCTACAGAAGTAGGTGTTTTTTTCCGTTTATTATAACGTTAACAATTTTTGAGAGACGTAAATACAGTGCCCTGTGCGTAGGTGTACAAGTGCTCAGCCACTAAAATTAAGACCTGTTGTTTTTTATAAGACGCATCTGACACAATTCTGCGGTATATCCGGACTTATTGAATGAACAGCGTAGGGTGTGATTGGGCGTGGCTTCAGCTTGTGACACAATAAGAGGGCGTGGTAATTCCCTTCAAGGTCACAACAGGGTCAGTGTGGGGAAAAGAAAAACAATACAATTTGATTTTAGTTTATATGAAAATGAGGTGACCTGTCTATTGCTAACTTAATGAAGGGATTTTAAATTTAACAGATGTGCATCGCTTTGAATCTTGCTTGTTCTAAGTGAACTTTTCTGTTCGATTGCAATAAAGTCTCTGACTCAGTTTGACACTGTATTCCAATGTATTATTTGAGAGCATTGAAACTATAAAGTGATGCAATATTAGTCCTCCTTTGTTGTAAAACAAGACAAAAAGATAACCATGGAAATCTCTATCAATTTCATTATTAATTTGTGCTTCATCAGAAGTACTGTTTTAATTAAAATTTGTTTTAAAACAGTGTGTTTTATCTAAAGGGCCAGTCACACAGCCGATCGCGCACAAATTACTTACAAATCACGCATAGATTGGGTTTGTGCGTGCTTGTGCGTCGAGAAATTGACCAAAGTATTCCACGAACATTCGACGCACACCCGACGCATGAATCATTGCCGGAGCGCGTCCAAACACGCACGCTTCGCGAACGTTCCACGAACAAGCACTTTCAGAATCCACATTGTCAGTGGAATGAACGTGATACGTGCGCCACGGTGCGCGGTTCATGAGTGATATGAAGGTGGGGCGTCAGTGGACGTGCGCGCTTTCAAACCAGTTCCGACGCATAAGCACTGACGGCCGACGCGTGTCCCGCGCATGTCACGCATACTCAACGCATAAACTACGCATGCCGACTCATAAATAATGCGCACAGAAAATTTTTGAACCGTTCAAAACTCAAAATCATGCACAAACCACCTTCGACGCACATCCACTTTACAATCACTGACGGTCCTCGTTCATTCCACTGACGAATTACGCATGTGACGCTCACTCCACTCAGAAACGAAAATCTGTGCGTAATTCGTGCGTTCTTCATGCGTTTTCGCTGTGTGACTGGGCCTTAATATGTAAAAATAAATCCTAAAAATGTTGGATAAAGGCAAAATTTGGAGTCTGTCTATGTTAGTGCTATTAGAACTATTGGTCCCAGATGAGCATTATAATAAGCTCTCTGGAGCGTAAAATATTTGTAGATATTATATGAGATAATGAAAAATTCCCATTGGGAATTCCCATTCCCAAGTCCCATTGGGACATAGATATCATACTCTTTAAATTTATATATTTACTTTTTACTTTTTTATTTTTTATTTAAATAATAACATTTTACACAGTATTACAAATAGACTTTCTTTTGTGCCAATTTTTTACATTTTGTAGCTTTTATAAAGGTCTACTTCAACCCCAAATCAAAAAAAGTTAGGACATTTTGTAAAATTAAATAAAATCAAGATTATTTTAATGTTAATTCTCGTTCTGACCTTTTTTCAAATTACAATAGTACAAAGAAAAGATTTCCAGTGTTTTCAATTAACAAGTGTGTTTTGTAAATATAAAAATATAGTTATTATAATTATTAAATACCATTTATATTGATGAAGTTGTGACGAGGTAAAAGAAAATGAAAAGCTTATAGAATATCTAAGTTAAACTGTTTTGAAACAGACTACTATAAAAAAGGTGAATTTGTAATAGGTGATGGTCTCATGATTGTGTAAAAGAGCTTCTTAATCTTTCCTAGCAAAGATGGCTCACGGCTAACCACTTTACTCAAAATATCATGAGAGAACTGTAAAAAAAAAAAAAAATTCTAAACGCAAGATTAATGCAAAAATTCAACAACAAAAAAATAAGGTTTTGCATCATTTATTTATGTTTAGGATAACTATTTTCAGAAAGAACAGAAGTCCTCGCTTTTTTGTGTCAAATCATTTCATTATACAGACATTGTCATGTAGCATACGTGATTACTATGTCACCAGAGGCTTTGTTAATGACCTATGGCAGCTTAGAGAGTTTTCAAACTGTGTGTTTGGTAACGATGCTGCATTCTCAAAACTCATTGGGAAATGAGAACAACAAGTAGCAAATGAAGACTATGGGGAAAAGGCACACACACATCATTAAGTTTAAGATACAGTATGTTTGTATTTCCTAAGATAAATGGCATATCATGTAAAAGAGAACGTATGGTAGAGAAAGAAATTGACATATAGACAAAGCAACAAAGAGTGAACAGTCAAATAACAGTACCTGTATATTCATATACCAATTTATCTAATTGTCCCCAAATAATCACACTTACACTTTGCTGTAAGGAGATCTGTAGCCAATTAATGGTAGTATCCTTTTTATTCTGTGGTAGTAATTTAATGCCATTATACCATGCTTAAATAACAAGACATCAGTTCTGTTCAAACTATAACCCATTAAGCATGCTAGTTGTAGTTGTTTTTATTTATTTTACATATTTTCTTCACTGTTTTTTCAATTGATAAACCTGCCAAAAGTTTAAATAATCTATACACATTTTCCAGTGAACCACAGTGAGAGCCATTTTCCACAAATGACTAAAACATGGGACAGTGGTGAACCTTCCAAGGAGTAGTCGGCTGTAACAAATGGTACTCACAGGCAGAAATCCAAATGCGTGTTTTTAATAAGAATGGTCGTACAGGCAGATGGTCAGGACAGGCAGAGAGCATACATAAACAATAATCCAGGCAGGGGTCAGAAAGGCTGGCAGACAGAATCAAGCGATAATCCAGGCACAGGTCGGGGCAGGCAGATCAGAATCAATAACGGGTAAACAGGCAGAAACGATAACAGGCAAACAGGACAGGATAATAACACTCTGAATGATCACAAAAGCAAATCAAGACTTCACCTTGTGTATGGATGATGGAGTCTTTTATAGTCCTGATGATGAGTGTCAGCTGAAGTGGGAATCAGTCCAAAGTGCGGGTGTCTGGGAAATATAGTGTTTGTGTGTGTGTGTCAGTATTTGGGCGATAGTGCCCTCCAGTGGCCAGAGGAGGGAAGCACGGAGCTCATCATCATAACATTGGCTGAGCAAAATTACCTAAAGAGCGTAACTATCTAATTTCTGCCTGAAAACATCTTGATGATCCCCAACACTTGAGTATTTGGAAAATACTCTGTGGACTAATGAGTCAAAAGTTGAACTTTTTGGAAGATTTGTGTCCCATTAAATCTGACGTAAAAATAACAACACATTTAAAAAAAGATCATCATACCAACAGTAAAATATGGTGGTGGTAGTGTGATGGTCTGTGGCTGTTTTGCTGCTTCAGGACCTGGAAGACTTGCTGTGATACAACCATGATGAAACCATGAATTCTGCTGTCTACCAAAAAATCTTGAAGGATAATGTCCAACCATCTTCGTGAATTCAAGCTGAAGTGAACTTTGGTTCCGCAGGAGGACAATGATCCAAAACACACCAGTAAGGCCAACTCTGAAGAAGGTGGAAGAAAAATGAAGAAGGCTAAAGAAAAACAAAAAGAAGACTTTGGAGTGGCCTAGTCAAAGTCCTGACCTGAATCCTATTGAAATTTTGTGATTAGACCTATTAGTTTTGAGTAACGTTTCTACTGCAAAGAACTGTGTTAAGCATTTTGTAAAACGTTTGTTTTTATCATATTGTTCGAAATAAGTGTGAACAACTTTGAGTGATTGTGTGTAAACAATTTTGCATGAGATCTGCAAATGGTGTCTAACTACCTAAACTTTTTTAAGGTATACAGAAAGAAGGATTTATGTGACAAATTGGTTAAGGCCATTGAGAATTTAATTCAGAGAATGGAGTTTACTGTTTTAGTAATTGTAAAAAACTAATTATGCACCCTTTAGAGATAAAATAAGATGCAAAGCTGCCCCAGTGACAACCTTTGTACCTGTTTTTCTGAGAGTGTATAAAGAAATGATTACCCCCTGGAGCCATGCATCAACTGTTTTACGTCATTCCCTTCCATGTATTAATAAAAATATTGTGTTAACAGGCATGTATCTGTGTTTGAAGTAGAATGCACTTGGTACATTGTGAAAGAGGTATGCAATCTCTTTCTTCCAAATGAATTAACCAGCTGATGACAGACTGATTCCAGAAGTCTCTTCTCATTTTAAACCTTGAATCATGTATTGTGTACATACAGAACTCTAAAACTGTTCTAAGGTTTTTAACTCATCATGCCAGTGGGAAACATCAGTTTTGAAAAGGATTTTGTCATAGTCGGGTTTCCTGGACTTCAGCCTCATTACCATGGGCTTTTATCAGCACTTCTGTTTTTTGTTTATGTATTTACAATGGTTGGGAATGCTATATTTTTTGCATTGTTTGTAATGAATAAGAGCCTTCAGAAACCTGTTTATTTTTGCATCATAAATCTTGTTGTAAGTAATGTGTAAGTAACCACAACATTGCCAAAGATAATCAGCAGATATTGGTTCCAAAAGGAACCATTTCATTCTTGGGCTGCTTTATTCAGATGTTTTTTGTGCACTATTTTGGCTCAGTCACCGCACGTTTGTTGGCAGTAATGGCTATAGATCGCTATGCAGCAATCTGTTTCCCACTTCGATATCATAGTATCATGACGAACAGAAATGTATTTATTTTGATCCTGGGTTCTTGGATGTTGGGTTTGGTAGGCCCATTAATGACGGTCATTCGAGCTTACCCTCTCCCTTATTGTGCGAGTAACACCATTGTGCACGGTTACTGTGATCATATTGCCATCACAACACTGGCATGCACAGACAGAGAAGAATATAGTTATCCTGCATTCATTCATGCTATGATAGTACTACTAGGTTCTCTTGTTGTTATAGTTTTCTCTTACTGCGCCATCATTGTGGCAGTTCTGTGTATATCAAGTTCTCGCGAAAGGATGAAAACATTCTCCACCTGCAGTCTTCAGCTCATCCTAATTGCCCTTTTTTTCCTTCCCAGGTGTTTTAATTATTTATCAAGTAATATTAATATAAAGTTCAGTACTGACTTTCGATTAGTCATTATTATGATGTATAGTCTTCTACCGCCAATGATCAACCCCCTTATTTATTGTTTGAGAACAGAAGAAGTAAAGAAGGTTTTAATCAGACAAATTCAAAGGAAAAAAGTAGACATCAAATCAGGGCAGAGCTGACTGTGGCTCTTTTTTTCTGTAGCTTTGTAGACTTGTTGACTTTATTTTATTCACAGCTCATCGGCACCAACACACACATACTTTCAGTCACATTTGCTCTCTTTACAATGTAGCAGTTTAACTGCTGCTTGATGACTTATTGGTGATGTGTATTATCAGTAAATAGTTATAAAAGCAATCTTGCAACTGCAATATTTTATTTATATACTGCATATATTTTCATAATTTCACAAGCATAAGATTGTGAAAATGATACAATTAAATGTAAATGTGTATAATTTAATCTAAATTATATAATCTCAGATTTGTATCAAATATGGATAATAACTACATGATAAATACAATATACAATACGAAAACTGAAATCTCTTTTCATTTTGACCAGTTTGTGTCTTTTCTTACACAACATAAATAGAGGATGAATACTTCAACCATGAATTCTGAATGTAACCTTAGTTCCCTGAATAGGGAATGAGATGCTACGTCAAAGCGCTGTGGGAACACTTCTGTGTGAATGCATCATGAAGCAATTGCGTGAGAGGACGTCAAAGTGGATGACGTCATGAACCAGGAATCAATAAATGCATGCCATGCCAAACAGCTGACAGCTAAAAGTGTCTGAACTAGATGTTGTTGACAGGGATGCAAGAAGTATGGGGAATGCATGCTGTGTCTCGTTCCCTGTTCAGGGAACTAAGTTTACATACATAACTGTGATGCTTCCTTTTAAGGAACTTGCACTGTGTCAAAGCACTGTTGGAAAACTATACGAATGCTGGCATAGCAAAAAGTGCATGTCAGATGTGATCATCCTCGGATGAAGACATCCGGAGTGAAATTAGGCCTGAGTTGTAAAGCCTAAAGGCAACAAAGGCCTCCATATATACCTTTAAGGATGGAGATAACCCAGCAGTGAGTCGGTGTTGCAGGAACTCCAGCAGTGTACCATCCGGGCAGTTAACTGGGTCCAGTAGCAGACCACCACATAATGACTTCAAGGCATAGTCTCCCCATGGCGGAAGCTCTGGAGTAGAGAAAGGTCTCAACAACCTCAGTTGAAGGACCAGAGTTATGAGATTGCCCGCTCAGAGGCCAAACCAAAATCTCTCCAGTTCTGTGAACTCTCTCCAGAACCCGTTGGAGCAGAATGGGGAATTATTTTGACATACAGACAAAGCCTCGGCCAAGTCTGAGCCAAAGCATCCAGTCCAGAGGTGGTGGATGTGATAGAGAGACAGAGTGGACAGTGAAACATCTCTCGAGAAGCAGAACATCCATCTGCCTGAATAAACAATATTCATTTACCTGAGGTGGAGTGCCATTCCCCGGCCCCTGTAGTGGAGAACGGTCTCAACAAGGACTTATGAGATGGACAACATTAGAGGCCAAGCCCACAGCTTCCACTGTTCTGATCAGGGGTTAGGGGTTCTGATCAGTATTAGCCCCCCTGTTTGGGACAGAAGGTCCCTCCTAATCGGAATCCTCCTTTAGGGAGAGCCGTCTAGGAGGGATACCAGGTCACATGAGCTTTATAGATGGGTTTCATACCAGCACACTCTTCTCAAACATGTAAAGAGCGGAAGTACAAACCAGGAAAAAGAAAACACTCAAATATAAAAATTAAAAGAAGGAAAATAGAAACAGTAGATTATGCTGTATAACAGTCAGCGGTAGAAAGGCCATCTCTCTCCTCACTCAAAAAACCCTCTCCTCCCCGTGCACGCTCACACCAGAACAGTGTGCACAGAATTACATACGCCGTCTTAAAGGTATATTCCCAACATAAACAAAGTAGCCGTTATAATCTCTACTGTTACTTGGTGCACATATGCCTTTTGTTGTTAGAAAAAATATACAGTGTATGTACATTTTTATAGCATGCCGATCGCTTCATCAAACAAATCACCGTATTGGCTTTTGGTTATCTCGATCCTTGGTTATCTTGACGGTTTTTAGCAACGTTTTTAGCTGCATTATTGAAAACACAGAAGCTACCGGCTGTTTGGCATGGGATGCATTTATAGATTCCTGGATTCCACGATTGGTTGGATTGCATGCGTGCTTCATGACGTATTCACATAGAGGTGTTCCCACAAAGGTTTGACGCAGCATGAGTTCACTTGAAAGGGAATAACTGATTTTGTCTTAATTTTTAAAGAAGCAAACATACTGATTTAATCCAGTGTATTTTATAAAAACAATATTTACTTTGCTTTATACACATATATTTAGCACCACTGACTAATCATTTTAAATGTAGATAAGTAAAATAAAGTTGTAGTGTTAATAACAATTAGGCCAACCTTCTCAATAAATAATTTATTTTAAGTCGAAATAATAAATATTAAATTAATAGTTACACATACATGATCATGTCAGTATGGACACTTCAATAAAAAAATGTATAGAGTAAAATATTAAATGTTATTTTAATTACGTTGTCAAACTTAAAATCTCAGCATTTCACATATCATCAAACAACAAACACTACTTTGTATTTACCACTACATTACTGACAGTAAAATACCATTTATCTGGCTGAGATTTAACAGAAAAGTGTGACATTTATTGTCTCATGAATTCCATGAAAGACTTGTTATTTGGAAAATCTGTTTTTCTCCACCTCATTTTAATTTTAAGAACAGAAAAAAAAACGTAAAATGCCTAGAAAACAAAAAATAGACTGATAAGCAGATCTCAGACCAGCATACTCATGTCAAAATGAACCCCTGGATTACAAATTCAAGCAGCAATACATTGTGAACTATTATTTTATTTATGTCTCATCAGTTGATTTTGCAGAAAATCTATCAAAATACATTTACACATGACGGTGAATTATGTGTTTACAGTAACATGAATATGGCAACATAGCAATGATTGCTCACAAAAAAGGAGAAGCTTTTTCCCTGTTAGTTTTGTCTTGTGATCAGTAACATAAGCCATACATCTGAAATCAGCTGAATTAATAGAACTGATAAATAAATAGATTGATAAGTATAGATAGCATTAATATTACATATATTTTATACATATATTCAAATATTTATTTCAGAATTTTAAACAGATCGTAAGGGAATACAAAGAAAATATTCCTTGACAGTTATTGTTTCAAAAGTAGGTTTAGTGTTTCTTAAAAGATATTGTTTACCTTTGTGTTGCCTGAGCATGTAATCTGTATATGGGTAATTTAATTATAATTTTTTTATTAAATATATATTTTTTTTACAAACATACATTTTAAATAAATAAGCAGACATTTCAATCATTGTGAAATATTCTGTCTAGTTGGTGCAAATCTGTTTTTAACCATTTTCCGGATTATGTCTTTGATTTCAGCTGTGTTTAACACATATATTATAGGATTTAACATTGGTGGTACAGCATAGGACAGAGAAGTACTGATGACCCTTGCATTGGGTGTGAGAGAAACCAACCATGCAGCAAGGTAAGTGAAGTAGATAGGCAAGAAATAGATACCTACTAACAATAAGTGCGAAACACAGGTCTTCAGTGCTTTTAAACGTCCTTGCCAAGTTGTAATTTTGCTTAAAGCAATACAGATGCCCAGATATGATAGGAGTATAATGACCATTGGTGCTACAATGTATAAATTTGTGAAGGAAATTCCAAAATTCTTATTAATGCTATTGTCATTACATGCCAACCTATACATTGGTCCATGATCACAAAAGTAACTCTGAATCCTATTAGATTCACAGAAAGAAAGTCGGGTGATCAAAGACACCATCAAGGCCACAACAGAAGAATTAAAGGCCCAAATTGCTGAGAAAACCAAAACCATACTGGTATTGTTCACAATAGCATGATATCTTAATGGCAAACAAATTGCAACGAAGCGATCATATGCCAGAACAACAAGAGTGAAACTTTGCATACAACTGAAGAGGAACACAAAAAACATGTTTGCCAAACAAGCATTGAAGGAGATGTACTGTGAGTCAAACAGAAAAGTCTTCATCATGTTAGGAATCAGTGCATTAGTTTCACCAATATCAGCCAAGGCCAAGTTAAACACACCAATGTACTTTGGACTGTGTAGGCTCTGATGAAGAACTAAAATCAAAAGCACTGCAGAGTTGCCGATTACAGTTATAAAATAGGTGATAAATAAGAATATATAGTAATAACTGCTATATGGTATACCAGTCAGTCCAATGATGAAAAAGTATTGTGGATGAAAAATTGAGATATTCTGTGATATACTTGCATTTACAGAACTCATGGCAGGTTTGAGTTTGGTGTTCTGCACAAGCTGAAAATAGAAATGACCACAAAGACATCAGCAAAATCTAAGGAATTTACAAAATTGTCATATCAAACCTGAAACAAGATATTTTAACTATAATCTTAAATTCTAAAAATATACCTTGATGCAGAATATTTGAATCACAGATTTGTGTACACAAAGTTTTAGAGCCAGAGAAAACAAAGACAAGTACTGTCTAAATGCTTGTGAGCTTCTACGAATTAAATAACTCTGCTGTAAATTCTTGTCCTTATTCTCTCATGCTGCACAGATCACTGGCAGTCTCCATCCAAATATATCTTCTGATTCATCTCTTGAGAGCTTGCAGACAACACAATGATGTAATACATGCTGCACATGTTTTAGCTACTATAGTTTGGATCAATGTTTATTTAATGTTTTGGATTTTCTGTTTTGGAGTCATTTGTGCATCCCACTATTGTAACTTTGTTTTGTGGCTTACTCACTAAATCTGCTTGCAACTAGTTTAAAATCAGCTTATCCTCCTCTTACATTTAACAATAACAACAACAACAACAACAACAAAATCAGTTTCTCCTTGTCATGGTCTTGTCTCGTTCACATCTGGGTCCCTTCTATGTATTTTTAGGTCTTTCACGCACCTGTCCATGTCTAATCACCAAGTCTTGTCAGCTGGTTCCCATCCCGTGTTTGTTATAAATTCCCTCTCGTAATCCCATGTCCTGGTCAATCATTGAAACTGTTTGACGTTGTGTGACGTTGTGTAACACGTGTTCCTGTCTGGGTCTTGTTATTGTTTCACTTCATGTGTCCCTTCTGTGTTCCCGTCCTCTGTTAGGTAAGCCACTCCCTCTTGTTTACCATTCAGGTGTTTCTCGTCATTCTGTCTATTTAACCTCCCATGTTCTTCCTAGTCCTGGTCTATTGTTAATTCTGTAATGCCGTAATGTGCCAGTGTGTGGATGCTCTCTTTTTTATTAAAAGTATTCCCTTGCTGAAATCCTGTCTCCTCGTCGTGGTTCTACGCATCACACACCAGCACCACCAGTTGTGACAGAACAAGAGACTGGTTGGTTGCCCACTAAAGACTTTCTGATGGATTGCCACATCGCCCACGCCATGGCCCGAAGGGCGAATCGTTTCTTCTTCACCACGGCAGCTGTGCGCGCCTGGAGGCTGCACAGGGCTGCCGTCCCAGAGCACGGCGCGAGCCGTCACTCAACGCCTGAGCTCGCGACAACCTATCCGTCAGCGCCGATCACACCCACCATAGCCTAGAGGGCTATACAGATGTTTTTCTTCATGGCAGCAGTGCGCGCCTGGAAGCTGCACGAGCCTGCCGCTTCCGAGAGTCCAACGGCTGAGAAGGAACGGAGACCCGCAGCCAAGAAGGAACTGTTTCCCCGGGCCACCACAGACCTGCCGTGGCCAGACCTAACCTCCCATGTTCTCCCTTGTCCTGGTCTCTTGTTAATTCTGTGATCCCGTAATGTGCCAGTGTGTGGATGCTCTCTTTGTTAATTAAAAGTATTCCCTTGCTGAAATCCTGTCTCCTCGTCGTGGTTCTCCGCATCGCACACCAGCACCACCAGTCGTGACACGTTGAATGAGTGTGGATGCCATCTCCGTGTTCCCCTTCCGAGAATCTCCAGGTTTTGCACTAAGTAGCGCCGTTTCTGTTCATTGTTAAAGTCTTTTCTATCTACCCATTTCAATTAAAGTTGGATTCCTCGTCTCCTCGCTTGATGCACCACACACTCCTCAAGTGGTTGTCAGAACGATCGACCAAGGTGAAGTCGCCTTCAAGTACTACATTTTTGAAAATTGACTTTTTTCAACATAAAAAAGCTGAACTAAAACTCGGTTGGAGAGCTACGTGGAAACATTTTTCCCTGGTTAGCATTTTTCCCTGGTTTCCCTGGATGATGTTTTCTTAATCACCCTCTTTGAGTTGGGTGGAGTGCCATTACCCCGGCCCCTGCCTCAACAGGATGTCTGCTCACTACATGGTGGACTTTCTGGAGTGGAGAACAGTCTCAACAACCTCAGTTGAGAGACCAGGACTTATGAGCTGGACAACATTAGAGGCCAAGCCCACAGTTCCCACTGTTCTGATCAGGGGTTAGGGGTTCTGATCAGTATTAGCCCCCCTGCTTGGGACAGAAGGTCGCTCCTGGAATCTTCCTTTAAGGAGAGCCGTCTAGGAGGGCTACCAGGTCCAGGAACCACAATCTGCCCGGCCATTGGGGGGCAATCAAAGTGAGCTGGACCTTGTCCTGGTGAACTCTCTCCAGAACTCCTGGGAGCAGAGTGATTGGGGGGAAGCATACAGGGTAGCCTTGGCCACTCCTGAGACACAACATCCGGTCCGAAAGGAGCTGGATGAGAGAGGGAGAACCAGAGTGGAAAGTGCAAGGTCTCTCAAGATGCAAACAGATCCACTTGTGTATGGCCAAATATCTTCCATCTAGAATCTCTCCACATCCAGGAGGCATCTGTTGTTAGCACTAGACGACGACAAGTTGCTCCTAACACAGGATCTTGGGAAGGGAACCAGGGTTTCTTCCACATGTCTGAGGCACAAAGATCATGTGAAACGGCTTTCCCCTCAGGGAATTGCCACCACTGCAGAGGTCTCATGTACAGCTGGCCAAAATGTGGACCGTTGGACACTACTGTCATCAAACCCAACAGTCTCAGGAACTGCTTCACATTGAGTGACTGGCCTAGCTACATTTGTTATGGCCCATAGGACACGATGTGAATCCTCATTACGTCGGTTCATAGTTGGAGAAAGCACACTTTTCTGTGTTCAGCCTCGTCCACAATTCCATGTACGCAGAAGCAACATCTCAATGTTAAACTGCTAAATTAACTAAACTAAGATCAAAAGATTGTCAATTTAGTTCAGGATGTAATGTCTTGGAAGCGCAACACCTCAATGCTGCGTCTGTACATTTGAAAGATGAGGAGATAGGGAGGCCTAATGGAAGAACCCAATATTGGCGTACTTTCCCCCAAAGGCAGACCTCAAGGCCTTCCAGCATATATAGCCACCAGAGATCATTGCTCGGACCTGATTTGAAATGATTGACCTGACCTTTGAACCTAAGCTGCAGACTGAGGCATTCAGCAAAGCAGGTTCAAAGCCATCTTTGTATAAACAGTGCAGCTTTTAGAAGCCTGACTCTGCAAGGGGTGCATAAACTATGGCTCTTTACCCCATCAGAGTTATACTTCCCGCTCTGTAACAATAGCCTGCTTGGGGCCACCACTGTAGATAGAACCCCATAAATCTTATCCCAATTAAGCCTACTTGTTTGTGATTAGGAGCCACTGAGAATATTCATCAGAAGTTTCAAATGCTTCAAGAAATTCTACTAAGGGAACCAGTCTCTCGAGACTAGTCTCTGGTGTTTCCTGAGCAAACAGCTCAGTGCCCTGAAGCGGGGTTCCGACAGGGAACACCAGAACTGGAAGCTCAGGTGGAGGAGTAGTGAGCATCCCGGTATGGCTACGTTTCCAGGAGGACACTGACAAGAGGTGCTTGCTGGGGAGCATTGTGCCCTGAAGCACATGAGGTGGCAGGGTAAGCAGAACGGCCGCATAAGGGCACCGAAGGGAACGGCCATCGTAAATGTGTAAACTGCTTCCATGCAGTGGGGACTGCCCTCAAGGACCTGACAAAAATTAAATCAGGTTTTTATGTATTTATTTTATTTTTGGCACCGTGTGAGGAGCTGAAATTCCTGGGGAGGGGGGGGGGAGGGGGCAGCTTTATTGCTCTATATTTAAATATATAGATTTATTGCATTAATCACTGATGGAAGGCTGGTTATCATTTCTCAAATGTATCATATATATAGTATCTTATATTTACTTATTTCTGTTTTTGCGAGCTAGAGAATAAGATGGTTTAGAATTTTCATCTCCGGGTTGCCAGTGTCTCACTGTGAAAGAAGAAACCACAGCACATGCTTCTGAACCAGAGAGAAGGCACTGGACATGGCAAGCGAAGGTAGAGAAAAGGTAGCGCCTGTCTCTAAATCCTCTTATGTATATATAGTAGAATACGGTTATGTCGACGGCCTCGGGGGTTGCAAAAAAGCATAGAGATAAAACCGACGATCAAGATAAACAACAGCCAATATGGCGATTTATTTGATGAAGCGATCTGCAAATGTACATAAACTGTATATGTTTGCTAAAAACAAAAGGCATATGTGCACCAACTAACAGCAGAGATTTAAAAAACACATTTGATTCTCGATACAAACCTTTAATTATATTCTCCAACATTGCAAACACAATGATTGCTCACAGCGTAAACACAGTCGCTCATAACATATTGGTGAGGTCATCACGCTATACTAGATTGCATATTTTCTTCCGTTCTGCCTGCCTAATGTGCTGTCTCAACAAACTCTTCGTCCTGTCTTTTAATAATCGGGTTCTTCAATCCGCAGCGACGCTGAGCAGAGCACACTTCAAAACAGAAGCAGGTGTGTGTGTGTGTGTGTGTGTGTGTTTATCTAAGCCTCATACTCATTGTTCGGTAACCGCTCATCAATGTCAAAATATTTGAGAAAACCAATCAAATCAAAGAAGGCGGGCTTAATGTGCACTCGCTGCTCATGGAGAAGCTTAAGAACGATATGTGGTTTCACTTCAGAGAGTCTAGAAAAGTCTCCAATAACTCCAGATAAAGTCGTTAGATTTGTCGCTAGTCACTTTTTTGAAAATGTGGTCTGAATACTCACTAAATATAGCAACAAAGGCGCTAAGTTGGCAACACTGTCCGTGAGTTCTTTTGCAGCTGCGTGGCACTGTAAAACGTCACTGGAGATTCACATGCGATCCACGTGGAACGCAAACTCAGCGTATGCCCCGTGAACTAGGTACGCCTATCAGTCACGAAGTAACCATGTGAAGTGGCGAATTTGTCCCTCTTTTGTGCTCGAGATACTAGGGTTCGGTGACATAAAAGAATTGACCTTACCAATGAGAAAATGCTAAGACAAATAGGGAATTTGGTGGTTCCACTTCAAAAACTTCAACATAATAGGGTTGGCGAGTTAACCGTGAGTCGAGATAAGTGAACTCCACTGTATATACACATTTATTATATATCCAGTATTCATGTTTTATGATGTACGCAAGTATATACAGTATATCTATATCTTTAGAGATCTAGATCGTCGCTGGGGTCCCCATCGGTGGGGTCAAGTCATGCCGTTTCCTTTCTTTTTTCTTTTGGTTAGAAGGAAAGGGAGGTCGCTCATCTCCAGCTTTGACATTGACAATATTTGCAATACCCAGATTCTAGATCAGGGGTGGGCACTATTTGTCTCACGGGCCACATTGGTTTCTTAAAATTGACAGAGGGGCTAGGGTGAGCGTCATGCGCGCAGCGATTGTTGACGGAGGGTGAGCGTGTCGCGATTGTTGACGGGCAGGGGGGTTTGGGGGTCTGAGTGCCGCGATTGTTAACGGGGGCGCGCCTACTCTACACCAAAGCTTCAGCACCACTGCCGCTTGCAGCCGCGACAGAATGACGTCACAGGGAAATGTAGGAGGTTCAATACAAGTTCTGCCGGATTAAAAAGGCCAACGGGCCGGATGTGGCCTGCAGGCCGCAGTTTGCCCATCCCTGTTCTAGATCAATGCTGAGCCTCAGCTGCAGTGGGACCAGAACTACAAGGACTGCAAGCCTGAGTGCTCTCCTCAAATAGTGCTAGGCGGGAGCAAAGTATTTTCAGCGGCAGCTTTTAGAGTATACATAGCCAGTGCCCTTGGGCACTGACTGTATGTGCTCTGCTCCCAAACACACAACACAAATTACAGGTGGGGATACACTCAAGCACAAAAGAGGGACAATGTCTCCACTTAAGATCAGTTATCTCGATCCCCGTGACTAATGATAGTACCAAGTTCACTGCGCATGCACTGAGTTCGGGTTGCTCATGCATCAGTCCATATGGTCTCTCACGCCAATGACGCTTCTGTTACGACTCCTAAAAGATGTTAGTCTAGGAGGGAATAGGAGTGTAACACAGAAATAAAATAAAATATAAATAAATGAAACTGCGCTACTCTAAAGTTAGCAAGAACGACTGCCTGAACCTTCATGGAGCAATGAACAAAACAGTCCAGGTAAAATTAAAGATGATTTTAGTATTGAAGGTTACCACTGGTTACAATCACCACAACATACAACTGATAACTGTGGTGGCAAAATATTTTACTAGTTCTTAATAAGAGACAAATATCCCAATTGTAATTTAAAAAGGTTTATTTTCTTGCAAGAAAAGGCCACAGTCATACAGACATTCGAGTTGCCCTGCAGAGTGTGACAAAGAAGGGAGGGCCGCTTCGACACTTATATTTCTAGTCAAGGCTAAAGACTCATTTGTAATTTTCCATTCCTTATCACATTACCCTCTCTATACTACACACCATATGTGTTTTAGTTTCTACAGAATAGGAAATACCATTAATGTCACACAATAATCAATAATGTCAAGAAACAAAATATAATCATAAAACAGAATGAAGAAGAAAACATGTCATTTATAAAATTCCATAACATAACAAAACAACATTTAAGGACATTAAACGTAAATAGAATATATTAGGAGACAAATAAGCGGAGAGCTAAACCAAAGAAATGAGTAAAACAAAACATTGGCTACCTACAAACAAAAGTATTTCTGATCTAGAAAGAAACAAAACAGATCTTCGGCGCAACGCCGGCTAACTGCTCTAACTAAAAACCAAAAATACAATTGATAGCACAAGCTTCTCAACTAATGTATCTAAACATAAACGAAAACCTCCGTGTGGTTATGTATGTCACGTGACCTGCTAACTTAGTCTCCTTAAGTCGGAAGTTGTAAACTCTTTAGCATGATGAAGATACAAAGGTAAACAGAACATCAAATGACCTGGACAAATGTAACACTCAATACCGGATTTGTAAAACAGACTAAACAAACAGCTAGAATCAAACAAGCAAACAGGCATACAGCAAAGAGCAACGCCGAAATGACGCGCTGCCATTACTCGTCACTTCCGGATCTTTATAGGCATCTGGTTTCCTCTGATAGGGTCTTAGGAAGAGGCGTGACTTTGTTACCAATGAGGATTGACAGGATAGTTAATCAATCGAGCGCAGGTCCTGTGAAATTTAGGTGCGAGACAAAAAAGTTGTGGAGAAAAAACACTCTACAAACATTATGAAACGTAACAGCTTCACTCACTCTTGCGGCACAGTGCCGTAAAGCCGCAGAAGAACTCACAGAAAAAACTGACTTTACAGATGCTATCTTGGAAGAGGCGGCACAGGAGCGAATGTGTTTATGTGTGTTGTGACTGTGTTTATGCTGTGAGCGAAATTGTGTTTATAATGTTGGAGAATATAATTAAAGTTTTTTCTCAAGAATCGAAGGTGGTTTTTATCGTATACTGGTAAGTCTTGTAACGGCTGTCATAGTATTGCTTCTCAAAAAGAGTTGGAAGTACAAACCAGGAAAAAGAAAACACTCAAATATAACAAATAAAAGAAGGAAAATAGAAACAGTAGATTGCTGTATGACAGTCAGCGGTAGAGAGGCCATCTCTCTCCTCACTCAAAAAACACTCTCCTCCTCGTGCACGCTCACGCTCACTCCAGAACAGTGTGCTCAGAATTACATATGCCGTCTTAAAGGTATATTCCCAACATAAACAAAGTAGCCGTTACAATTTCTGCTGTTAGTTGGTGCACATATGCCTTTTGTTGTTAGCAAACATATACAGCGTATCTACATGTTTATAGCATGCCGATCGCTTCATCAAACAAATAGCCATATTGGCTTTTGGTTATCTCGATCCTCGCTTATCTTAACAGTTTTTAGCAGCCCCCGAGGCCTTCGACATATCCGGGTTCCACTGTATATCTCTCACTATTAGTTGATAGACATACCACAGTAATTTCGAAAGACTGATCAAATACTGCGTTATTGAAAACACAGAAGCTCCCAGCTGTTTGGCATGGGATGCATTTATAGATTCCTGGTTCGTTACATCACACGATTGGTTGGATTGCATGCGTGCTTCATGACGCATTCACAAAGAGGTGTTCCCACAGTGGTTTGACGCAGCACGAGTTCCCTTGAAAGGGAATTACTGATTTTGTCTTAATTTTTAAAGAAGCAAACATCATGATTTAATCCAGTGTATTTGATAAAAACAACATTTACTTTGCTTTATATACATATATTTAGCACCACTGACTAATCATTTTAAATGTAGATAAGTAAAATAAAGATGTAGAGTTATTAACAATTATGCCATCTTTGTCAATAATTTATTTATTTTAAGTCGAAATAATAAATATTAAATTAATAGCATACTTATGTCAAAATGAACCCCTGGATTACAAACTCAAGCAGCAATACATTGTGAACTATTACTTTATTTAGTCATGTCTCATCAGTTGATTTTGCAGAAAATCTATCAAAATACATTTATACATGATGGTGAATTATGTGTTTACAGTAACATGAATATGGCAACATAGCAAAGATTGCTCACAAAAAAAGAAGCTTTTATTCCCTGTTAGTTTTGTCTTGTGATCAGTAACATAAGCCATACATATGAAATCAGCTGAATTAATAGAACTGATAAATAAATAGATTAATAAGTATAGATAGAGTTAATATTACATATATTTTATACATATATTCAAATATTTCAGAATTTTAAACAGAACGTAAGGGAATACAAAGAAAATATTACTTGACTGAGTTATTGTTTCAAAAGTAAGTTTAGTGTTTCTTAAAATATATTATTCACCTTTGTGTTGCCTGAGCATGTAGTCTGTATATGGGTAATTAAATTATAATTTTTTTTATTAAATACAAAGTTTAACAAACATATTTTAAATAAATAAGCAGACATTTCATTTATTGTGAAATATTCTCTCTAGTTGGTGCAGATTTGTTTTTAACCATTTTCCGGATTATGTCTTTGATTTCAGCTGTGTTTAACACATATATTATAGGATTTAACATTGGTGGTACAGCATAGGCCAGAGACGTACTGATGACCCTTGTATTGGGCGTGAGAGCAACCAACCATGCAGCAATGTAAGTGAAGGACATGGGCAAGAAATAGGTGCCTACTAACAATAAGTGCGAAACACAGGTCTTCAGTGCTTTTAATCGTCCTTGCCAAGTTGTAATTTTGCTTAAAGCAAGAAAGATGCCTAGATATGATAGAAATATAATGACCATTGGTGCTACAATGTATAACATTGTGATGGAAATTCCAAAATTCTTATTAATGCTATTGTCATTACATGCCAACCTATACATTGGTCCATGATCACAAAAGTAACTCTGAATCCTATTAGATTCACAGAAAGAAAGTCGGGTGATCAAAGACACCATCAAGGCCACAACAGAAGAATTAAATGCCCAAATTGCTGAGAAAACCAAAACCATACTGAAATTGTTCACAATGGCATGATATCTTAATGGCAAACAAATTGCAATGAAGCGATCATATGCCACAACAACAAGAGTGAAACTTTGCATAGAACTGAAGAGGAACACAAAAAACATGTTTGCCAAACAAGCATTGAAGGAGATGTACTGTGAGTCAAACAGAAAAGTCTTCATCATGTTAGGAATCAGTGCATTAGTTTCACCAATATCAGCCAAGGCCAAGTTAAACACACCAATGTACTTTGGACTGTGTAGGCTCTGATGAAGAACTAAAATCAAAAGCACTGCAGAGTTGCCAATTACAGTTATAAAATATGTGATAAACAAGAATATATAGTAATAACTGCTATACGGTATACCAGTCAGTCCAATGATGAAAAAGTATTGAGGATGAAAAATTGAGATATTCTGTGATATACTTGCATTTACAGAACTCATGGCAGGTTTGAGTTTGGTGTTCTGCACAAGCTGAAAATAGAAATGACCACAAAGACATCAGCAAAATCTAGGGAATTTACAAAATTGTCATATCAAACCTGAAACAGGATATTTTAACTATAATCTTTAATTCTAAAAATATACCTTGATGCAACTTTGCAGATTACTTTAACAGATTGTTGTACATAAAGTTTTAGAGCAAGAGAAATCAAAGACAATTACTGTCTGAATGCTTGTGAGCTTCTTTGAATTAAATAACTCCGCTGTAAATTCTTGTCCTTATTCTCTCATGCTGCACAGATCACTGGCAGTCTCCATCCAAATATATCTTCTGATTCATCTCTTGAGAGCTTGCAGACAACACAATGATGTAATACTTAAATGCTGCACGTTTTAGCTACTATAGTTTGGATCAATGTTTATTTACTGTATTGCAGGGGTGGCCAACCTGTTCAGCATGATGAGCCACAAAATAAAGCTTATGACTTCGCGATTGTTGACGGGGTTAATCAGTGAGAGATTCTGTTAAAAGTAAATTGCGATTGTACACAGAGAACATGTGGAGCAGGGGTCACCAAACTTTTCAGCCGCATTAACTGTCAAACAGCAGTTCGGGGGCTGACTACACACTCGAGGTCCAAAAAAAAAAAAAATAAATAAAACATGGATTTAATTTTTTATTATTTTATCAGTTATTACTTAATAACACATTGATACACAACACATGGACCCCTGTATTAGTGGGAATGGTGAAATTGTTTCCTGGATGCCAAAATAGCAGACATTTCTGGCTCTAGATTTGATTCCCCTAACATCAGCAGTGACCTGAGATTATTATAATCGGAAAAGTTTGTTCTCAAATTGTTCTTCATGTATTTTATTCTTGAAAATGTTTATTCACACATGTATGTTGTTCAAAAGATTGAATGGTACATTGATGCAAAAGTTTTGACATTAGGAATGTCTTCCTTAGGCAAAAACGGGGAAAAAAACCCACCAGTCCTGCGGGCTATATCACACATTTTATATGTTTATACATAACATTTTCATACATTTTACATATCACACCCGTGAGCTATGTGAGGATGCAAAAGGCATGCGTCTGCGGATTATATGCAGGAAAAAAACGGTATATCATCTCATTGACAGTGACCGGAAGTAGAAAAAGTAAGTAGCGAATAAGGTTTTGTAATAGAGTGATCGGTTGGAAAACCTCTCCGGTTACTATCATAACCTGTTATTTTTCCATATTCTGTTTAGAGAAGCGTGAAGGAAATATTCTGACGAACGTCAATTATTCTGACGCAATATTCTGACGCTGTTATGCTATTTATACCGTCTGTCTGCCAGATCCGCATCGATTGGCCGATTCCCAAATGCATTTCATGCAACATCTTGTTCCCACTCTCGAAAGGGAATTTCTATTTGAATTTGGTAAAAAACATAACATCCACGTAATGTCAGGATTCCGGGCTGATCAGCTGAGTTCTTTCTGATAACCATGTGCTTTTGTTTGTCATGTCTTTTCCCTCCCCCCTCGTTTCCTTTTTATCTGCTCGTTTACCTCACCTGTTGTCTCGTTATCTTCCTGGTCTGTTGCCCTATTTAATTCCCCTGTTGGGTGCTATTCGCTGCCAGTTTGTTCGGGTGTTTTTATGCTGACATTTCGCAGTTTATTGTCTTTTGTTGATTTCCTTCAGGATTCCAGTTTTGCTAGTCGTCGGACCTCGTTCTGTTTTCCTGGCCGGTTCTTTGGATCCTCCAGCACTTTTAGTTTCTCCTCTGGCTTCTCTGCACCTGTTTTTGCCCAAAGAACTTTTTTCACACCAGAGATTGACTTTGTGTTTTATGAGTTTTGGCTGGAGTTTTTTCTGTTTTGCTGTTTGCAAATAAACATTTTTGCCTGCAATTGGATCCTCTCTCAGTTACTAGCCCTGACACGTAAGCGGCTGCTGATCTTGGCAGGATACAGGTAAATTTATGTATTTTTTTCCGTAGACAAAAAGGTCTCCGCGAGCCGCGGGTTGGCCACCTCTGGTGTATTGGATTCTCCGTTGTGAGTCATTTGTGCATCCCACTATTGTAACTTTGTTTTGTGGCTTACTCACTAAAGCCCTTATTTGCTTGAAACTAGTTCAAAATCAGCTTATCCTCCTCTTACATTTAACAAAAAAAACAACAAAATCAGCTTCTCCTTGTCATGGTCTTGCCTCGTTTTTCACATCCGGGTCCCTTCTATGCATCTTTCAGGTCTTTCACGCACCTGTCCATGTCTAATCATTAAGTCTTGTCAGATGGTTCCCATCCCGTGTTTGTTATAAATTCCCTCTCATAATACCATGTCCTGGTCAATCATTGAAACTGTTTGACGTTGTGTGATGTTGAATGTGTGTGGATGCCGTCTCCGTGTTCCCTTTCCAAGAATCTCCAGGTTTTGCACTAAGTATTGCCGTTTCTGTTCATTGTTTAAGTCTTTTCTATCTCTACCTATTTCAATCAGTATTTCTGTATTGGATTCCTCGTCTCCTCGCTTGATGCACAGCACACTCCCCAAGTAGTTATCAGAACGATCAACCAAGGTTAAGTCGCCTTCAAGGACTACATTTTTGAAAATGGACTTTTTTCAACATAAAAAAGCTGAACTAAAACTCGGCTGGAGAGCTATGTGGAAACATTTTTCCCTGGTTAGCTGGGATGATGTTTTCTTAAACACCCTCTTTGAGCTGGGGCTCAACACTAATGTCATCCGGACCCTTGAGGGAACAGAGTTTTCACTAATAGAGAACATCAACATCCTCCTGTGGCTCAGTGGATATGACTTGAAGGTCGAGGAAGTCACCAACGTGCCACTCCCGAGCCCCGCGACGAGTACATGCTCCGTGTTCCCCTTCCAAGAAGCTCCAGGTTTGCTGTTAAAGTCTTTTGTTTCTACGTGTTTCAATTAAAGTATTTCTGTTGGATTCCTCATTATGTAAAATGTTAAATAAAGTGTCCTTGGGTTCTTGAAAGACACTACATTAAAACATTTTATTATTAAGTTGTCTGATGTATAGTCTGATCCCTGTGTTCTCATTTGTGCATTTCAGTACAGTAATTCAAGGAGGAACTTGACTTATACATTTTTAAAATGTACTAGTACAGTAGAACCACGATTTATGAAAATAATCTGTTCCGTGGTTTGCTTCGTAAGTCGGTCTTTTCGTAAGTCGGTCAGGGTTTTACATGTAAATTACCTAATCCGTTCCAAGCCCTACGAAAACACCACATTTAGCATGGGATGAAGCGCATCCCAGCTTCATACTTCTTAATTATCTCCCTTTTCGTCTCCATGGAGAGCATGTCCCTCTCCATGCTCCATGTTTGTCCCTTTCACTTCAGATCTCACTGTCAACTGCGGTGCAGAGAGATCTTCCTGTTAGCGGGGGAGGGGATTCACAGCAGCACTCACTGCTGACAGGGAAGAGTAGGAGAGCAATATGTGCATTCAGTCTCCAGAAGTCGCCAATAACTCCAGATAAAGTCGCTAGATTTGTCGCTAGTTGCCTTTGGGAAAAATTGTTGCTGGAGTGGTCTGAAAACTTGCTAAATATAGCGACAAAGACGCTAAGTTGGCACCACTGAACGCTGCCACACAGAGGCTGGTGGGAGCGATGCTGACCAATAGGAGAGCAGGATGCTGCAGCGAAAGCTAGCGTCCGACCCGGGAGACAGCCAATGGGAAAGCGGGACGATTGGTGCGAGTTTACGGGTCAGTGGCGCGCGAATTTCAAAACAAAACGCGGAAATCGGCGCCTCAGCCGAGATTTTGTTGTTACTCGGGCGATAAAAAACCCCGAAATCTTTTAACGTACATCAAACTTTTCGTACGTAGAGCATTTCGTAAGTCGGGGTTCTACTGTATTAAGTATTGATATCTAGGTTCCCTGTCTGTTGGTCTCTACGATGTTATGTTGAAATACAGACACTAAGGGTCCGTATTGGGAGTCTCAAGCACCTCTTACGTTTCACGAGATCAACCTTACAAATGGTTCAGGAATAGTCAATGCTATCAGTATTTGGCGTGCTGTCTGAGGAGAGGGCTCCAAGCTCTGTATTTAGCCCGAACCTGGAGCACTCCCCGTGTATTCCTGACTTGATAGTAACAATTAAGTTTGAGGAGTTTTGGAGGGATGCCGTTAACTGTCTAGAGATGTAGGTGAGTCGAACATGTCTATTTATACATGCTTCCTCTCTTGCTGATAGGATGAGGTGTAATTGCTGATGACGAGTTGATTGCATTAATCCTTTAAATGTGCTCCTCCCGAAACCTTTTAAATAAAACATTATTTCATGAGTTCACACTTACAAATGATTCAGGAGCAGTCAATGGCTAAGCGTATTTGGTGTGCTGTCCAAGAAGAGGGCTCTGAGCTCGCTATTAAGCCCGAACCTGGAGTACTCCCCCCAAAATTGCAACCAAGTCGAACAGCTGCTGGGTAGATGTTGATAACCCCCAAAATATTGTGAGGTGAAAGCTGAGGGGGGTTAGTCGCAAGTTCTCGTTGGTAAGGAAGTTTGGTGTTTGTGTTTTCCGGAAAGATGAGATCACTGGTGAGTGGCTGTAGAAGGCTTGAGGCATGGAGGAGATGGTATCGCTTTAGCATTGGAGATGTTCTTGTTGTTCAACTTGTTGCAAGAAGGCGAGTTGGGTGAAAACCTGGTTCCTGGGAGTATATAGGGGTACCTCTGTCAAAGCAGGGGAGGCCCTTATTATACCAGCTCTCCTGATGGTATCAAGTCTCTCGGTGGAGGGTGGAGATGCATTTGGAGAGTATTTCCAGAGTAATTAGTTGTCTGGTGTCAGGGTTGGGTTCTTTGGATCCCTTTGATGAGTAGCAATGTCTGGGAGTTGGCTATTTCTGGGGTGAGCCGAAAATGAATGTTAAAATTGTATTCCGCTTAGGTAATCTTTTATTGAGCTGGCGTGGAGGTTCTTTGTGCTGTTGAGATGGGATATAAATGAGGTGATGTTTAGCAGGGAGAAATCAGGGAAAAGCAGGTTATAAGTAGAATGGAAGGTCTTAAAGCTCTTCCATGCAGTTAGATAAGATTGGAGGGTTTAGAGGGAAATGGCTTGGAGGGTGGAGTTCCGTGAGGCGTCAAAGAGGTTTTTTAGTGGATGGTTTATGGGAACATCAATTCGGAATAGTGAGGTACTGGGGTTGGGAATGGGTCCGCTTCTGGCGCCAGCAGCTTGAACTTCTGGAAGGCAAAAATCTTTGGGCTGCTTTTGCAGCCGAATGTTAGGCGGAAGGCAAAATAGAACATGTTGCTCCAGCACACTCCGAAAAAATGCCAAAAATCCAGGTGGATGGGCATCAATTTGAAAGCTGAAGTGAAGTTGATTTTTGCGAGCCAAGCGTTGCGACCAGCGTTTTGTATCAAGGTAATGGCTTGATCGATATTGTGGTAATGGAAAGAGTATTCTTCAAGAGGAATGAGGCTGTTTATGCTTGGGTACGGAGAATTGTGCGGGGCTGAGAGAATGAATATTAGGCGTTTTTTACTTGAAAATTTTATGGTAGCCACTCCAATAGGGCTGATACGGAAATGTGCGAAAGGTGGGGCGTTAAAAGGACCGATCATGAAGTCTGAATTGATCTCTTTTCTGATTAGGTTGTCCACTGTGTCAGGCTCGGAGAGAGCGGATTGGATATTATCGCAGATAATATTTTGGGTGAGGAGAATCCTTCATTCTCTTTGGTATGCGATTGTGGTGCATGCGTGTTCACAAAACTAGAGAAGGGTCTGCTGCGGACAACGCAGCAGACATGCAGTACCAGAATCACACACATGCACTGCAGCCATGCACGCACAGACTCACACATGTACTCTTTGCTGTGACATCACATATGTTGTATGCGGAAATATGAGAAGTGCTACTCTTTATAAACTAAAGGCACAGCATTAAATACTTTCCTTTTAACACAGGCTTAAAATATACATGTAGCCTACTACCATTTTAATGTTTAGAACAGCAATGTTAATAATCCAAGATATAAGGGAACTATCAGGTTTAAACAGAAACATAAAATTTATAAATTAATAAAACATTCTTGATTTATTGCACATTTTGTGCTTATTATTATGAACCGGTAATTGTCATGTGGCGAAGATTAAGAAGAAGTTTCAAAAAGCACTGAAATTAAGATGACAGGGAAGATGAAGATGAGGGAAACAGTAACAGCAGTGCTAACACACATGTAGTTCACTCAAACAACAACAACCGACAACTGAGGAGAGAACAAGGAGAACTAAATACAGATAACGTGATGATCAAAAGATAAACAGCTGTGAAGATTATTGCCCATGGTAACAGATAAGTGATGGAAGGATCTAGAAAGGAAAGGAACACGTGACAGAAACAAGGCCAAATAAGAGTCCCATTGAGGCGATGCTGTGACAATAACATAGATATTTTAATATTTTTTTATTGAACAAAGTGGTAACAGAAAAAAATATAGAAATGCAATGTAAAAAATATGATTTTAACACTCACATAAGTTGCAAAAATATAAGATATGATTAATTAAAATATTTATTAAAATCTTAATATTTAAATATGATTAAATAAAAATATATGGCTCTAATATAATTTTGATTACCTTTTAAAAAGGGTGACACAATAAAGTGAAACATAAAACTAGGTTGATGTTCAGTTTTTTATTGATGTACAAAAACAACTACAAGAACAGAAAAACACCAAATGCAAGAAAATAAAAAGGAGCCTCATAAGCAGATCTCAAACCAGCATATTCATGTCCAAATGGACACCTGGATTGCAAATTCAAGCAGTAATACATTGCAAAAAAATAATATTTTATTTAGTCATGTTTCAGCTGTGATTTTGCATACAATTTCTCAAAATACATTTTTAGATGACAGTGAATTATTAGTTTACAGTAACATGAATGCTAAAATGTAATAATTGCTCACAAAAAAGTAAAATAGCTTTTCTACCCTGTTATTTTTGTCTTGTGATCGGTAACATAAGCCATACATTAGAAATCAGCTGAATTTATAGAATTGATAAACAATTTGATTAATAAGTATAGATAGCATTACTGTTTCATATATTTGCGTACATATTTTCTAATATTTATTTAAGAATTGTAAACAATTTAAATAGATTGTTAGAGAATACAAAGAAAATATTACTTGGTTGCTCTTTCAAAAGTAAGTTCAGTGTTTCTGAAAAGATACTGTTCACTGATATTGAACACCTCTGTGTGGCCTGAGCATGTAGTCTTTATATGGGTCATTTAATTATGCATTGAAAAAAAAATTAGCAGACATTTCAATCATTGTGAAATATTCTGTCTGATTGGTGCAGATCTGTTTTTAACAATTCTCCGGATTATGTCTTTGATTTCAGCTGTGTTTAATACATAAATTATAGGATTTAACATTGGTGGTACAGCATATGCCAAAGATGTACTGATGACCCTTGCATTGGGTGTGAGAAAAACCAACCATGCAGCAATGTAAGAGAAGGACATGGGCAGGAAATAGGTCCCTACTAATAATAAGTGTGAAACACAGGTCTTCAGTGCTTTTAATCGTCCTTGCCAAGTTGTAATTTTGCTTAAAGCAAGAAATATGCCCAGATATGATAGGAATATAATGACCATTGGTGCTACAAAGTATAAAATTGTGATGGAATACGCAAAAAACACATTCATTCTGACGTCATTACATGCCAACCTATACATTGGTCCATGATCACAAAAGTAACTCTGAATCCTATTAGATTCACAGAAAGAAAGTCGGGTGATCAAAGACACCATCAAGGCCACAACAGAAGAATTAAATGCCCAAATTGCTGAGAAAACCAAAACCATACTGGTATTGTTCACAATGGCATGATATCTTAATGGCAAGCAAATTGCAATGAAGCGATCATATGCCAAAACAACAAGAGTGAAACTTTGCATTGAACTGAAAAAGAACACAAAAAACATGTTTGCCAAACAAGCATTGAAGGAGATGTACTGGGAGTCAAACAGAAAAGTCTTCATCATGTTAGGAATCAGTGAATTAGTTTCACCAATATCAGCCAAGGCCAAGTTAAACACACCTATGTACTTTGGACTGTGCAGGCTCCGGTCAAGAGCAATAATGAGAAGCACTACAGAGTTGCCAATTACAGTTATGAAATATGTGATAAATAAGAATATATAGTAATAAATGCTATACGGTATACCAGTCAGTCCAATGATGAAAAAGTATTGAGGATGAAAAATTGAGATATTCTGTGATATACTTGCATTTACAGAACTCATGGCAGGTTTGAGTTTGGTGTTCTGCACAAGCTGAAAATAGAAATGACCACAAAGACATCAGCAAAATGTACAATTTAAATTTAGAATTTACAAAATTGTCATTTCAAACCTGAAACAGGATATTGTAACTTCAACTATATTCTTAAATTCTAAAAATATACCTTAATGCGACTTTGCATAATATTTGAATCACAGATTTGTGTACATAAAGTTTTAGAGCTAGAGAAATCAAAGACAATTACTGTCTGAACTATTTTGAATTAAATTGCTGCACCGTAAATTCTTGTCCTTATTCTCTCATGCTGCACAGATCACTGGCAGTCTCCATCCAAATATATCTTCTGATTCATCTCTTGAGAGCTTACAGACAAAACAATGATGCAATACTTAAATGTTGCACATGTTTTGGCTACTATAATTTGGATCAATATTTATTTACTGTTTTGGATTCTCTCTTGTGAGTCATTTGTGCATCCAACTATTGTAGCTATATTGTTTTGTGGCTTATCGACCAAAGAAACAGCTCACATCAATCCCTTTAGGCAACTGCATTATAGCTCCCTAGTTTTTCCACTATCGCTCCCTTTTTTTAGTAGCTTATCACTAAAGCCCTTATTTTCTTGCAGCTAGTTCAAAATCAGCGTATCCTCCCCTTACATTTAACAACAACAATAAAATCAGCTTCTCCTCCCCTCACAAAAACAGTTCACATCAATCCCATCTTTAAGCATTTGCACTGGCTCTCTAGTTTTTAAGGCCTGCCATTGTTAGGCACCTTAATATCTTACAAAATTAATAAAACCTTATATTCCTGTAAGTACTCTTTGATCGAGTTCTGAGAAGTAGCTTGTTTTACTCAAGTTCAAATGATCTACTTTTGGTGGTAGGGTGTTCAGCATTTCTCCTCCTAAGCTTTGGAACAAGCTCCCCTAAAACCTCTTTACTGTCTCCTCAATCAAGAACTTTAAGACTGAAATTAAAGCAAATGCATTCACAAATTGTTTTGTTAACTAATTGTTTACTTTCATTGTTTATTATTGCCTTATCTGCATGATTTTGTTATGAATTCTAGCTCTGCGCCTCCCCTCTCTGGCCACCGGAGGGAGCTCTCACATGTATACTGACACACACACACACACACACACACTACATTCCCATGATGCCGTTCATTAGACTGAATATCACACCAGCAGTGAGCCATTACATGAACCATAAAAGACTCACACACATGCACTGTGATTGCGAAGTCTTATTTTTGCATTAGCTAACATTTCTGAACATTTATTCCTGTGCCTGATCTCCTGTTATTGTTTCTGCTGTTTTCCCATTTCGATTCTGTCCGCTTGCCCCGACCTGTGCCTGGATTATCGCTCGTGATTGCTATCTGCTTGTCCTGATTTCTCCGCTTGTACTACGACTCTGATTCTGTCCACCTGTCTTTTCGACCCTTGCCTGAATTGTCGTTTATGTATGCTCTCTGCCTGTCCTGACTATCTACCTGTACGTCCATTCTTATTAAAGACACGCTATCGGATCTCTGCCTGTGAGTCCCCTCCGTTACAGAAGACTTTGCGCACAAGATTATGGACGATTCGAGACAGGCTAAGTTTCACTTGGTCTCTCTCCGGTAAAATGGCTGGTCCCTGTTGGACTATGTTGCTGAATTAATCTAACTTTCCCACCGAGTGAGTAGGAATGATGTGATTCTCATTTTTACGTTTGAGTGGAGTTTGGATGCTAGGGTTATCTGGGTATTGGGGTGCCAGGAACCCTCCCTCATTGACTATATTAACCTTGTTTTATGGCAAAACGGGGTAGACTTTGAGGTCGAGGAAGTGACAAAATCCTCACTCCCGAGCCCCGCGACAGAGCCAGCTCTACCGAGCCCTGCGACCGAGCCAGTGCTCATGAGCCCCGCGACCCAGTCAGCGCAAGTCACCTCAGCCATGGCCAAGAGGACGGTGGATTTGTTTTATATTGTGGCAGCTTGTGCGAGCCTGGAGGTTGCACAGGTCTGTCATCCCAGAGCTCAAAACGAACTGCCAATCAGCGTCAGAGCCCACAATGACCTGTCAGCCAGCACCAGAGCCCGCAACGACCCGTCAGCCGGCACCTGAAGTACCAGTTCCCACCCTATGCACATGCACTATTTGCTGTGACATCACATATCTTGAATACGGAAATATGAGAAGTGCTACTCTTTACAAACTAAAGGCACAGCATTAAATACTTTCCTTTTAACACAGCGTTAAAATATACATGTAGCCTACTACCATTTTAATGTTTAGAACAGCAATGTTAATAATCCAAAATACAAGGGAACTATCAGGTTTAAACAGAAACATAAAATTAATTTCAAAATTACAGTTTAATGAGAAAAAAAATGTTCTTGATATATTGCAAATTTGTATGCTTATTTTTATGAACCTGTAACTGTCACGACGCGAAGACGAAGAGGAAGATTCAAAAGTCACTTTAATGAAGATGAGGGAAATACTCACAGCAGTGCTAACAAATATGTTCACTCAAACGACAACCAACAACTGCGGAGAGAACAAGGAGAACTAAATACAGATGCCATGATAAACGATAAACAGCTGTGATGATTAGTGTCCATGGTAACAGAAAAGGATAAGTGATGGAAGGATCTAGAAAAAAGGAACATGTGACATAAACAAGGCAAAATAAGAGTCCCGGTGAGGCGATGCTGTGAAATGCAGAAATGCAATGTAAAAAGTAAGGTTTTAACACTCACATAACAGTTGCAAAAATGCAAAGAGATTGGCACAAATATAATTTTGATCACCTTTTAAAAAGGGTGACACAATAAAGTGAAACATAAAACATCTGGGTTGATGTTGATTTTTTTATTGATGTACAAAAACAACAACAAGACCAGAAAAAAAGAGCATCATAAGCAGATCTCAAATCAGCAAACTCATGTCCAAATGGACCCCTGGATTACAAATTTAAGCAGTAATACATGGCAAAATATTTTATTTAGTCATGTCTCAGGCGAGATTTTGCACAAAATTTATCAAAATACATTTTTAGATGACAGTGAATTATAAGTTTACAGTAACATGAATGTCAAAATAGTAATGATTGCTCACAAAAAAAGTAAAAAATAGCTTTTTTCCTCTGTTATTTATGTCTTGTGATCAGTAACATAAGCCATACATTAGAAATCAGCTGAATTTATAGAATTGATAAATAATTTGATTAATGAGTATAGATGCATTACTATTTCATATATTTTATCCATATATTTTAATAATTATTTCAGAATTGTAAACAATTTAAACAGATTGTTAGGGAAAACAAAGAAAATATTACTTAACTTGGTTGCGTTTTGAAAAAAGAAAAGTTCAGGGTTTCTGAAAAGATACTGTTCACTGATATTGAACACCTCTGTGTGGCCTGAGCATGTAGTCTTTATATGGGTCATTTAATTATGCATTGAAAAAAATTAGCAGACATTTCAATCATTGTGAAATATTCTGTCTAGTTGGTGCAGATTTGTTTTTAACAATTCTCCGGATTATGTCTTTGATTTCAGCTGTGTTTAATACATAAATTATAGGATTTAACATTGGTGGTACAGCATATGCCAGAGACGTACTGATGACCCTTGCATTGGGTGTGAGAGAAAACAACCATGCAGCAATGTAAGAGAAGGACATGGGCAGGAAATAGGTCCCTACTAACAATAGATGCGAAACACAGGTCTTCAGTGCTTTTAATCGTCCTTGCCAAGTTGTAATTTTGCTTAAAGCAATAAATATGCCCAGATATGATAAGAATATAATGACCATTGGTGCTACAATGTATAAAACTGTGATGGAAAATGCAAAGAAAACATTAATGCTAAAGTCATTACATGCCAACCTATACATTGGTCCATGATCACAAAAGAAACTCTGAATCCTATTAGATCCACAGAAAGAAAGTCGGGTGACCAAAGACACCATCAAGGCCACAACAGAAGAATTAAATGCCCAAATTGCTGAGAAAACCAAAACCATACTGGTATTGTTCACAATGGCATGATATCTTAATGGCAAGCAAATTGCAATGAAGCGATCATATGCCAGAACAACAAGAGTGAAACTTTGCATAGAACTGAAGAGGAACACAAAAAACATGTTTGCCAAACAAGCATTGAAGGAGATGTACTGTGAGTCAAACAGAAAAGTCTTTATCATGTTAGGAATCAGTGAATTAGTTTCACCAATATCAGCCAAGGCCAAGTTAAACACACCTATGTACTTTGGAATGTGCAGACTCCGGTCAAGAGCAATAATGAGAAGCACTACAGAGTTGCCAATTACAGTTAGGAAATAGGTGATAAATAAGAATGTGTAGTAATAACTGCTATACGGTATACCAGTCAGTCCAATGATGAAAAAGTATTGAGGATGAAAAATTGAGATATTCTGTGATATACTTGCATTTACAGAACTCATGGCAGGTTTGAGTTTGGTGTTCTGCACAAGCTGAAAATAGAAATGACCACAAAGACATCAGCAAAATGTACAATTTAAATTTAGAATTTACAAAATTGTCATTTCAAACCTGAAACAGGATATTGTAACTTCAACTATAACCTTACATTCTAAAAATATACCTTAATGCGACTTTGCATAATATTTGAATCACAGGTTTGTGTACATAAAGTTTTAGAGCCAGAGAAATCAAATACAATTACTGTCTGAACTGTTTTGAATTAAATTGCTGCACTGTAAATTCTTGTCCTTATTCTCTCATGCTGCACAGATCACTGGCAGTCTGCATCCAAATATATCTTCTGATTCATCTCTTGAGAGCTTGCAGACAACATAATGATGTAATACTTAAATATTGCACGTTTTGGCTACCATAGTTTGGATCAATATTAATTTACTGTTTTGGATTCTCTCTTGTGAGTCATTTGTGTATCCAACTATTGTAACTTTTTTAATGGCTTACTCACTAAAGCCCTTATTTGCTTGCAACTAGTACAAAATCAGCTTATCCTCCCCTAACATTTAACAACAACAATAAAATCAGCTTCTCCTCCCCTCACAAAAACAGTTCACATCAATCCCATCTTTAAGCAACTGCACCGGCTCTCTAGTTTTTAAGGCCTGCCATTGTTAGGCACCTTAATACCTTACAGAATTAATAAAACCTTATATTCCTGTAAGTACTCTTTGATCGAGTTCTGAGAATTAGCTTGTTTTACTCAAGTTCAAATGATCTACTTTTGGTGGTAGGGTGTTCAGCATTTCTCCTCCTAAGCTTTGGAACAAGCTCCCCTAAAACCTCTTTGCTGTCTCCTCACTCCAGAACTTTAAGACTGAAATTAAAGCAAATGTATTCACAAATTGTTTTGTTAACTGATTGTTTACTTTCATTGTCAGTTATTGTAACAGAGGGAGGACTCACAGGCAGGGATCCAAACGCAACGTCTTTATTAAGAACGGTCAATAATCCAGTCAGGGGTCACAAAGGCAGGCAGACAGTAGCAGAAACGTGGTACAGGCGGTGGTCAAGACAGGCAGCAGACAATCTTAAGCGTTATTCCAGGAACAGGTCGGGGCAGGCAGAGAAGGATCAGAAACGGGCAAACAGGCAAAACTGGTAACAACCAGACAGGAATTATAAACGCTTAGAAATGACAACCATGGCTAGTCAAGATCTCGCGGTGAGTGTGTCTCTTATAGTACATGAGATGGGTGACAGCTGGTGAGAACAAACAATCCTAATCGGGTCCAGCTGGTGTGTGTGATCAGTCCAGTGTGATGGCTGCTGGGAAATGTAGTGTGTAGTGAAGTGTCAGTATAAATGTGTGAGCTCCCTCTGGTGGCCAGGGAGGGGAGCGCAGAGCTCATATTCATAACAGTTATTGCCTTATCTGCATAATTTTGTTATGAATATAGCTGTAGCTCAACCAGTACAACATTGGAGTTTAAAATGTCAAGGTCATGGGTTTGATCCCAGGGAAAGCAAGAACTGATTCAATGTGTCCCTTGAATGCAATGTAAGTCGCTTTGGATAAAAGCGTCTGCCAAATGCATATATGTAAATGAATTATCGCTCGTGATTGTTATCTGCTTGCCTTGACTTCCCTGCATGTACTCTGATTCTGTCTGACTGTCTTTTCAACCCTTGCCTGAATTATCGTTTATGTATGCTCTCTGCCTGTCCTGACTATCTGCCTGTACGACCATTCTCATTAAAGACACGCTATTGGATCTCTGCCTGTGAGTCCCCTCCCTTACAGATTTGTGTTATTTGTCAATGTTATGTAAAGTGTCCTTGGGTTCTTGAAAGACAGTACATAAATAAAACGTATTATTAAGTTGTCTGATATATAGTCTGATGCCTGTGTTCTCATTTGTGCATTTCAGTACAGTAATTGAAGGAGGAGCTTTGTGCTAGTTCATTATGCGCCCTGATAACTATGATGCAACATTGTCAAGTATTGATCTCTGGGTTCCCTGTCTGTTGGTCTCTACGATGTTATATTGAAATACAGACACTAAGGGTTGGTATTGGGAGTCTCAAGCACCTCTGACGTGTAAATAAAAGGCAAATGAGAATTGGCGACTGGAATTTGCATGTCAGCCATTCCCCCTGACATACGGATATAAAAGCAGGCTCATTCCACTTACTCAGTTTTGTCCTTCAGAGCTGAATGCCTGGGTCTCTCTCTATCTCTCCCTCTCTCAGTGCACATATACCGTAAGTGTAGGGAGTTACCCTGGGTGCTTCAGTGGGAAAAGAAGGCAATTTCCTTGTAAAAGAGCAAGTTCCTCTAAAAAAACAAATATACGCTGAGACATATTTCGTAGATGGCTCATATTCTTACTGTAAGAACATGGCCATTAATGCACATTAAATGCACCACAATTGCACGCCCCACCCATGGAACCTTTGAATGTACCCACGCTGCCCCACCGTAGCGTGTGGAGAGAATGGAGGAACCTGCTAAGAATGTTTAGGCAGAGAAAGATGCCTTCCACAACTTTGTTAGCTTATCATGCATCTCGGGGAGGAAAGAATCCAATCATCCAAAAGTTATCCATCGCACCATTGGGGCAGGCTTATGCCTTATGGCCGGGGTTTTCAAAGTGTGGGGCGCGCATGCCAGGGGAGGCGCGGAGAGTTGTAAAAAAAGATAGTCTAATAATAACTCGCCGAACTTGTATTAAACCTCCTTCATTTTACATTTCCGTGTGTTTCAACCCTCGGCCCCCGTCAACGATCGCACATCGCGTCCACCCCCCCTCCCCCCCCGTCAACGATCGCGTCTTTTGGAGGGGGGGCGGCATTGGGTGAGTTGTGTCAAAAGGGAGGCCCACTGTCTCAGACTTTGAAAACCTCTGCCTTATGGTGATCCAGCCTTGAGTGTGAATGCCCAGTCTGAGCCTGATGATAAATTCACTGTTGTGTTTTTACGGGTGGCCTGGTGCGTTGGACTGGACTCCTCCGGTCTGTCCAGAGTGATTGGAAGATTAGTCCCTTTCTTCCCAGATGAGCACGAGGAGATAAAGTTGTGGAAGGCACCGTTCACTGCCAAAACACTCTTTGCTGGATCCTTCGTTCTCTTTGGTGTGCGATTGTGGTGCATGTGTGTTCACAAATCTAGAGAAGGGTCTGCTGCAGACAACGCAGACATATTCTCAGACATGCAGAATCACACACATGTATTGCAGACATGCACGCAGACTGACAAATGCACTTTTTGCTGTGACAACACATGTTGAATGCGGAAATATGAGAAGTGCAACTCTTTATAAACTAAAGGCACAGCAATAAATACTTTACGTTTAATAAGAAAAAAACATTCTTGTTATTGCAAATTTTTATGCTTATTTTTATGAACCTGTAACTCTCACAAGGCGAAGATGAAGATTCGAAAGTCCATTTAATGAAGATGAGGGGAAATAGTAACAGCAGTGCTAACAAGCATGTAGTTCATTCAAACAATAACCGACAACTGAGGAGAGAACAAGGAGAACTAAATACAGATACCATGATTATCAAAAGATAAACAGCTGTGAAGATTAGTGCCCATGGTAACAGATAAGTGATGGAAGGATCTAGAACAAAGGAACACGTGACACAAACAAGGCAAAATAAGAGTCAAGGTGAGGCGATGCTGTGACAGTAACAGATATTTTTTTATTTTTTTATTGAACAAAGTGGTAATAGACAAAACTATAGAAATGCAATGTAAAAAGTAAGGTTTTAACACTCACATTACAGTTGCAAGAATGCAAAGAGATTGGCACTAATATAATTTTGATCACCTTTTAAAAAGGGTGAAACAATAAAGTGAAACATAAAATATCTGGGTTGATGTTGATTTTTTTATTGATGTACAAAAACAACAACAAGACCAGAAAAAGGATCATCATAAGCAGATCTCAAATCAGCAAACTCATGTCCAAATGGACCCCTGGATTACAAATTCAAGCAGTAATACATTGCAAATAATATTTTATTTAGTCATGTCTTAGCCGTGATTTTGCACAAAATTTATCAAAATACATTTTGATGACAGTGAATTATAAGTTTACAGTAACATGAATGTCAAAATGTAATGATTGCTCACAAAAATGTAAAATAGATTTTTTCCCCCCTGTTATTCTTGTGACAGTAACATAAGCCATACATTAGAAATCAGCTGAATTTATAGAATTGATAAATAATTAGATTAATCAGTATAGATAGCATTACTGTTTCATATATTTTTAGACATATATTTTAATATTTATTTAAGAATTGTAAACAAATTAAACAGATTGTTAAAGAACACAAAGAAAATATTACTTAACTTGGTTGCTCTTTCAAAAGCAAGTTCAGTGTTTCTGAAAAGACACTGTTCACTGATATTGAACGCCTCTGTGTGGCCTGAGCATCTAGTCCTTGTACCTTGTATGGGTCATTTAATTATGCATTTAAATTTTTTTTTAGCAGACATTTCAATCATTGTGAAATATTCTGTCTGATTGGTGCAGATCTGTTTTTAACAGTTCTACGGATTATGTCTTTGATTTCAGCTGTGTTTAATACATAAATTATAGGATTTAACATTGGTGGTACAGCATATGCAAGAGACGTACTGATGACCCTTGCATTGGGCGTGAGAGAAAACAAAAACGCAGCAAAGTAAGAGAAGGACATGGGCAGGAAATAGGTCCCTACTAATAATAAATGCGAAACACAGGTCTTCAGTGCTTTTAATCGTCCTTGCCAAGTTGTAACTTTGCTTAAAGCAATAAAGATACCCAGATATGATAGGAATATAATGAACATTGGTGCTACAATGTATAAAGCTGTGATGGAAAATGCAAAAAAAACATTAATGCTAATGTCATTACATGCCAACCTATACATTGGTCCATGATCACAAAAGAAACTCTGAATCCTATTAGATGCACAGAAAGAAAGTCGGGTGATCAAAGACACCATCAAGGCCACAACAGAAGAATTAAATGCCCAAATTGCTGAGAAAACCAAAACCATACTGGTATTGTTCACAATGGCATGATATCTTAATGGCAAACAAATTGCAATGAAGCGATCATATGCCAAAACAACAAGAGTGAAACTTTGCATAGAACTGAAGAGGAACACAAAAAACATGTTTGCCAAACAAGCATTGTAGGAGATGTACTGTGAGTCAAACAGAAAAGTCTTCATCATGTTAGGAATCAGTGAATTAGTTTCACCAATATCAGCCAAGGCCAAGTTAAACACACCAATGTACTTTGGACTGTGCAGACTCCGGTCAAGAGCAATAATGAGAAGCACTACAGAGTTGCCAATTACAGTTATGAAATATGTGATAAATAAGAATATATAGTAATAACTGCTATACGGTATACTAGTCAGTCCAATGATGAAAAAGTATTGAGGATGAAAAATTGAGATATTCTGTGATATACTTGCATTTACAGAACTCATGGCAGGTTTGAGTTTGGTGTTCTGCACAAGCTGAAAATAGAAATGACCACAAAGACATCAGCAAAATGTACAATTAAAATTTAGAATTTACAAAATTGTCATTTCAAACCTGAAACAGGATATTGTAACTTCAACTATAATCTTAAATTCTAAAAATATACCTTAATTCGACTTTGCATAATATTTGAATCACAGATTTGTGTACATAAAGTTTTAGAGCCAGAGAAATCCAAGACAATTGCTGTCTGAACTGTTTTGAATTAAATTACTGCACCGTAAATTCTTGTCCTTATTCTCTCATGCTGCACAGATCACTGGCAGTCTCCATCCAAATATATCTTCTGATTCATCTCTTGAGAGCTTACAGACAACACAATGATGCAATACTTAAATGTTGCACATGTTTTAGCTACTATAGTTTGGATCAATATTAATTTACTGTTTTGGATTCTCTCTTGTCGAGTCATTTGTGCATCCCACTATTGTAACTATATTGTTTTGTGGCTTATCAACTAAAGCCCTAATTTGTTTGCAACTAGTTCAAAATCAGATTCCCCTGCCCTTATATTTAACAACAACAACAAAAACAGCTCACATCAATCTCTTTAGGCCAGTGGTCCCCAACCCCCGGTCCGCGGCCCGGTACCGGTCCGTGAGCTGCTGCAAGCGGCTGTGGCGATGTGACTATGGAGACGTTTGCGCTCGCACCCCGTTTGCGCTCGCACCCCGCACCCCCTCTAGAAAGGGAGAGTGGCCCGTAGTTTGGGGACCCCTGCCTTAGATGATCACCATCTGACCGTCAATGATAACAATCATTGGTTGTTATTTTTGATTCTACTCAAAAAGTCAAGTCAAGTCAAGTCACCTTTATTTATATAGCGCTTTTTACAATGTAGATTGTTTCAAAGCAGCTTTACAGGAAAAACAATATAAACAAAGTTTGTTTGGCTGAACAGAAGCCCCAAAAGAGCAGGCGAATCAATACAATTGATGAATTTTAAGTGTTAAGTTTCCCCAACTGAGCAAGCCATAGGCGACAGCGGCAAGGAACCAAAACTCCGGCAGGTGACGTAACGAATGAAGACTAGAATGGAGAAAAAACCTTGGGAGAAACCAGGCTCAGTTGGGGGACCAGTTCTCCTCTGGCCAACAGCCAAACCGTGCATGATTATTATACAACAATTCAAGTCCAATATGAAGTCCAATTTGGTCCGGTTAGAGATGGGTTCATGATCGTCACAGGGGAGGGTCCAGTAGAGTCACGGTCTCCGCAGACACCCCAGGGCAGTGCTGTGCTCGTGTCCAGGTCCTTCATCTGATCTGGATACGGCCCGGATCCAGCTGCCCACAGTAACCTCGGAATAAACAGAGACCAATATCAGCGTAGATGCCATTCTTCTTCTGATGTATCGAGTACATCAGGTGTTATGGGAATGTTCCCGGTTCCGGCTTATCTAAATTATGCAGCCTAACAATCATTTTACATGATTTTGATTAAAAATGTATGTATAATGTTTTATGTGTATGCCAGGTTGAAAAAATGTGTTTTTAGTCTAAATTTAAACTGACAGAGTGTGTCTGCTTCCCGAACTGTAATAGGAAGACTGTTCCAGAGTTTAGGAGTTAAATAGGAAAAGGATCGCCCGCCAGCAGTTGACTTTGATATTCTAGGTATTATAAGCTGGTCAGTATTTTGGGATCGTAATAGACGTGAAGGACTATAATGTGTTAAGAGATCGCTCAAGTACTGTGGAGCTAAACCATTTAATGCTTTGTAAGTAATTAGCAAGATTTTAAAATGTATTCGGTGTTTAATAGGAAGCCAGTGCAGGTTTGACAGAACTGGGCTAATATGCTCATACTTCCTGGTTCTAGTAAGAACTCGAGCTGCTGCATTTTGGACCAGTTGGAATTTGTTTATTAAGCGTGCAGGGCAACCACCTAGTAAAGCATTACAATAATCTAGCCTTGAACTCATGAACGCATGAACTAACTTTTCCGCATTTGTCTTAGATAGCATATGTCGCAATTTAGATATATTTTTAAGATGGAAGAACGCCGTTTTACAGATGCTAGAAACATGGCTTTCAAATGAAAGATTGGTATCAAAGAGCACACCCAGATTTCTAACTGACGACGAAGACTTGACAGAGCAGCCATCGAGTGTTAGGCAGTAGTCTAGATTATTATGTGCCGAACTTTTTAGTCTAATAATTAGAATCTCTGTTTTTTCAGAATTTAGCAGTAGAAAGTTTTTAGTCATCCAATTTTTTATATCGGTTATGCATTCTGTTAATTTAGTGAATTTGTTCGTTTCATCAGGATGAGAAGAAATATAGAGCTGAGTATCATCAGCGTAACAATGAAAGCTAATGCCATGCTTCCTAATAACTGCACCCAAAGGAAGCATGTACAGGGTGAAAAGCAATGGTCCTAGTACTGAACCTTGAGGAACTCCATACTGAACCCGTGACCGATATGACGACATCTCATTTAATGCTACAAACTGATAACGCTCAGATAAGTATGACTTGAACCAGGCTAATGCAACTCCACTAATGCCAACATAATTTTCAAGTCTATTCAGAAGGATTTTGTGGTCAATTGTATCAAATGCAGCACTAAGGTCCAGTAACACTAACAGAGAGATACAACCACGATCGGATGATAAGAGCAAATCATTTGTAACTCTAATGAGAGCAGTCTCAGTACTATGATATGGTCTAAATCCTGACTGGAAATCCTCGTAGATGCTGTTTCTTTCTAGAAAGGAACATAGTTGTAAAGATATTGCCTTTTCTAGAATCTTTGACAAGAAAGGTAGATTCGATATCGGCCTGTAATTAACTAATTCTGTAGGATCAAGTTGTGGTTTTTTAATAAGCGGTTTAATTACAGCCAGCTTAAAGGTTTTTGGTACGTATCCTAATGACAAAGAAGAATTAATAATATTAAGAATAGGATCTATGATTTCTGGAAGCATCTCTTTCAGTAGCTTAGTCGGTATTGGGTCTAGCATACATGTTGTTGATTTTGATGATTTAACGAGTTTAGACAATTCTTCCTCCCCAATAGCAATGAAGGATTGGAATTTTTCTTCAGAGACACTTAAATGTACTGTATTTTGGAATATTGTAGTAGATTGTTGCATGTTTATTATTTTCTCTCTAATATTATTAATTTTGCAAGTAAAGAAGTCCATGAAGTCATTAGTGCTGTGCTGATTTAAAGCATCTGGGGTTGAGGCTTTATTTCTTGTTAATTTAGTCACTGTATCAAATAAATACCTAGGGTTGTATTTGTTTTCTTCTAAGAGGGTAGAAAAGTAAGTAGATCTAGCTGATCTTAAGGCCTTTCTGAATGCAATAGAGCTGTCTTTCCATGAAATGCGAAAAACCTCTAGCTTAGTTTTTTTCCAGCTCCGCTCCATTTTTCTGGCTGCTCTCTTGAGGGCCCGGGTGTGCTCGTTGTACCACGGTGTTGGACTATTTTCTTTAATCTTCTTTAAGCGTAACGGAGCAACAGTGTCTAAAGTGCTGGAAAAGAGAGAGTTTATAGTTTCTGTTGCAACATCAAGTTCTTCTAGGCTATCTGGGATGTTAAGTAGATGAAACTGATCGGGAAGATTATTTATAAAGCTATCTTTTGTGTTAGGAGTGATAGTTCTACTATATTTATAACAGGGAGTTAGTTTTTCGACTTTGGCTAAAGGTAATCTACACGCAACTAAGTAATGATCTGAGATGTCATCGCTCTGCTGCAGAATTTGAACAGTATCAACATTGATCCCATATGACAATATTAGATCTAAAGTATGATTACGAGAATGAGTGGGTCCTGATACATGTTGTGTAACTTCAATAGAGTTTAAAATGTCTCTAAATGCCAATCCCAATGCGTCTTTTTTATTATCTACATGGATGTTAAAATCACCGACGATTATGACTTTATCTGCAGACATTACTAATCCTGAGAGAAAATCAGCAAATTCTTTGATAAAGTCTGTATGGTGCCCTGGTGGCCTGTATAGAATAGCCAGCACAAAAGTTAAACAGGAATTATTACTTGCACTAGATAATTTTACATTGAGGACCATCACTTCAAAAGAATTATATTTCAAATTAGACCTTTGAGCAGTACTGATCGTGTTACTATAAATTACAGCAACACCTCCTCCTTTACCTTTCAGACGAGGCTCATGTTTATAACAGTAATCTTGAGGGGTGGACTCATTTACAGTAATATAATCGTCTGGTTTTAGCCAAGTTTCTGTCAAACACAGCACATCTAGTTTATGATTTGTAATCATATCATTTACAATAAGTGCTTTTGAGGAAAGGGATCGTATATTCAGTAACCCAAGCTTTATCATTTGTTCATTTGTGTTATATCCGTTCTTAGCTGTTTGTAAATCAATTAAATTTTTACTCTTAAACGATTTTGAGAGATTTTTGTATTTGCTAATTCGGGGAACAGACACAATCTCTATAGGATGATATCTAGGTGAAAGAGTCTCTATGTGTTGGAATTTATCTGACCTCTGTGACGTGAGACAGCTAGCAGACGGTCGGATTAGCCAGTTTGTCTGCTTCCTGACCTGGACCCCAGTTAGTCAAGGTTTAGCTCTAAGACTATATGCCAAATTATTAGAGAGAAGAGCGGCATCATCCCAGGTGGGATGAATACCATCTCTTTTCAACAGGTCAGGTCTGCCCCAAAAACTTTTCCAATTGTCTATAAACCCTATGTTATTCCACGGGCACCACTTAGACATCCAGCCATTGAGTGAGGATAATCTGCTAAGCATCTCATCACTCCTGCGTATAGGAAGAGGGCCAGAGCAAATTACGGTGCCTGACATCGTACTTGCGAGTTCACACACCTCTTTAATATTACTTTTAGTGATCTCCGACTGACGAAGTCGGACATCATTAGCGCCGACGTGAATAACAATCTTAGAATATTTACGATTAGCCTTAGCCAGCACTTTTAAATTTGCTTTGACGTCAGGCGCTCTGGCTCCCGGCAAACATGTGACTATGGTGGCTGGAGTCTCTATTTTCACATTCCGAGTAATAGAATCGCCAATCACTAGGGCACTTTCAACAGGTTTCTCAGTGGGTGTGTCACTGAGTGGGGAGAACCTGTTTGATGTTCTGATCGGAATGGAACAGTGGTTTTTTGACCCGCGATTATGCCGTCTCACAGTCACCCAGTTGCCCTGCTGCACGGGCTCTACAGCTGGAACCGAACAATGTACAGGGTTTGCTAAGCTAGTCGCATCCAAAGTGGTATCTAAAGCCCTTGCATTCTTACTATCCTCGATTAAAGTTTGGATGCGTGTCTCTAATTCTGAAACCTTCTCTGTCAGCCTAATTATGTCCCTACATTTATGACATGTGAAGCCTTCACAGCTGACAGAGACAGAAAGACTATGCATGAAGCAGGCAGTGCAAGTGACAATTTTGAGAGAAGATGACATGACTCACCGCGTGTGTTGATCCAACTTGTTGACCAGTTGTTTGATGAAGTCGGGAAAAAAGGCGCGAGCGAGAAAAACGCTGTATGCACGGACAGTAAGATAGCACAATGCTAACGCGTTTAGCGACTTAGATTAAAGCTAACGATTACAATATATTAAATAATCTAATATTGTATTTAGCAATACAAACGAACGTCGAGTTTAAGATCTAAAACAAAAATCAAGTTTATATGTCAGTACAAACGCAAACGCAATCCACTCGAGCAGACAGGAAACAGCAGTGCAGCAGTCAAAAACGGTCCGTCTGGAACAATCAACAATCAAAAACACTAAGGCAGGGGTGGGGAACCTATGGCTCTTTTGATGGCTGCATATGGCTCTATCCCTCCGCTATTTCCGCCTTCGGACGACAGGTACATCGCGCCGTCACCTAATTCACACTTAGCTAAATTAACTGTAAGTTTAGCACAAGATGAGCAACTGAACAATGTCTCAAGCTGTTCTAAATGTTCTGGTCAAGAAGCACTGTAAATAACCAAATCATCCGAAGCGTAGCCAGTAACCAATCATCATGAAGCGTCACTCTTCAACATTGCGCCTGCCCTCGATAACACAATTAACCAATCTCTGAAAGGTTGCAGGTGCATTTCGCAACCTGAAAGCCATTACTGTATAATGCAAAAAAGTAATCTGGCGTTACTAATGCACTAATTTCTTTTGCACGATCTGACAAAGGGACTTGCCAGTAACCTTTGAGCAGATCGATCTCGGTTACAAAAGCAGCATTTCAAACATGACCCACGCAGTCCTCCATACGAGGCAATCAGAATCAGAAAGAGCTTTATTGCCATGTGTGCTTGCACTCACAAGGAATTTGTCTTGGTGTTGAACAAGAGAGCTCCACACCGAGGCAGCCATCTGCGGTGCCATCTTGACACGCTCTCCAGAAATACAAGAATGCAGTTTAGCAAGCATTACATAGCAAACACAACAAAACATAACATAACATACACAGTACATGTGGTCACGTGTTGGGATTTTTTGTATGGAGTGGGAGAGGAGATAGATAAGGACAGACAGACGGATGGAGGGGGGCTGGGAACGGGATCGGGTGTGTATGGTGCAAGTGAGTCTGAGGTTGTGTTGTGTGAGAATGTTAGCCATAACTTCAGATGTTTTCAAGTTCAGTTCTATGGCCTGCCCTTGAAGGGAGATAAGGCAGTGCACAGGGAAAGATAGCAGACCAAGCTGTCAGGCTGATCTCCCAACCGAGAGGTAATTTTTTTTAATCCATTTGATGATCTTCGTTAATTTGTCCGGATCATAATCAATCAATCAGTTCTGGTCCTCAGCACTCACGTACGGTCCGTGCAGTTCCCCTAGACATTACATCCAGCCTCATGGCCAGACCGGTTACAGTCCGTAAAAGTTCACCGATCTGACTCCCGATGGAGCCCACTCTTCCCTGCGTATCCGCAGTCCGGACTGCGTTGTTACGGTTCAGTTCCTCAATCTGTATCACTCTCTGATCTAATTCCTTCAAACAGTCACACACAACCCTGAAGCGTTCCTTAATTTCGACAGACAGCGGCTGGGTGAATTTGCTTGCAGCTGTCTTACCAATCTTCTGATAGGTCAGGGCAGTCCCAAAGCCAAAGTATAGGAACCCCAGCGTCAATAATCCAATCATATATAAATCTTCCGCATCCTCTAAGGACAGAGCCTCCAGGCACAGGACTTGCCAGTTGTTCCATGGGTCCATCACGTACCCTGCAGCCAAGGTCCCGTCCGGGCAGGTGGGTTCTCCCGGGCCACCCTTCTTTTGTGAGAAAATCCTATCGATCGCGCTGATTGACCAAATAATCAATTCCATATCAGTATTTTCAGGAGTCCAGCAAGCAGCGGGTCAGAGAAAAAAAAAAGACAAAATACCAAAGCGCCAGAGCAGAGCGGGAGCAGAGAGAAAACACGTCAGCACTGTATGAAGGACAGAAGAAGATGATAGCTGTCTGGTTTTGTCACAGAATTAATGTCTAAAGTCAGTACAAAAACAAAGCGTACTGTCTGACTTTTTAACTACCAAACAGGGTGAACAGTTTGAGAACTCCAAGAACTAAAGCTTGGCTCTGCGGATAGATACCGGATAGATACCCTACAAGCACCCCACTTCTACTGCAGACTTTACAAGTTGCTCGGGACCTCGATGAGGGTGAGGGCTCTCTCTCTGGGCCGCTAGGGAGTTGGCCTGTTTGAGAAGTTGGCAACTCCAAGAATATGGCTCTGACAGCTACAGAGAGGTAAAGAAAAGAAAAGATCCTGAAGTCCCTCGGTCAGCTTCGGGCCTTTTCGGCGACTAGGTCTGACTCATCCGTCGCCGAGAAGTTTCAGGGGACTTTATTCAGCTGGTGGTGTTCAGGGAGCTTTGCCCTGCCACCCTCAGGCTGAGTCTGCGAGCCAGCCACAGCCTCACAGCTCCTCTCCTAGGGCCACTCACGTGGGGTGTTGCCATCCCCTTACCCCCTCAAGAGAACTGGGGGATCGGGTCAACACTCTCAGTCTCTGGCATAAGGACAGATCTGAGGACCAGTAATGGGAATGGACCAAACACACGAATAATCCACAGACACTTGATAATGGATTCCATGCACCTATATATTACAAAACATGTCAACAAATGTTTTCAAAAATATTATCCAATAAACAAAAGAAACGAACAACAGTAAACTGGTAGCACAGCTAATGAAACAGAACACCTGTTCTCATTAGGAGATCTAACCTGGCTCTCGATAAACAGGTGAGTCTTCCGGGCATCTGCTTCCCTCACTGTCCTAACTAAATAAACTAAACCACTACCAGTTACTGAATAAGAAAAGTAACAAAGGACAATGAATACAACACTACTCAAAAGTCAATATAATTACAACTAAACTAGAATCCAAAGAAAAAGGCGAAACTCTCCAGGAGCGGAGAGAACGGGAGGCAATGGAATCGGAATGGAGATTGAGAGAAGGAGAGAGCCCATCATTGTCACCGACCACAGCTATATAGCCAGAATCCCAGACGAAGTTACTGTTCCAGCTAATGGGGGTTCCCCTCACTGCCACCTAGAGACTAAAACTAATAATTACACAGATACTACACATAACAGTTTGCAACAAGTGCCATTAGGAAATGTTTTGTGGTGGCAGGTAGAGTTGAGCCGGATACTTGGCTGAAACGAGTATCCGGTACGGATAATGCACTTTTACCGAGTACGAGTATCATACGAGTAATACGAGTCATTATCTGTGCTCGGATTGAATACAAATCCTCATTGGGCAGCTGACTGTCTGCGTGCAAATTTGCTGCGTCCCGCGGCTCCGCCCTGCTCATTCACACACAGAACGCTGAGACGAGAACAGGTCTCTTTCTCTCTCTGTCATTCAGGTTCGCGGGTCTTTTCCGTTAACGTTTAGGGTAGGGTGGTAGCGCGAGCGCGAAGCATCATAAGCCATAAGCTAGACTTGATTAATACAGGAAGTGTTCGGCGAGGCAGCTGGAGCGCGGGCCATCTCGCGGGCCATTAATAAAATGATCTCGCGGGCCGGACATAATAACACGCCGGGCCGGGAGTTTGACACCTATGGTTTAGGGTTTCTTCAGCTTTAGGTTTGTTTTTTATTTCAATTTGTTTGTATTACTTATTAGCCAGTATAGTTCTGGTAAACGTGGGGTTTGCTCGGTAGAATGCGACTAGTGTTGCGTCTCTGCCTGTCGGAGATAGATGTTTTTTTTTTTTTTTTTTACCGTCTGCTGGCTCTAACGAGTGTTTAACTTCGCGCACTGAGTGTCTGACACTTTCTTGCTGTATTTCATACATAATAAAGAAATGCAGGTTTTAAAAACAACGTCAGACTATTTGATCCATAGAACACACAGGCCCCCTCCTCTCTCTTTTACTCACTCACTCACACACACACACACACACATACCTGGCGTGGAAATTTAAAAAAAAATCACACTAATCATAAAAAAATTAAAAGTTAAAAAAAGAAAGTTATGTTTAAATGAAAACTCTTGTTCATTAAATTTTTCTTCATAATTGCAGCCTCATGAGTTGTATTCATTGTTGCAAAACTTGCTCTGTATATAGTTTGTTTGTTATTGTGATCAAAACCTTTGATCTGAAGCTCAATGCTGATGCTGTCATGTAAATAGTTTTCTAATCAGCAATAAATATAACAATTTCAAATCGACCCAAATCAATTGCATGATTAAAAACAACATAGCCGGTAAAGCCCCGCCCACTCCCGGGTTAAATACCGCCCATTTCCGGGTTAGGCCCCGCCCAGTCCGAGTACAGATACAGATACAGATAATTCATATGGTTAACAGATACAGATACAGATACAGATAATGCTGTACTCGCTCATCCCTAGTGGCAGGGCTTTGCACAGGGGCAGTGCCAATCTGGCAGCTGAATCATAACTCTTCCTAAGCGAACTGAAGAGATGGGTGACGGGCTCATGTATAAACAGAGTGATTTGCTTTTGAGATTAATTTGTCATACATAGAAAATGTGACATGAGCTCTCTGTGTTCTTTTCTGATAGACTGCATTCTTGGATTCTCCAGATAATTTAAGTTTATTAACTCAATAAGAACACTAGGTTCCAAGAGCACTTCAAATGCTGTGTCACAAAAATATGATAGAAGTATTCACCTAGACTAAAAGTGTGTCCGGTAAGAAAGCAGCAGGCATTGCCATCATTTTTTGTGACTCACTCCTGACTTGATATTTGCTGCAAATCCATTGGTACAGAAAAACCATGAAAATGTCTTCTATGAACAGCTGACAATCCATTTGTTATGTCAATACACACACTGGATAGATATGAATGCATTTTCTCCCTGTCTATGGTATGTATGGTCGGCGAACGTGATTTCACCAATCTTTGTTGATTTTGGAATAACATTCCAATGTACCAATCAGATTTGAGAGACAAGTTTAAAGTATATGTCAAGTCTTAGTCTTACAACCAGGATTAGGTGCTTCTACGCTTCTACTTCTGTTCACCATAATTTCCCTCAGATTTTAAGGAGAACATATGGGTTCTAAATATTTAGTGACATTTTCATTCTTATAATAGAATGAAATCTGCAGACCTTTGGTTTTACAGAATGAAATAACTACAACTAAATTACTAATTGTTTCAGCATTAATTTTAATAAAACTATCACGTTAAAATGCACATCAATTACAAGTTCAAAGATGAAAAAAATAAAATAATGCAATTTTATTTAATCAAAACATTTATTTGAATTTACCCACTACTACCAGCAAAAGATGAAAGTTAATAACATTTGTGTCTGAAATGCACGTTGTTCACAGATTGCTTCATAAAATATTTTTCCTTTTCAAGTCTGTTTTGTCTAATGCTGTATGTGCACATACTTGAAAACAGATGGATTTATAAATAAATAGCATATTACTGCAATTCACAAATGCATACATTCAGTTCCATTGCTGTTGATTTGATTCAAAATCTGTTCCGTATATAATATTTCATACAACAGATAAAAGACAGCAAAATATATATAAACAGATTTATCCAACAAAATATATGTAAACAGTGACTGCAGTCATTTTGAAATATTCTCTCTTATTGGTGCAGATCTGTTAGTAAGCATTTTACGCAATAAGTTTTTGATTTCAGTTGTGTTTAAAACATAAATGATGGGATTTAGCATTGGTGGAACAACATATGCCAGAGATGTGCTGATGACTCTGCCGTTGGGAGTGAGAGAGACCAGGAGTTGTGCAAGGTATGTGAAGCATATTGGAAAGAAATAAATCCCTACTAACAACAGGTGAGAAACACAGGTCTTCAGTGCTTTTAAACGTCTTTCCCAAGTTGTAATTCTGCTTAAAGCAAGAAAAATACCCAGATATGACAGGAATATAATGACCATTGGTGCTATAAGGTATAGAGTTGTGATGACAAATCCAACAGACTTATTGAGGTTATAGTCATTGCAAGCCAACCTATATACTGGCCCATGATCACAAAAATAACTCTGTATTACATTTGATTGGCAAATCGATAGTCGGGTGATCAAAGACACCATTAAGGCCACCATAGAAGAGTTAAATGCCCAAATTGCTGGAAAAACTAAAACCATACTGGTATTGTTCACAATTGCATGATATCTTAATGGCAAGCAAATTGCAATAAAGCGATCATATGCCAGAACAACAAGAGTGACACTTTGCAAACTACTAAAGAAGAACACAAAAAACATATTTGCCAAACAAGCATTATAGGAGATGTACTGTGAGTCAAACAGAAAAGTCTTCATCATGTTAGGAATCAGTGCATTAGTTTCACCAATATCAGCCAAGGCCAAGTTAAACACACCAATGTACTTTGGACTATGCAGTCCCCGGTCAAGAGCAATAAGGAGAAGAACTACAAAGTTTCCAATTAGAGTAATAAAATAAATCATAAATAAAAATGTATAGAAATAAGTACTATTCTGTATACCTGTAAGTCCAATGATAAAAAAGTATTGAGGATGAACAATGGAGATATTCTGTGAATAACTTGCATTTACAGAACTCATGGCAGCTTTGCGTTTGTTGTTTTGCACAAGTTGAAAAATATAAATTACAATAAGAAGGAAGACATAAATGACAAAATTATAATTTCACACATTTAACAGCTATTTTCAAATAATGGAAATTCACATGAAAATAAATTTGCTGCATAACATTTGAATCAAAACAATGTATAAATAAACCCAAAGCTTTACAGAGAAACCTATGACTTTCCGAACACTTGTGAGCTGTTTTAAATATAAAGCTGTGTACATCCAGTGCTCATCCTTATTTTCTCATGTTGATTCATCTCAAGAGCTTTGATGAACGATTGAAAACAGTGACGTAATCCTTGTATTTTGTAGTAAATGGTGTCTTCTGGTCACTACAGTGGTTTAAGTAAATGTTTTATAGCCTGGAAACAATCTCTACAACAATTGTCCTTTGTGTTCTCATTTGAGCATATTACAGTAATTTAAAGATGACTTTTTCCCCACCAGTTTTTATTTTATATTTTTAGATATCATAAAGACAAGAACAAAAAAATGTGATGGCCCCCAGAGTTGTTTGTTGAATGAACACGCAATATATATATATATATAGATTAGATCCTCTGCTTTAAAAAAAGGTTTTGTTCTAGCTTCATGTATTTTTTTTATTAACAAAGAAAAAGCTTTATCAACAAGGAAAAAGCTGAGAAAATCATATTTTTGTCAAAGACTACATACAGATAGAATTCAGAATGAAGATCAAAACATAGATGAAGTGGATATAGTTTATCAAAACCATTCATTCTTACACAGTCGAATCTTGGGCTGACATTTCATTCAGTAACAGTAGGCAGTTTAGATTTATACGCTGTTTAATGTTGCTGATCAAATTCTTTTACATATGCATATGATATTGCTTGTTTCTGCGTCTTCTTCGCGTGTTAATGGGGACTAGAACCCTCCCCCCCCACCCCCCACGATAGGTGAAAGTCCGCAAAGTTGGATTGGCCCCCCTAGGAATTTCCGTATATGTGTGTGCAGGTACCAGAATGTTTAAAATATGTATATTTATACTTTATATACATTTCATTAAATCTATTTAATTATAAAACCTTAATATTATACATTTACTCTATCTCTCATACGATACGTAATATGGTGCTCTACACTCATCAGTGACAGTAGTATCTTGAGACTTGTCTCCAGTAATGACGACGATGACAGACCTGTGCGGTTCGATGAATGTGGTGATGATGATGATGATGATGATAATGCACTAGTATAATGAGGCATTTAAATCAGTTCAGGAAGCGCCTCATCATCAGATATCGGCACTGGATTGTCAACATTGGCTTCTGAGAGAGGCGAAGATGCTCTCACTCCACTCGGGCTCTCATTCATCGATCTGCATCATCGAAGCAACACTGCTTTCCGCAATACGGCTGCCGATATGGCAATATTATTGAATTTTTATTTTTTTATGCATATTTTTGAAAAATCTGCGATGTACAGAGAAACTTGAACTGCAAAGTGGCAAGGGATTACTATATTTCAGTTGTCTCAGAGGTCTTTGCCACCATCAGCTGCTCTTTCTGTTATAGCACTCACCATTTGGTGTGTGTGTGTGTGGGCTGCATACATTTCTCCTGAGGTGACCACTACAGGTTCTCCAGAGACGGCTACTAGAGCCACGGAGGCCGTCCATGAACTCACTGTGTCCCATGCCATAGCAACAGAAGCCATTCCTGAACTCAGCCATTCCTGACGTATTCCATGTCATGGCCGTGGAGGCCTAAACCTGCTCATGTCTTTTGCTGCATCTGCTCCAACCTGGTGGCCCCTATCACTGCTGGCTCTACAATGACCACCTGATCCACCATAGCAACATCCATCTTCCCCGGGTCCATGGTCTCGTCTACCACTCCATGATCCAGGCCCGCCATTGCTCGATGGTACAAGTCCACCATGACTCCAGAACCCAGGCCATAATCCAGGTTCAGTTTCCCTTCAAGGGCCAGGCCCTCCATCCCTCCTCATGAGCCACCTCTGCTCCTCCAGCATCCTGGACTTGGCCGATATGGACCACAGATACAGATCACCGACAAAAATAATTGTCCAACCATTCTTCACAGGAATGTGAAAAAAATTAAGAGAAGAGAAAGTATATGTGGTGTGTACAGAAGACCAGTAAACAAACAGTTATTTTTCAGCAAATCTGTGCTTATCTTGTTTACTTAAGATCAGTGTAATTACTTTCATAACTGAACCAACCTTAATCTCAGAACCAGACTCAATCAATCAAATAGCATTTAGCTTTAGACACATATAGTGATAACAGAAAAATCAACCACCATAGAGAACACTACATTTCCCCCCTCTAAGCACGGACCGTTGCTACAAAGTCCTTAAAGTGACCCTGCCATGAGTGGGTGCAAACAGGTTGCAGGGAGGAAGGAATTAAGGAAGAAATTATGAACAAGATGGGAAATTAGGGGTCTCGGGCAGAATAAAGTCTGTGACTGACCTGACAGCCTGAGGTGTTGGAGAGTCCTGCACCACTGTAGGAGTGGTCTGAGGTAGCCCACTGTTGCTTTGTGCAACATTTTGACATGGTGCTGGGACTTTATGAAGACAGCTGTAGTGCCAATGGGCACCATCAATCAAAAGGTAAGATATGGGCCAAGCTGACATGTAATTCTCAAAGGAGAGGATCAAAATAATGGCAGTTTGTTTCCCTTGTGATGTATGAAAACCCTTACCTAGTCATTTACAGTGATATTGGGCGAATTGGTGTGCTTCTGTTTGTCAAACCACATTTTCATCTGGTGCTGCTGACAGGTGACTGAAGCTTTGACTTCTGGGGAAGGTGTAAGGGTTGCTGGGGACTAGAGCCTATCAAGTGGAAAATTTAGCTCCCTTCCCAACATAAAAAAGGCAGGGGGAATGCCCGTGGTACAATGAAGAGAGGCCTTAGGCAATGTTTAAGGGACTGATGAAACTGCTCCACACAATCATTGGCCTGGGGGTGATAAAGGGTTGTGCCGATGTGTTGAATACTCTTGCCCTCCAGGGAGGACATGAACTCTCCTGAGACAAATTGAGGGCCACTGTCTGTTGTGATTATTTGCCTAAGGCCCCATTGTGAGAACAAAGAGTCCTAAAAAATCCACAATTACCTGAGAGGTGACAGAACCAGTAGTAGTCAATTCAGGCCATTTGGAGTCATTGACTACCACTAGGGAGCGCTGGTTGTGGGGAACCCTCTGAATGTCATTGCAAGTATCAAACTGCTGGTACTGCCAGGGTCACAAGGGCCAGGCTAAGGGCCAGAGGTGTAGAGCAGGTGAGTGGGCCGTCTTACCAAACAGAAAGTAGCAGTCTTATCGACAGAAAGTAATCAAATGTAAAACAACACTGCAGAGTCTTCACTCTAGATTAATCTTAATCTAGATCTTCACTATAGATTAATCCTACTAAATCCACTTAAGAGCAGTGAGTGTTTTTCTCTTTTTTTTTTGTTATTTGATTCTCTTTCATAGGGGTGGTTGTTTAAACATACATGAAGATGAAGGCAAATATTTAAGTCCAACAGGTAATCTAACATGAACAGAGGAACATAAAATACATCCAAAATAGATTACACCGAACATGGAACTGAAACAGAGATGATCATATATACCTTATAAAGATGTGAAAAAAATTAGTGAACAACTGAACACAATTAGTGTCCGTGACCACAAATGAGTGACAAAGCCAGACAATGATGAAATGCAAGGGGTCCAAACAAACGTGATTTTGACATTACCAATAATGACACAAATGGCAGCAGGAATGTTAGGCTGGTGTCACAAGGATTGCAATTACAAAATGTGACTAATTTTTCAACTGTTTATGTTCGTTAGGATATGACTGATGGTATTTATTAAATAAATACTTACAAAGCTGGGCATTTTGACTTGTATTCTCAAAGTATACTTCTCTTGTCCATGTTCCACTTTGTTTTAGAGTGTGCAAACAGTAAGACACTTGGGGCAAAGTAGGGTAAAGGCACAATTTGGGAAATATTTCCTTTTCATTACTCCCATAGTGTATGATTGCAGGAAAAAAAGTGTTTGTATTGAACATAGGAGGACAAGAAATCGTTAAAGTGTTTTTTTATGTTTAAAAATCATATACATGTATGAGGTGTAAATTTTGTTAAATGAAAATATGGTTATTAAAATATGTTAATATAAAAAAAATAAGAGTCAATGATAAGATTCTGAAAATTGAAAGATTCTTACCAATTCCCAGTTAACCCTGGTCCTACCTTTGGGTTGACTTCTGTCAAACTTTCAGATGGATTTGTGTTCTCGTCATCAAACGTAACAAGTAACACTTGTCGTCGTGTACTTTTCAGATAACTGTTATCGACTCCCAATTGATGTCACACACAAATCTTCTGATCTGATTTCTTTAATTGTCTAAGAACACATTAATGTAACAAATACATGTAGTGAGATAAACAGCAGACATTAACTGCAGCAGTATCATGCAGTTTCTGCTGAACTTGTACAAAAACAAAACATGAAAGTCACACACCTGAGAACAAATTAATTAAATACATTTAGTGAGATAAACAGCAGACATTAAACACAAAATAAATAAAGACACTCTCCGCAGTAAAGTAAATTCTATGTGCTATCCACTTAGAATGCTGTTAGAAGCTACATTAGCAGCAACACATTCATTTAAGTGACACAAAACCAATTAATATTTGTTCACGGTTGCATAAAATATCCAATGCATTATGTATTGCACATTATACATTTAATATAACCAACAAATGTTCACACTTGATAAACTCAAATTAAATACATTTTACACACTAATTAACAGGAAAGAGGAAAAACGTGCTCACCTGCAGCAATAACATCCATTTTTTGCTGAACTACGGTGTGCGATAATGGACAAAATAACGAATGCCTGATATAAAACAACCACTAGGAGCCACTAAAATACCTTCGATTTTCATTGAAATCCTAACTTCATGTAATTATGTACTATGAACAGGGGTGCACATAACTTTTTCAGTGAGTTACCTATGTAGCATTGTCCTAATAAATGCAGTCTTTCTCACTTCTTCTTCACTGTCGCCTCCACTGTCCTCTGCGGCGCGATCGACCTGTCCTTCGCGAACGCGGAAGTAGCGGAGCAATCGATCTGTCGACGGGGGGCGGTGTCAAAAGAGCCATAGGTTTCCGACCCCTGGCGTGAGCGATGCTCTGCATGCTCCGCGTGCACCCTTCACGTGAATGATATGCACTTCAGTGCGCTCATCATTAACTTTTCGGCTCAGGCTCCAGTTGGCGTTTCTTTGAAGGTGGTGAAACGCCAAAAAAGCTGCTTAATGTCTGTTGCTTTTTGGACATCTCTTACTGTAAGGTTTTGTACGATGAGATGAGAAGATCGGTTAAGTACGCAAAAGTGCTTAGTGACTCAAGTGGGTCTACGCATTTATGATTTTTGTTGCGCATGCGTACCTGCGTACCAGTTATGTGCACCCGTGACTATGAATACATTCAAAATTAAATGTTTGTTTAAACTCTGTTACTCATACACCTTCATATAGGGGATAGCCCTGCACAGAACTGCTCCTGCAGGAATTCCAGCACTGCATCCACTGAGCAGTTAACTGAGTCCAGTTGACAATTCCCACCCCTCAGCGTCCAAGCCCACAGTTTCACCAACTCTGGTTGGGGTGGAGGATTGATCCCTTCACCTGAGATTGATGGAATCTCTTAGGTAAAATCTCCAGCAGAGAATCATCAAGGAGGAACAGGAGGTCTGAGAACGGGGCAACCAGCAGAAGATGGATCCCGGCGAACCCTCTCCAGACATACTGACAGCAGAGCAATTGGGGAAAATCGTACAAATGTAACCAACATCTCCAGGCAATTTTTTAGCCACAAAAAATGATAGCTCCACTAAAGACCCCGAGCCGAGCAGCCATTAAACCACACCCGGTACTGGAGATGATTGTGGGTGTCTTGCTGGTGGAGGCAAGGGTTGGTTGGAGAACAGAAAGCAGAACAGATGTGCTGATATCCATGCGGTGTTGCCAAAGACAGTTGCAGTGTCCAGCAATGCCAGAGCAAAGATAGCAGATCCTTTTTTGAACAGCTTGGACTGTCTAGAAGGGGGGATGCAACCAGAATTATCTTAATGATTCTCCTTAGGCAGTGAGGCCTGTAATTTACCTGTATCCAAGGCCACGTCCACACAATGCCGGAGCGTTCCTTATCCGATCTTTTTTTTTCTCGTTAAAAAAAAATATCAGCGTCCACACGATACCACTGAAACCGACTGAATCTGGTGTAGTTTATATGCCAGACCAGTATGGGGCGCTGTAATTCTGCCACAGATAATACACTATACACAGAGAAGAAGACTTTGAGCATGCGCATTGCTGTTGCTGTTCAGTGTTGCCAGATTGCTATTTACCCTTTTGTCACGTCCGACTGGGAAAAAATGCATTGGACTGCGCTGGAATCTTAAATCCAATCTGGCAACACTGTTGCTGTAACTGTGACGCAGCCGACACGGGATGTGATGACATCATCAGTAAACAAAAAATATACGGATTGGCCGTCCACACGAGTCCGCAAGGGTGTCGGATTCAGATCTATCCACTTTAGGACCCGGTATAAAAAGTGAGCGGATTCAGTCTCCCAAATCGCCGGATGCGTGTGGACGGATCGCCAATCCGATAAGAAATGTATGCGGATGCAGAATGCCCAGATGATCAATGGATGTGGCTGGACCCTTGGTTTTATCCTGGATAATTGGAATCCTTAGTAAAAACCATGTGGGGGTCAGAGATTGATTATTACATTTTTCTAAAAATTCTTATTCTTTATTCTTATATTCTTATAACAAAGTGAGGAGATGCGCTTAGAAAATGCAATTCGAAAAAACTTGCATGTATTCACCTCTGACACATTGGTTTGACACTGTCATCATGGTTTGATAAATCGTGGTATAAACTGTGTAAACAGGTGCGTGGAAAAACAGTGGGAACCAGGAAGTAAACAGAAACATGGCAGACACATAACATGTTACAATTTTATTATTTACTGTTCAGCAAAAAAAAAAAAAAAAAAAAAATAGAAGAAAAAGAAAATAGAAAAAAATACAACAAAAAAGCCAAATGAGCAGATCTCAGATTTGTTTTTTCAAAATGAATCCCTGTATTACAAATTCAAATGTATTTAGAAGATTCAGTATTTTGTGAGAAAAAAAAGAAGCAAAACATTTTTTTAAATAACATGAAATATCAAAAGTAATGATTTCTCGTAAAACATCATTCCAATAATTGATTTGTTTGCCTTGTACTGGAATCAGTAACTAGGAATTCCAGCCATACAATACAGAGATTTGAATCCAGCAAGATGAATAAATTAGTGAGTGTATAAATAACATTATTTTGTAGTTTGAGCATGCAATCTTCATATGGGCAGTGTAATTCTCATTTTTTAAACAAATTCATAGATATTTCAGTCTTTTTGAAACATTGGACTCACAATTTTCACAGATCTGTTTCTAAACACTTTTCGAATTATGTCTTTGATTTCAGCCGTGTTTAAGACATAAATGATGGGATTTATCATTGGTGGAACAACATAAGACAGAGATGTGCTAATGACCCTTGTATTGGGTGCGAGAGACAGCAAGAGCTGCAAAAGGTATGTGCAGAACACAGGAAGGAAAAATATTGCTACTAACAGTAGATGTGAAACACAGGTCTTTAGGGCTTTTAAACGCCCATCCCAAGTTGTAATTTTGATTAAAGCAAGAAAAATACCCAGATATGACAGGACTATAATGAAAAATGGTACTAAGATGTATAAAGCAGTGATGAAAAATGCCATAAACCTATTAATGCTATTGTCATTACATGCCAACCTATACACTGGTCCGTGATCACAAAAATAACTCTGTATCATATTAGATTCACAGAATGAAAGTCGGGTGATAAAAGACACCATCAAGGCTATAACAAAACAATTAAGTGCCCAAATTGCTAAGAACATTAACACCATACTGGTATTGTTCACAATAGCATGATATCTTAAAGGCAAACAAATTGCAATGAAACGATCATACGCCAGAACAACAAGAGTGACACTTTGCAAACTGCTAAAGAAGAACACAAAAAACATGTTTCCTAAACAAGCATTGAAGGAGATGTACTGTGAGTCAAAAAGAAAAGTTTTCATCATGTTAGGAATCAGTGCATTAGTTTCACCAATATCAGCCAAGGCCAAGTTAAACACACCAATGTACTTTGGACTATGCAGGCTCCGGTCAAGGGCAATAATGAGAAGGACTACAGAGTTCCCAATTACAGTAATAAAATAAATGATAAATAATAATATATAATAATAAGTGCTGTATGGTATACCTGTAAGTCCAATGATGAAAAAGTACTCAGGATGAACAATAGAATTATTCTGGGAAAAACTTGCATTTAAAGAACTCATGGCAGTTTTTGCTTTTGGTGTTTTCTACAAGGTGAAAATAGAAAGTACAATTAGAATACTCAGAAATTGTACCAAAAAATTTAATCCATTTAAAATATTTTTTTTAAATCTTCAAATATACCTAAAAAAATATTTGCATAACATTTATACTACATAAAATTCGAATCACAGACCTGTATAAATGAACAAAGTTTTTGTGACAAAGCAAAGAATGACTGACTGCTTGTAAATAAAACTCAATGCTCAGCAGTCAATGCTCGTCCACATTTACAAAGATCACTGGAAACCTGTGTCAGTGATCCACATATATCTCCTGATTCGTCTCTTGAGAGCCTTCAGACAACACTGTCACGGAATACTTGTATGTTGTAGTAAACTTTTCCAGTAGTTTGGACATCTAGCAGATCACAGAGGGCTTGTATATAATGTATATAGTTCATGGATTACCATGGGGGCAACTTGTGGAGGGACAGTTTTGTTCCCTCCAGCCAGTGTAGGACAACTAAAAACACTAAGACTTTTAGAGAGTGAATACTGCCTTGGTATAATAGCTGATGAGTGGAAACACTGTGGTAGTTTCACATTTGAAATAGTTTCACATTTGTCAAAAGAAACAAACCCTCACAGACAAAGTTGTCTGGACATTTGCAGAGTTTGAACCTGGGTGCATGATAGATATTGACCTCATGGTTCCTTTTCCAAAAAGTTCCCCCCCCCAAAAAAAATGTACATCTTGTTACTGTCAATTACTGTTCTAAATGGGTGGAACTTTTTCTTTTGAGAAAAGTCAAAGCTCCACAGATAGCCAAGATTCTGGTAGAAGAAATCTTCACCAGATGGAGATCCCTGGCCTATCTAGTATCAGATCGAAGAACACATCTCACTTAGCTTTGGGGAGTTGTTCAGTGATTTTAAAAACTTTGTCTTAGACTTTTGTCATCTCGCTGTCACCACTCCCTACAACGATATGCCAATAAAGTCGCTGTTCTGGATTGGGATGAACTACCATCATCCAGTAGACCTCCCAGACACCAAGGGAATGAACTGGCGAATGTCTACCCCTGATCCAGATAGCCACCACGCTCAACAGCCTACACCAGCATCCTCCGCTCATCAGCCTGCAGCTGCGGCTGCTGCTCTCCAGCATTCACCAGCGCCCGTTGCATGCCAGCCTGCACTTGCCCCTTTCACTCGTGAGTCTGCATCAGCGCCAGCTCTTCGTACCCCTAATGTCTGAACTGTCACCCGAGCCCAAGCACTCTGAACACTCTCCCAAGCCTGAGGCCTCTAAACTGTTCTCCGAGTTATACTCATCCTCCTGCACCTCATGCCTAACAGACACCATAAGAAAGAGACCTGGAAAAAAATTGCCTGCACGACAGAGTTCCAAGACAAAAACCACTGCTGAGCAAAAAAAAACCTTAAGGTTTGTCTCATTTTTGCCAGAAATAATCTTGATTGGCAGACAAAATGTTTTGGAAGGTGTGTGTCCCATTAAATCTGACGTAAAAGTAACACCTGCGTTTCAGAAGAAGAACATCTTATCAACAGTAAAATATTGTGGTGATAGTGTTGTGGTCTGGGCTGTTTTGCTGTTTCAGGACCCTGAAGACTTCCTTTGAAAAATGGAACCATGAATTCTATTGTCAACCAAAAACTGCAGGAAAACGTTCGGCCATCTGTTTGTGACCTCAAGCAGAAGCAAAATGTCTAGGTTACTATTGTAACCCCCGTTCCCTGAAGGAGGGAATGGAGACATTACGTCGGATTGACGTCCTGGGGTCTTGCTTGGGAGCCCAATCACCTCCACATTAGACAAAACGCTCCAATGAACATTGGCTAGTGAGATTAGCATGCCGTGTTCCGCCCACCCGGCGTCCGAGTATAAATAGAACCAGCATTAATCACTTCATTCATATTTTGCTGAGGAGCCGAGAGTGTATCCCGGTCTCAGTGGTGGCTCAGGACTGTGGCAGGGGAACATAAGGGGTTGTAATTGACTTTCCCTATCAGTCAGTCATGTTCGATGTTACGTCGGACTGACGTCATGGGGTCCTTATGGAAAGCACCACAGGCACTGAGCCGTGTTACAAGAATCGGAGATGCAGCTGTGTAGATGTACTGCCTCCTGTAGACGTAACCTACCCAGTGCCCCAAGTAAGCCCGAGCTTAGTCCTCCATGCCAGCCGGGATGGAAAAGACAGGACATACTGTGAGGATAGTCAAGCTAATGTTCCTTAACATGCCATTTTCATGGGGGTGCTTCGGATCTCAATTCCCATTGTTCAGCTCGATCAGTGTTCTTAACACTGGGAAAGCATCCAATGGGGGATGCTACGGAGACCACACCCTGCCCATTTGGGAGGTAACGTGTGGTGGTTACACATATGGACTGACCCGAGGCGCAGTACGACATATGGAAGGTCTCTATGGTAGGTCCTGCCTATCCCAGAGAGGACGGTCTACCGGAAGAGATGGGGCAGAGCAGAACCGCCAAGGGAAAGACACGCATTTACCGAGAGGGAAACAATATCGTGGGGTATACACATTTGGAATTACCAAGAGGGAATCTCATCACATGGACATCTAGCCCAGTACAAGGGCTGACCACCGGGGCATGCACAGGACCACTGGGCCTAGCATCAGACACCTCCGCCATGTCTGACCACCGAAGGATGCAGTAAGAACTCGAATCGGGGTTCGCCAAGCGGGGCACTCACCTGAGGAGTAGACAAGCGCTTGTATCCCCTTGTTAAGGGGGAATCGCGCTGCAAGCAGGACATCGAGCCTGTCTTCCCAACATCACCTGTTTGTTCCCAGCACACAGGAAGCAACTGGCTCCACTCGGAGATTGTAAAATCTCGCAAATGTATTAGGTATCACCCAGCCCAGAGAGGACGGTCTTTACAGATGTCTGTCAGAGAGGCACCACGCGCCAACGCCCAGTTGTGAGCCCTCACCCCCAGGGGGCATGGTTCGCCCTGAGTCTGATATGCCAGGGCGATGGCATCCACTATCCAGTGGGCCAACCTCTGTTTGGAGACAGCCTCTCCCTTCTGCTGTCCCCCAAAACAGACAAAGAGCTTCTAAGAGCTTCTGATGCTCTACGTGCGGTCCACATAAACACGTTGTGCGGGGACGGGCCACAGCAACGTGAGGGCTGGGTCTGCCTCCTTCCGGGGCAGTGCTTGCAGGTTCTCCACCTGGTCCCGAAAGGGAGTGTTGGGAACTTTGAGCACATATCCAAAGGCCCAAGATTCAAGATTCCACAGATTCAAAGCCCGATTCGCTGACCAAAAATGCCTGCAGGTCCCCTATCCTCTTGAAGGAAGCGAGCGCAGTCAGGAGCACTGTCTTGAAGGACAAGGTCTTGAGCTCGACTGTCCCAGGAGGGAAAGAGAGGCGGCCTGGGAGGGTTTAACCTCCTGGCCCCTCTCAGGAACCTGATGATAATGTCATGCTTTCCAAGTGACCTGCCATTGACAGGGACATGATGTGCTGCAATCCCGGCAACACACACCTTCAAGGTGGAGGGGGACAGCTGCCGCTCCAACCCATCTTGAAGGAAAGAAAGCACTGAGCTGATCAGGCAAAACCGGGGGTCTTCCCATCGGGAAGAGCACCACTCAGAGAATAGAGTCTACTTCAAAGCATAAGCATGCCTCGTAGAGGGGCTGAAGTGATAGTGTCTACCTCCACCGGTGGTAGGTCACATAAGTATTCCGCGTCCCGTCCAGGGTCCGGTTGGACCAATACGGTGCAACTAGCAAGACCTGCTCCTCATCCTCCCTGATCTTGCACAGGGTCTGTGCGAGAAGGCTCACTGGGGGAAACGCATACTTGCGTAAGCCCCGGGGCCAGCTGCAAACGTGCCGAAGGTCCCGTCGGTCAGGGAAAAGAACAACTGGCAGTGGGAGGATTCCCGGGAAGCAAACAGGTCTACCTGTGCCTCCCTGAATCGACTTCAGACCAGCTGAAACGCCTGGGGGTGGAGTCTCCATTCTCCCAGGAATGTGAGCTGTCGCAAGAGCGCATTGGCTGCACGATTGAGCTCGCCCGGAATGTAAATGACATGCAGCGATCTGAGCCGATGCTGACTCCAGAGGAGGAGGTGGCAGGCCAATTGCGACAGGAGCGTAGACCACCTTTGATGGTATGTACGCCACGGTTGATGTGTTGTCCAAGCAGACCAGTACATGTTTGCCCTGCAGCAATGGTCAGAACAGGCATAACAAAAGGTTTACTGCTAGCAACTCGAGGCAATTGATATGCCACTGCCGCCAGGATCCTGTCCAGGCACCCGAAGCAGCATGCCTGATGCATACGGCACCCCAGCCAGTGGTGGAGGCATCTGTTGCGACCACAATATGGCTGGACACTTGTCCTAGGGGAACTCCGGCCCGTAGAAAAGCAAGGTCCGACCAAGGGCTTAATGTTTGGCGACAAGTCGGTGTGATTACCACACGGAATGCTCGGCTTCCTCACTGGAGGATGACAGCCCACTCTCCGAGGCAGCGATCGACATCCGATCCTCATCCGGAGTGCCAAACAAGACACAAGGTACCTCACATGAAGGACCTAGTGGCTCGCCTGGCAACTCGACGGTACACGGCATGCAAGAGGAGTGGGAGGTTTGTGGGGGCTGGATTGATGAAGAAGCTGCCACTGTAACCCTCAGATCTCCCAGAGTGCTAACCAACCCCTCAGCTCTAACATGAGAAGCAGAGGGAGGATGGGTAGCAACATAGGGGACTTGTACCTCCATATTGAAGAAGGAGAGTCGCGACCGCAGCATCAACATTGTCATGCCCCCGCAATGAGAGCATGAACCATCCACGGGCGCCCTCTCAGCGTGCTGTCTGCCTAGACACGTGAGACAGTAATCACGGCTGTCAGATGAGTTCAGGAAATGACCGCATCCAGAAACACACAAAAATACATCTTGAAAAAGACGCTGATTGTCAGCGTTTGCTCTGGAAACTGCTCTTTAATCTCTTTGCACTACACTAGCGCTGGGAACATGCGCACCACCGCTGAAGCACCGTTTTCGCCAACCAATGAGAGAATCCTGCTCGATCTTTTTTTATAGGAGGTGATCTGAGAGGAACGGTTAACATAACTGCTCGGCTCCGAAGCAAAAGTATGTATGAAGTGAGAAATGCCGGTCCTATGTATACCCGGATGCCAGGTGGCCGGAACTCGGCATGCAAATCTCACTGGCCAATATTCATTGGCGCGTTTTGTTGAATTTTGAGGTGATTGGGCTCCCAAGCGAGACCCCATGACGTCAGCCCGACATAACGTAGAACGTGACTGACTGATAGGGAATTTGGGTTCTGCAGCAGGAAAATGATACAAAAATACACCAGCAAGTCCACCTCTGAATGGCTGAAGAAAAACAAAATGAAGACTTTGGAGTGGCCTAGTCAAAGTTCTTACCTGAAACCTTTTGATATGATGTGGTATGAGCATGAAAAGGTAATTTATGCTCGAAAGCCCTCCAATGTAGCTGAATTACAACAACTTTGTAAAGATGAGTAGACTAAAATTCCTCCACAGCACTGTAAAAACTCTCTTCCTCTGTCTGTTTACCATATTAGAATGGTCAAAATTCGTATAATAAAAACAAAAATGTCAGTTGCTCCACATTTGCTGTGAGGAAATGAGATAAAACCTGATCTGATTCAAATATTATTATTAAACCAGAAAATTGAAATGGTGAAAATGGAGATAAATTATTAAGTGCAGGAGAAGGTATTAGTCACTGGAGATGGCAAGAGTCCGTAAGTGTTTGCTTCAATACCTGGTTTCTTTTCAGTTGTGTATTCTAGGATTTGCTACCAGGGATTATTAATTTAGATTCTTTGCTTTTGGTTGTTTTTTACACTTTTGTCGTGACTTAACACTTTACATTTAACACTTAACACTTTTGAGCAGCCACATTTGCTCTTGCTGTTGTACTTTATTGAACTTAAGTAGGTAATGTTTTTGAACTTCTGGTCATGTTTTACAGATACTAGCAGGTGTTATGGGTAAAAAGAAGCCTTTTAAAAGTTTGCGGTGGGTATTTTTCAGTTCCAGAATTTTTAGGTAAACCTATTCTAAAGACAAACAGAAAATGGTAAAAGTTGTGAATTTTATTGGAGAATTTGTTTAGAGGTCTGGAACTTCCTGCATTGTGATGTAAATCTTGTTTTGTGAGGTCAATGACCTTATCAACAAAAATGTTCAATGGTGTTTTGATCTACAGTACTCAAGGTGATGGGAGACAGGATTTTCCCAGGTGTGAGAGTTGTTTCTACATTGCCCTCCTGTGCATCAACACATAATTAGTCATCTGTTTTGAGTCCAACTAATTAACAGGTGAGTTATTCTGGGCCATAAACAACTTTCGATGAAGCAACTCTTGCTAAAGTTTCATAACAAATACAGAAATATTTCTGCTTTGAGTAAAACATTTTTTTTTATCAGTTATCAATTTTTATAAAAGAACTTTAATAAAGAAGTCAGCATCAGAGTTTCTAATGAAATTTTGTTATTTATTGATTTGGATATAGACATGCATTTTATTTTGCATTTTAATTCTGATATTTTCTTCAGAAATTCAATCATTTGCCTTTTATGTGTCAAATTATGAAAAACAAATGAATATTTCATTACTTTACATATTTCAGGTATTCTCAGGATTCTATTGTTTCAATGCATGGGGAGTAATTAAGAATTAAGACTTAAGAATTAAAACCCATTATTTTTATATATTGCTCATTGGCATAATTATTTTTTTTGTTTGTTATTCTTACAGATTTAAAATCTCAGATTTTATTAACACTTTCATTTTTCTTGTATATATTTTTTCTTTTGGCATAATGGGTATAAAAGTCGCATATAATTATAATAACTTGGAGGAAGTCAACACCAAAGCATACAACTTCTCAGTTTCCTGTTATGTACAGTATGTCTGTATGTATAACACAATAAAGCCATCATTCCCAATTGTTATTAACATTCTCCGATTTGTGCTGTTGTAAAATTAGTATGTGATTGAACAAAGCGTTATACTGTACCTGTTACACTTGCTGTCCTTGCACTTGATAACTTACATCACATATCTCCTGTAATTGGCCCTAGTGTTAAAGTGAGGATGAAGATGAAGTAGAACTTTTGATTAATCTGGATTAATTTAATGATTTGAGGCACACTGCTTTGCCAGTTGTTCCAGATGATCTTCTAACTTTACAGCAAGTAGCTTATATGCAGTTATTTACATTTTTGAAATAAATTGCTTTAAAGTATGTTACAAAAATTTATATTGCTTTTAATATTGGAAAACAGTGGAAAATATAACTTGACAAGGATTTTTAAACCCAGCCTATATTTCATGGTGGGGCCAATGTAGGAATGGTATAGGCTTGAGGTCTGGACCCCAAAGGGTTACACCGCAAATGTAATTTTATGCAAAATATGTTGACTCTTTTCGGTTTGTTCAGTTGTGGCTTCGAGTTACTTCCACTTTGTGTTCGACTTGAAGAAGTGCAACAGACCAATTGGTGACATCAAAATACTGAATGAGCGTCTACTCTCGAATCACTCTTGAGTTACTTTATCGTCATACACACAGCACAGTTTCAAGTCAAACACATCCCAGGAAATTTATCCAGATAACTCTAAAATATAAATAGTTATTTTAGGCTTATCATTATTATATTGTATAAGTATTTGAAAATCATATTGTCACAGAACTGTCAATCCTGTCTTTGTGATTGTCTTGTTCACACCCCAGGCCATGATGGCAGAAGTGGATGAGGCCACGGAGGCCGACCAGTTTTCCAGTTTGGTTTTGTTGATAGTGTACATTTAGTGCGAGTTAAAAGCACTGGTCTTGGAATTTTTCAGACCTGGAACAATCTTGCATACTGTTTTTTTATTTTGCACACACATTTCCTGTCATGTACACACGCTCTCCAGTGGTCAAAACATTGCAACATGCAAATGTGGTTATTGGGACAGTATCAATGTCGGCACTGATGGTTTCTGATTGCTTTGGACCCAACCTGTAACTATGACAGGATATGATCACAAACTCATGTAACTGAGCAATTCGAATCAGCCATTTAACAAATTATGGCATGATTGATATCCTAAAATGCATTTTATGTGTTTAATGCTTCATGTTAAGTAGTTACTGTGCCCTTGTAGTTAGTCACCTTAGTGTATAAGAATATCCTGAAATATGTAGGGTTATTAAAATTGCATTATACTTAAAAAGCCCATGAACGACTGAGAATCCCAGATCTTATCGAAATATTGTGATGATAATATAGATTTAACTCTTTAGCACAAATAAACTAAATCACAATTTCATTTTCTTTAGTTTTTAGTTGTGCTCAGTGTAGAATGCTCTTCCTAAGTGTTTTGAATTGTTTGCGAAAGAGTTGCATCATATTTTTTTAAGTGTTTTTGCTCCAGGGTAACTTCTGTTTTTCAAACTTCACCTGTTAATGTGCTGTGTAGAGACACAGGGACATGTATCAACAAAATGTTATAAACAAAACGTCACTCAGTGATCATGAAGGAGGCCTGTTTGCTGTTTTGAACGCTCGGAATACTTCAGGGACAAAGGACAAGTTGCAAATTAAGCCTCTGGGGAAAATACACTTTTTATGGTAACTGTTTGCATGTTACTGACTGTTTATCAGCAACAGAACAGTTGCTGTCATGTCATGTTTGCCATTCATTTCATTGAACGTCACCTAGTAATTATACAGTAAAGGCCCAGAGAGACACTGCATACATCTCAATAATGATCAACAAAGAGAAGAGAAAAAAACTGATGGGATAAACACAGAGGGTTGTTATGGTGTTAAATCAAGATGTCACTGACGGCCTACTTTATCTGATGCAAAAAGGTTAAGCCATGCAACAAAAAATGTCACTCCTGCTTTGTTAACAGTCACAAAAGCAAAATTATTATCATATATTATTAATTAATGTGCCCTGGAGATACAGACCTAGGCAGTGGGGACATCCAGCAAATGTGTTAAACTATTAACTGATTAATCAAATAGTCCCAGTGGAGAGATTATTAAAATCGGTGATAGAACTGTGAATTACCATCATGTAATTCTGTCGGGTCTGTCTGTCGGGTGTACTGAGATTACACATTTGAACACTAATCCATTTTACAGTACAAACTGTATTAAATAAAACACTATAAAATACACAGATTGATTTTGCCCATATTCTAACTAAATTATTTCTTCATTATCAAGTTTATAAAATGATGACTTCTCACGCCAAGCATGGCTTAAATATAAGTCAAATGTGCAACATGTGCAACCAAGCTTTTTTGGGTTGGCAAGATGTAGATAAATAAAAAAAATTCTAGAATTTGATCAGGAACTTTTCCCGTTCATTAAAAAATGTAAGTCAAAATTATTGTATATGATAATGTGCTGATTTCTGTAATTTACATTTTTTTTTATTTTAACTGGCTGTTATGATTCTGTGATGCAAAGCTGTGATATGATTTCATGCCAAATGTATCGCAGTGTACCTTTGGCCGCATTTATCAATCTAAAGTATCTAATTCTAAAATCTAAAACTTGTCATGGAGAAACTTAACATGGAGAAACTTAACACAGCCAAGAAAGAGAATCTCATGAAAGAGATATTGATCTTACTCCAACAAAATCACATTCATTTAAATGTATATCAAATACAGGCAAATAAAACAAAACATTTAGAAACATTATAAACACTATTTTAGGCTATTTCCCCCGCAGCCCCTAACAAATTAACAAATTAGCCCACAATATCCTTTCGATTTAACAGTATTCAGAACAGAACAAGAATGAAAAATATGTAACTATAAATTAAATATTATACTATAAAAACACATGCTATAGTGGTTATAGTGATATAGTATAGTATTTATTATAAAAAAACATATAAAAAACATATAAATATCCTGCCAGAGTGAATTTGTTTTAAGTAAAATTAAAACAGCATTGGGCTTACCTCTCTCAGCATAAATCCAAATGTTTATATATTTAGTATGCATCATTTGGTTGTTAAACGATTATTCATTATATAAAAAAGGATTTGGACTTCACTCGGTGTAGGCCAGGGGTGGGCAGACTATTTGTCTCGCGGGCCACATTGGTTTCTTAAAATTGACAGAGGGGCCGGGGTTCGCGCCGCGATTGTTGACGGGGGCGCGCCTACTCTCACCCTAAGCTTCAGCACCTCTGCCGCTTGCAGCCGCGACAGAATGACGTCACAGGGAAATGTAAAATGAAGGAGGTTTAATACAAGTTCGGCGAGCTGGATGTGGTCTGCGGGCCGTAGGTTGCCCACCCCTGGTTTAGGCGCTGGGCATGCTGATTTTACAGTGGAACATTTCAATTAGCAGTATAACTTTTATGTTTGATTGATTGCATTTTTGTTTGATGATGAATGGCTTAAATCATAAGTTAGCAACGATGGGACGTCTCGGTTACAAATGTAATCTTAGTTCTCTGAATAAGGAACAAGACGCTGCGTCAAAGCGTTGTGGGAACACTTGCGTATACAAGCTGAGACCAGTGGAATCTTGCAAAAAGAGTGCATAAGATTTGTAAATGGTGTCCAACTACCTGAAATTTTTTATGGTTTTGCCAAACGAGTGATTGTTTGACAAATATCTTTAGGCCACTGAGAATTTGGTTCAAATAATGTGGTTTAGTGTTTTAGCAGTTGAGAAAAACGGTGATAAAGGTTTAAAGGTTAAGAGCTGCATGATGATTTTGTCACTGTCCCTGGAGTAACTGCGTCATCTGTTTTTCAGGCTATAGACTTTTTATAATGTCAGATATATGCATATATATACTGTATATATTTCCACACTGAGACCAGCACATCTCAGTGTAAGGAGCAGAATGCACTTTAACTGTAGCCAGTGAAACAGACAGGTTTGTTTTTCTTAATCCTTTATTATAATTAGTTAAAATATCCAGCCATTGATATTATTGCAGTTATAGTGCAATATATGACAAGTGCATATATATATATATATATATATATATATATGTGTGTGTGTGTGTGTGTGTGTGTGTGTGTGTGTGTGTGTGTGTGTGTGTGTGTGTGTGTGTGTGTGTGTGTGTGTGTACTTGTCATAGATTACACTATAACTGCAATAATATCACATACATATTATAATATGCAGTAATAATACAGGTGCTCACTGAATACATATTGCACTAATATTGAACAATATATTTTATACAAACAGAAAGCGGACACATGAAAAGATACCTTTAAAGAACTAAAAACTAACTACTAAAGAACAACTCATCTTCTCAATGGAAAATATAAGCTTATCAAAGGATTTTGTCATAGTTGGGTTCCCTGGACTTCAGCCTCATTACTATGGCCTTGTATCATCACTTCTGTTTTTCGTTTATGTGTGTACATTAGTGGGAAATGCTGTATTTTTTACATTGTTTGTAATGACTAAGAGCCTTCAGAAGCCTGTTTATTATTTCATTATAAATCTTTCTGTGTGTGATGTGCTTTTCAGCACCACAACATTGCCAAAGATAATTAGTAGGTACTGGTTCCACGATGGAACCATTTCGTTCTTGGGCTGCTTTGTTCAAATGTTCTTTGTGCATTATTTAGGCAGTGTCTGTTCACTTGTTTTGGCAGTAATTGCTATAGATCGATATGTGGCAATATGTTATCCACTTCAATATCATAGTATCATGACATACAGAAATGTACTATTTCTTTTCTTTGGCTCTTGGATTTTGGGCTTGTTAGGGCCAGTGGCAATGGTCATTCGAGCTTACCCTCTCCCTTATTGTATAGAAAACACAATTATGCACTGTTACTGTGATCATTTTTCCATCACAGAACTGGCATGCGCAGACAGAACACTGTATCGTGTTCCAGCTCTCGTTTATGCCTTTTTAATACTGTTGGTGCCCTTTGCTCTTATTATTTTCTCATACTGCTCCATCTTTGCAGCAGTTATGCGAATTTCAGGTACTCAAGGAAAACTGAAGACACTCTCCACCTGCAGTCCTCAGCTCATCATAATTGTTCTCTTTTTCCTACCCAGGTTATTTAATTATTTGTCTGGCAACATCGGTATAAAATTCAGCACTGATTTGCGATTAGTCATTATTATGATGTATAGTCTTCTACCACCCATGATCAACCCCCTTATTTATTGTTTGAGAACAGAAGAAGTAAAAAAGATATTTAGAAGACATTTTCAAAAGAAAAAAATAGATGGTCAAACTGTTGCCATTGTCTCAAGGTCCTCGGCTTGAGGTAATATCCCCATTTTACAAAACATACAAAAGATTTTAGTAGACTTTGAACTGGACTGAATGCCAAGATCAGTAATGAAAACCTTTCAGGGTTTTTCCAAAGAATTTCCATGCCTTTGTTTCTGTAATTATTTAAAGTTTATATAATATATTATTTACAATATGTTAATTTTTTAAATAGTTAGGCCTAATGTTTGCATTTAGAATAGCTAGCTATAATTTCCTTGAACTGAGTTTTATTGCATGTGATGTTCAGTATGTTTGTCATTAGATGAAACATAAAACTCTCCTATAAATACCTGATCCTGTTAATGTTGCAGAGGAAACTGACTTATGTTGTTGAACCTATTGTATTTGTTGTTTATATTGTTATAATCTAGAAATATGTATGTGCACATGATACACTTCAGCTGAGAATACCATAAAATGTGATGTAACTAAACTTAAAACAGTAATGAACACATTTTTTTAATGCACAGGAAAAGCTATTAATGAAGATCTTTTTTATGCAAATGTCAAATGTCTATTAACTCTGTACTTAGTCGACACAAAACAAAAATTGTCTTTTCTTCCCAATAGTATTATATCAAAGTGAAACAGCTTCTTGAAAAAAAAAATGTAGACATGATTTTACCCAGTAGGAATTGATTGGATGTTATTTTGATGTAAGATTACTGGGGCACATGCATAAAAAAAAAAATAATGATGTGCATATAAATCACTTATAATAAGCACTGTATATAGTATACTATATACTAAATAGTATATATAGTAATTAACCATTAAAATACAAAAATGTCTATGAGTCTACGTATGACTAATGTCCTTTTGAACCTGATTGCTCAACTATATTTTTATAGTTGCATAGGCCGTTCTCACTCCTGTATAGTTCATAATGTTTTTTGTATTTGATTGTTCAGCTTGTCTGGTATCCACATAGAACATCAGTCTCATTTCAGTCCCGTTTCCCGGTGGCTTTTATCTGGTCTCTTCACATTGATAGAGACGATTCAGAAATCCATTGCCGCTCGTACATATATTCTTTTCTTTTTCTTATTTGTACCCATGTTCTTTTTCTTTTCTTATTTGATTGATTTATAAAGAGGGATTTATAATCAAGTTAGGGATTTGTATTAGTTAAAGCATTTCTTTACTTTTCTGTATTTTTCCATAGAGTAAGGATGCATATTGTCTGTACTTATCACCAGATAGAACATGTTATCAGAATGTTTTGAGAGTCTATCTGTTGATAGTTGTAGCCTGAGCCGAGTTCAGCCTTGGAGAAGCTGTGTATCTGTGTCTGCGTTAATATGGTCTGTATTGGTGAGGTGATTAACTGGCACCATAAGGAGACGGACTGACTTGTTGTTCTCGACAAGCCACGTGAAAGGTCACTAACCCATCACCCATGTGATCAACAAAGATATGCTTCAAACTGTCTGCTCTTGTGTGGAAAATTACTAGTTTGTTTATTTTTCTTTCTTTCTTTCTTAGCCAATCAGAATCATTTAACCATCAACATTGATGTAATTAGTACCCTTTGTTAGAGTATATTTGCTGTAACAATGTTATTGTATTTGGGGCGGCCTATGAACTCCTTGTGAGACTTGAAGCTGGCTTCAGCTGATGAAACTGCAAACTAAACTTCACTAAAATTTCTTCTATTTACTGCACTTCTGACTCCTGGTCTTCATTCAACATATCTGGTCCTCGGGTCTTAACTGTAAGTCCCCTACAACATCAATTACTGCAGCAAGACAAGTGTTTGCCATTTTGCATTTGGCCTACTTACCTTGTCTCTTTTCAGGGTTCTGTCACTTCAGTCTGGTCTACTCATTGTTTTTTTTTTGACAGAGCCCTGACAATTTAATTATTGCCAATTGGTTATTGGTCATATATATGATAATTTATCTAGTATACACTTTTGATTTGTCCTCAGATCCATTTACAGATCCATTTTCTCCCTGGCAGTAGGCCAATGGGGTGAGAGCGGCAAGGGGTGAACCACTAGACGGCTGCAGATTGATGTATTGACACCTGAAACCTCTTGACGAACAAGCACAAGGCATCACCAAGGAAGCCAGAAGGTGATAGCAGGGCATTAAGGAGGAAAGGTCAACCCCTCTCCTTTGTGCCAGAGAGATTCAGCCATAAATGCCTCTTTGTTGACATTAATGCTCTCATGGAGCGGCCGATGGCTTGGCTTGTCTCCTTGGTGGCACAGAGAGACTTACAGATCACTGTTAGCACCTCAGTTAAAACTACTTGTGATCCATTCATCATTTCTCTCAAGTTAATTTATAGCATGAAATCGTCGGCATCCGTTCATCTTCAAGAGACAATGGTGTAGCTTCTAGGTTGGGTGTCCTATCTGCACCTTCGCGAATGGCTGAAGAGTCCGATCCTGGAGTGACAGTATCTGTTGCATTTGCTGCAGGTGAAGGCTAATGTTTGTTGAGGCTGTTCTTGGTTTGCTTTCCCTCTGGCTCTCTTTGCAGCAAGGTTTGTGTTTCTCATCTCCTCGGCTTTCTGAGCGCCCCGTCTGACAGCAAGACGCCAGGTGGAACGGTCGTCAGCACAGCTCTCCCGGTCGTTTACGTTGATGCTGGCTGTCTTCATGTCCTTTTTTGCAGACATCTCTGTAGCACAGACGTAGCCTTCCGGTCAGTCGTGCACCTTCTGCTAGCTCGCCGTACAGCAAGTCCTTGGGTATGCGGTCTGGATCCATTCTCCTAACATGGCTGAGCCAGCGAAGGCGCATCTCGCTGAGGATTGAGAACATGCTGTTTATGCCGGTGGATTCCAGAACCTCTATTTTGGGTACTTTGTCCTGCCACTGGATACACAGAATGCGCCACAGGCATCTCAGGTGGAAGCTGTTGAGTTTCCTCTCGTGACTCACGTAGGCAGTCCATGCCTCGCTGCTGTAGAGGAGTGTGCTGAGCATGCAGGCCTGGTAAATGGACTTTTCAGTTTGGTCTTTTCAGTGAGGTTTTGGTTGTTCCAGACCCTCTGGTTAGTCTGGTCATAACTGCTGATGCTTTGGCAATCCGGCCATTCCAAAGAATGTGTAGTTCTATACGACTTCCAGGTTGTACCCATCAATGGCAATGGTGGGAGGTGATCTTATGATGACCAGCAGTCGTGGGGGGCAGCCGATCTTCTGCAGGAGCCTGAAGAGTCCACTCTGGCTTACCAGGTCAAACGCCTCGGTCAGATCTATGAAGGAAATGTAAAGGGGCATCTGCTGCTCATGGAACTTCTCCTGCAGCTGTCGTAGTGAGAAGATCATTTCTACAGTTGACCAGCCGGCTCGGAAACCAGACTGGGACTCTGGGAGGTTAGGGTCTGCAAGAGTGCCAGGGTGACACAGGCAAAAGCCTTTCCAATAATGCTGAGGAGAGATACGCCTCGGTAGTTGTTGCAGTCACTGCGGTCTCCTTTGTTCTTGTACAGGGTTACAATGTTTGCATCTCGCATGTCCTGTCCTGTGTCCTTGTCCCCAGCAAAGGCAGAGGAGTTTGTGCGGGGGGTGGAGTAGTGCTTGTTTCCCGATCTTAAGGACTTCAGGAGGGATGCCGTCACTCACAGGGGCCTTCCCACAAGCAAGGCAGTCGATGGCTTTTCTGAGCTCTTCCAAGGTGGGTGGTGTATCTAGTTCTAAGCATCTAAGACAGTGTCGGTAACAATGTTTTGGGTTCCATCCAGCTCAAGATAGTGCTCAACCCAGCGCTGCAGCTGCTTCCCCTGATCTTTGATGACTTTGCCAGTCTTGGACTTGAGTGGGGCGATCTTGGAGGTGGGTTGGCCTGTTGCCTTCTTGATACCCTCATACATGCCCCTTGCATCCCTGGTTTCAGCAGCTATCTGTATACTGATGCAGAGGTTCAGCCAGTAGGTGTTGGCCTGCTGTGCATTTTTCCTGGCAGTCCTGAGGGCTTGTAATGTACCAGGGCTAGGTGCAGCCTTGTAAGCCAGGAGGGCTTTCCTCTTTGCCTCAGTCATGGGCTCCATCTCCACCCAGTTGGCCTCATACCAATCATTGTTTTTGCTCTCCTTCTTCCCGTAGGCAGTAATGGCTGAGTTATACGCCACGTTTCGGAGGTGGGACCACTTAGAGTCGATGGTGTCACCAGGTGTCTCTTGGGTGACAGCCTCATGAAGCTTGCAGATGAACTGCTGTGTCTTCTCTGGGTTGCTTGCACAGAGGAAGTTGATGCATGGGTGACCCTTCTTCTTGGCATGGTGCAGTTTTTTGGGTAGTATTCGTACCTTACTGGCCAAAAGGCAGTGGTCCGTGTCGCAGTCGGCACTGTGGTAACTAGGGGTGAGAAGGAAGCTAGCTAGTTCCGCGCACCTGGTGATGACGAGATCTAGCTGGTGCCAGTGGGGGGTACGAGGGTGTCTCCATGACACCTGGTGGATCTCCTTGCATTTGAGGAATGTGTTAGTCACACATAGGCAGTGGGATCAGCACATCTCCAGCAGCACGCTGACCATTTTCGTTGATCTTACCCCTTCCGTGCGAGCCAAGACAGGTGGTCCATGCCTCGTAGTCAGGTCCCACTCTCGCATTGAAGTCTCCTAGTAGGTAGAGGCCCTCGATACTGGGGATATTGGATATTGCTTGATCCAGAGCCTCGTAGAACTGATGTTTTTCTTCTGTGTTTGAGCAAAGGGTTGGGGCATACACGCTAAGGATGTTGGCTGGACCTGACTATGTTGACAGTCGAAGAGCAAGGGCCCTCTCAGTGCCTGATGATAGAGGCTTGATGAAGGCAACGAGTGTGTTCTTTACAGTGAAGCCGACACTGTGCTGCCTACATTCGTCCGAGGGCTTTCCATGCCAGAAGAAAGTGTAGTTGGCTCCCCTGATGATACCACTGTCAGCCAGTCAGGTCAGCAATGTCGACATTCAGTTGTAAGAGTTCTCCGTAAATGACAGCAGTCTTCCGTGCATCGTTGACCTGCTGCAGGTCAGTGGTGAGTCCAGGACACAAGGTCCTGACGTTCCAGCTTGCAAAATGAAGAGCTGGAGCCTTCTTGTTTCTTCTATGTATCTTGCGTGTTGCAGAGTTTGTGGCCTGCTTGTTGAGATGATTCTCTAAGCTCCACGCACCCAGTGAAGCGAGCAGGCCATGACAGGACAGAACCTTATTGACTGGGGGCTGCCCAGCTTGAGGTGGGCGGTAGCTGTCCAATGAGACATGATGATCTCTCCCACCGTCAAAAGCAGCCCCTGGCACCAACCTCTACGCCATAGGTGTCAAACTCAAGGCCCGCGGGCCACATCCGGCCCGGCGTGTAATTATGTCCGGCCCGCGAGAGCATTTTATTAATGGCCCGCGAGATGTCCCGCGCTCCAGCTGACTCGCCGAACACTTCCTGTATTAAACAGGAAGTGGCTAATGATGCTTAGCGCTCGCGCTAGTACCGCGCGATTGTTATTGTCAATTATCCATAACTGTTCAGGCTCGGTACACAGTGCTTGTGCGCGAAATTCAGGTGTTGATCATCGGATGAGAAGAGCCCGCCCTCATGGCAGAACGTCTTCTTGCATGATTGACAGGTCAGACAGCATATCAGCGCCAGCTGTCAGAGTGATAGGACAAGCGCCAGAAAGAAAATACAGCGCAAAAAAAACAAAACAAAAAAAAACATTACGTCCTTAGGGACGTAACAAATATATTGAAATATTATTACGTGTAAAAAAAAAATTGTGATATAGTTTGTAAAATCTGCTATAACCCATGGGTTATATGCGGGAAAATACGGTATATGTTTACTGACATACTGCCGGTATACCCGTGTGTCTCATTTGCGGAGCTAATGTGGCAGTAATTAAATAATTTAATAAGACGGCACTATAAGACAAATGACATAAGAGCAAATTCAACTGAATGATTTGATTTGTTATTGCTTAAAAGCAAAAATTGTATTTAGATTCCAGGTTTTGTTATGCAGCATGTCCATATTTTGAATTTGTATAATTTTGACAGGATATATTTTTATGGAGAGCAAAATCTTTTATGTATAAATCTTTTTAAGCTTTATATAAAATGACATAAGAGTAAAGAAATTTGAATGTTTGTTCTTTTAACTTTTACTTTTACTTTACTTACTTGTTTACTTTATTTCTAACTTGTATAATTTAGACAGGATATATAAGTATTTTTAAATATTTTTATATTTTTAAGTTATTTAAGGTATAAGTTGATTTATTCCAGAATAATATTTCTGTCTGTTTTTATTCACATCTAATTTAAAAAAAGGCAAGTTTTAAAAGTTTAGTTTTAGTGTTTTCAATAAATGTTTATCCTGTTCGGCCCGTGATCGAAAGTTTTTTCGGGATTTTGGCCCCCTGTGCAATTGAGTTTGACACCCCTGCTCTACGCCAATCAAGCTACGACTTAGAACTGGTAGACTGCTGCTTCCTGTGTTGTGCCGATGCCTTATGACGGCTCTGGAAATTCCTCTCCAGTGGAGCTACAAAGCCTGGGCAGGCTAAAATGGAGAATCAGCTGTTGCCCATGCAGCAGACCCCCCCCCCCCTCTCCACACAGCTGGTGGACCCAAGGGAACGACAAATGTCGATACAGCTTGGCACCAACTGCGTCGCAGGCGTTGCCGGAGTGACGTTGAAGTCAATGTCGGCCGCCGTAGGGACTCCGTCTCTGCATTTTCTGTCGGGGTTTACTCCCTTAGCCTTTCCCGTGAGTGGGTATAGCCGCAAGGCAGCAGAGGTTTGGGATCAGAGTTTTCCTTCTCCTAGATGAGATACCACCCAAGGTTTGCGAGCCCCGAAGCAACTGGTTTTAAGGTACCAGTGGCCCGCCTACACCCCTTCTCCTGTCATAGTCTGCCGGACTTGGAAGCTAAGCCACTCGCGAAGGCCAGGAGCTGGATTTTAGTTGACAGAGGCAATCAGAGACGCAAGCCATATGGGGCACTTCTGGAGGAGTGGGGTGCTTGTCTCCCACTCCCACCCCGGCAATGTTAACCTTGGACCATTAGCATCAAATAAATATAAATCAACATAAGAAAAAAATGTTGTTTCAACCATGTGTCAGTGTCAGGTGTCAGTACACTATTTTTCCAAATGTAAGTCCACCATTGTTGTTCTACTCTCTCGACTGCTTTGTAACACAAAATGGTGGATTCAGCGTTATGATAGTTCAGATTGTTTGTCAATCAAACTCCTGGAGAAGGGTCAATATGACAAACTTACAATCTGTTTATGACAACTACAAAGTGTTCGGATCACCATGTTAACTGTTTTGAGAGCAGTGAGAGTTTGGAGAAGTGTGTCAAATTGACTGAGAAAAACTGTAATAAAATATTGACATAAAGAAAACATACAATGTGCTACAGTATCACATTTTTTTTTGTCAACTCCTATGGAACAAACATTTGTGGTAGGCTATTTTCAATTGTTAGAAGATATCCATTTAATCTAAATTAAATTAAATTTTAACTTGAAATTCTAATCTTAATGGTTAAAGATCAAATAAAGAGCTTTGGTTGTTGTTCAGGAAAAGGCTCTCATTACAATTCTCCAGCAGATTTATTATGCTGCGCACAAGTTCGCTCTGATTCTAAAACTTGCGTATACGAGCTGAGACCTGAGGTGAGATTTGATAGCCACTGCTCACGTCTTGATAAATGACAAGTTTTGTGTGGAAACGACCTATATGCCCAGTTTTCTGTTGCACATTCATTTAGTAAAAGAGGCCCATTGTGTTTAGAATTTTACAAAAAGAGTGCATGAGATTTGTAAATGGTGTCCAACTACCTGAACTTGTTTACGGTTTTGCCAAACGAGTGATTTGGCCACTGAGAATTTGGTTCAGATAATGTGGTTTAGTGTTTTAGCAACTGAGAAAAAGTATGATGTAACATTTTAGAGATTAAGAACTACATGGCAATTTTGTCACTGTCCCTGGAGTAACTGCGTCATCTATTTTTCAGGCTATGGACATTTTACAATGTCAGATTTTTATATATATATATACTGTATATATTTCCACACTGAGACCAGCACATCTCAGTGTAAGGAGCAGAATGCACTTTAACTGTAGCCAGTGAAACAGACAGGTTTGTTTAGCTCCATTTGTCATTATAATTAGTTAAAATATCCAGCCACAGATATTATTGCAGTATATATATATATGCACACTGTATGCATATTTTACTAATATTTTATATATTTTATACAAACAGAAAGCGGACACATACTAATATTCATCTTCTCAATGGAAAATATAAGCTTAGCAAAGGATTTTGTCATAGTTGGGTTCCCTGGACTTCAGCCTCATTACTATGGCCTTGTATCATCACTTCTGTTTTTCGTTTATGTGTGTACATTAGTGGGAAATGCTGTATTTTTTACATTGTTTGTAATGACTAAGAGCCTTCAGAAGCCTGTTTATTATTTCATTATAAATCTTTCTGTGTGTGATGTGCTTTTCAGCACCACAACATTGCCAAAGATAATTAGTAGGTACTGGTTCCACGATGGAACCATTTCGTTCTTGGGCTGCTTTGTTCAAATGTTCTTTGTGCATTATTTAGGCAGTGTATGTTCACTTGTTTTAGCAGTTATTGCTATAGATCGCTATGTAGCAATATGTTACCCACTTCAATATCATAGTATCATGACATACAGAAATGTACTATTTCTGTTCTTTGGCTCTTGGATTTTGGGCTTGTTAGGTCCAGTGGCAATGGTCATCCGAATTTACCCTCTCCCTTATTGTATAGAAAACACAATTATGCACTGTTACTGTGATCATTTTTCCATCACAACTTTGGCGTGCACAGACAGAACACTGTATAGTGTTCCAGCTCTCGTTTATGCCTTTGTAATACTGTTGGTGCCCTTTGCTCTTATTATTTTCTCATACTGCTCCATCTTTGCAGCAGTTATGCGAATTTCAGGTACTCAAGGAAAACTCAAGACATTCTCCACCTGCAGTCCTCAGCTCATCATAATTGTTCTCTTTTTCCTACCCAGGTTATTTAATTATTTGTCTGGCAACATCGGTATAAAATTCAGTACTGATTTGCGATTAGTCATTATTATGATGTATAGTCTTCTACCACCTATGATCAACCCCCTTATTTATTGTTTGAGAACAGAAGAAGTAAAAAAGATATTTAGAAGACATTTTCAAAAGAAACAAATTGGTATTCCTATACAGTTGCTGTGATGTTCCAGTTCCTATACAACTGTTGCCATTGTCTCAAGGTCCTCGACCTGAGGTAATATCCGCATTTTACAAAACATAAAACAATTTTCAACAGATTTTGAACTGGACTGAATGCCAAGATCAGTAATGTAAACCTTTTGAAGGTCAAGGTTTTTCAAAAACGTTTTGGTACCTTTGTTTCTGTAACTATTTAAAGTTTATATAATGTATTATTTACAATATGTTATTTTTTAAATAGTTAGGCCTAATGTTTGCATTTAGAATAGCTAGCTATAATTTCCTTGAACGCCCTGTTTTATTGCATGTGATGTTCAGTATGTTTGTCATTAGATGAAACATAAAACTCTCCTATAAATACCTGATACTGTTAATATTGCAGATGAAACTGACTTATGTTGTTGAACCTATTGTATCTGTTGTTTATATTGTTATAATCTAGGAATATGTACGTGCCCATGAGAAACTTTAGCTGAGAATACCGTAAAATGTGATGTAAATAAACTTTCACAGGAAAAGCTATTAATGAACAAGTGACAGTCTTTTTTCTGCAAATATCAAATGTCTATTGACTCTATACTTAATCGACACAAAACAAAAATTGCAATAGTCTTTTTTCCCCTATAGTATTATATCCGAGCAAAACAGCTTCTTGAACAAAACAAAAAAATTAGACAAAATTAGTTTTTTATTCATTAGGAATTGAGTAGATAAGTTATTCCGATGAAAGATTACTGGGGGGAATATTCCACAAAAATAAGAATTGTGAACCTTGTTTTCATTTTGACTTCAGGATCATGATGCGAAAAGTTTACACTGTCAACTGATGGATAAAGTTGATTGATATGATTCATCATATGATTGACCTTGCCAGTTGTTTCAGTATGAAGCTTTTAAACCTCTTGCAACAATCTGAATCATTTTTTGTTCCTACCAACTGTACACAGTGCTGCTCAAGATCATAAAAAATGGCAATTGAGAGATTTGATTTAGTGAGAAAGTGCATATATCCAGAGGTGGATAAACATTGCCATTCACTGTATCTGCTGTAATTTTAACAAGAATCTAGTTTGTTTTTCTAAATTTCTAAACACAAAATACAAATCTTAACAACAAATGTTTTAGATCAACATTTTCATTTTCTGCAAAGAAATGGAAGACAGTGGTGCTTTGTTTCTATAGCCCAATATCACTAATCATATTCATAACAATATCCATACATTTTGGTTAAGCACTTGAAAATACAACTTCCTTTTTCTATAAATCATTAAAATGGTCTAAAGTTTTTATTATAAAATATTACTCTTTTCACATTTCACAAAACAAAACACTTCTCTTCAAATAGACATGGCAATAGTACAGACATGATCAGGAATGACGCAGTGCTGGGGAACCCACGTCATCATCCCACAGCTGTTCTCTCAAAAACCCATGATGTTAGCTTACACATTGGACAATGGGCTCAATAAACAAGATGAGAATGGATTATTCTAAGAATTTGATATCTTATCATGGAGCTTGAGGGAAGAATGGAAAGTCCTGACACTGAGGTTATGCTCGGGTCAGCAAAAAGCGTTTATCTAGCTTACCCTTACACTTCGCCTATTGTTTTTCCTGTGACCAGTCAATGTTCAGTTTGACCACAGCTCAAGACACAACCTCAGGCAGGTCCTCATAAGCGGGGAGGAGGGTGGTGAATCCTCAGTCTCCCCCGCCTTGATGCTGCGAACCTCCAGATTCTCACTGGTCTGACACCATTGATCAACCTTAGAAGAAAGAAGAATTACTCTGCTACAATCTATATATGTACTTATTAAGTCTTGTTGATTGTAGATTTCAATTAGAGGCCGGGAGTGTATAGGCCATAATGTTGTTTGTATTTTATCACTTTTAATATTTAACAACAATGTATTTTTCCTGTGTTTATTTTCTAATTTTGTTTCTTATGTAATATTTCTGAACTATGAATTTGGTATTTAACATGGTGTCTTTTTGGTATTTAGCATGGTGATGTTTAAAGGATGCAATATACAAGCTGGTAGGGGGCATAACTTCCTATGGCTGTGGAAGCACATTATTATTATTTTTTGTGTATCTTATGTTTGCTGCTGTTCTTTTTGGAAATAATTTTCATTAAGAAACATGAGTTTGCATCTAAATACTTTAACTGCCACAGATATTGGATATCATATATATTTATCAGTGTACAAAGGAAGTGCTACAGAGAGCATTAGACTTGGAACTTGGAAAGCTAGGAAAGTTAAGCTCAGTCTATTGGCTCTCTAAGCTCTGCAGAGTGGACGCCTCGATACCTGACTCTCCCAACGAGAGGAGACCTACAACACTCTTGAGGTCAGTAGTTAGCAAGGCTCTTAGGAGCCTAACCACCAACATACTACCTTACTGGTTGGTAGCTCTGCATGATGACTCCCTAAATTAAAAGGAGGCCTAACAGCGCCCAACACTCAGGACAGCTATAAGGAGGCTCCCAGAGAACCTACACTCACAAGTACTATCCTAGCGGAGCTCAGGAGAGCAGAGGCCTCAGTAAATCTAACAAGAGGAGGCCTGACTGTGCTCATCCATTAGCTAAGCTACCCTTACCGAAAGCTGGACCCTTTACAATGCCCTTGATTCAAGGCTGCTTCCAAGGAGGCTCCCAGAGAGCCTACAACTCATAGCCATATGAGTGGAGGCTTCAATGCATCAGTATAATTCTCTATAGCGGCAGGAGACCTGACGACGCTCACCGTAAACCGAGCTCTAGGGGCTAGGGACTCAGCATAATGACTCTCTAAAACGAGAGGAGGCCTAACAACGCCCTACACTCTGTCTATACAGGTGGAGCTCAAGGGAGCGGAGGCCTCAATGAATGAGTTTACGGTTTACTCATTATAGCGAGCAGTGGCCTGACGACCATGCTCCATGCCATGGCTAAAGAGGCCCCAGAACTCTGAGCAACAGTGGTGACAATTGAATTGACTCATGCTTTAGACACCTGTCATACTGGAGGTATTCCCTCATAGCAAACCCTAGGGAACAACCCTAGAGTTCCCTTTCGAAAGGAAAAACTTGATATGTTATATATATTTAACTCTTTTTCCCAATACTGTTTTTTTTTTTTTAAACAGGTTGCCAGTCACCACCAGCATTTTTAATACATTTCAGAAAATTTTCATGGCCCCAAGAATATTTGGTTGTATGCATATCTGATCATGCATTATGTCAAAAGAAAGAACGTCTCAGGTTACGTATGTAACCATAGTTCCCTGAGAGGGAACGAGACGCTGCGTCTTTCGATCGCTTTGGGGAATACTTGGACACTGTCTCGCGAAGCACAATATGTAAACTTCCGTCGACCGAGTGTAAGTGACGGTCGCAGGTCGGTGACGTCACGAACCAGGTCATAAAGGGGCGCCAGAACCCAGAGGCAAATAGCTTAGAGGTGTCTGAGCAAGCCCGGAAGGCGCAAGGAGCTGAGGCCAAAGACGCAGCGTCTCGTTCCCTCTCAGGGAACTATGGTTACATACGTAACCTGAGACGTTCCCTTTCAAGGGAACTTGCGCTGCGTCTTTCGATCGCTTTGGGGAACGATATACCAACGCCACCTCAGTGACGAAGGCTGACGAGTGTCTCGTAGCTCACTACGAGAGGACCCGTGTTCCCGGAGCAGAGTTGAGGTCAAGCTGGTAAAACCTCAGAAAGGTATGCGGGGGAAGACCACCCCGCCGCATCACAAACATCAGATAAAGACACACCTGATATAAGGGCCTTGGAGGCAGCCTCGCTCCTAGAGGAGTGGGCACGGACCCTTAGAGGCGAAGGGGATCCGGCCAACTCGCAAGCCAGGGTGATAGCCTCGACTATCCACCTGCTTAAAGTAGGTTTGGATGCTGGGGCCCCACTAGGGGTCCCAAAGCAAACAAACAATTGGTCTGACTCATGCCAAGGGCAGACCTGTGGACATAAGTGTCCAGTGCTCGCACTGGACAGACCTTGTTTTTAAAACCTTGGTCCTGGTCACCAAAAAGGGGGGAAGGCAGAAGGCCTGCAGTACAATAGACCTGACCACATGAGTGGGCACTTGAGCACGTAGCCTGGCCTGGGATGAAGGAAGACTTTCACTATCCCAGGCGCAAACTCAAGGCAAGAGGGAGCTACGGAGAGCACCTGTAGACCCCCAACTCTTTTTAGCGATGTTATAGCTAATAAGAATAATGTCTTTAAAGTGAGGAACTTTAGGGGAACCTCATCCAAAGGTTCAAAAGGTACATGGGACAACCCCTGGAGTACCAGGGAAAAGTCCCAGGTAGGAACCTTGGTCTGTACTGCAAGCCTCAGCCTAATAGTACCATGGAGGAAGCGTGTGACGAGGCGGTCCCTGCCAATGGACATGCCACCCAGAGGTACATGGTAAGCAGCCACGTAGACCTTCAGGGTGGACGGGGACAGCCCTGCAGTGAATTTATCCTGCAGGAACTCCAGCACTTTGCCAATGTGACAGGTAACTGGGTTCACCTGCTTTTCGCTACACCAAGAAGTGAAGAGTCTCCACTTCAGGGCATACAGCTTCCTCGTGGAGGGAGCTCTGGAGTGGAGGATGGTCTCAACAACCTCAGTTGAGAGACCAGAATCTATGAGCTGGGCCTCCTCAGAGGCCAAGCCCACAGTTCCCACAGTTCTGGGCAGGGGTGACGCATCAAGCCCGCTGCCTGGGACAGAAAGTCCTCCTTGGGATCTCCCAGGGGGCTCAGTCCAGAAGGGACACAAGATCCGCAAACACACTCTGCCCGGACACCATGGAGCAATTAGTGTGAGACGGACCTTGTCTCGGCGAACTCTCTCCAGAACTCCCAGGAGCAGAGCAATCGGGGAAAGGTGTACAGACATAGCCTCGGCCATGTCTGAACCATGGCACCCGGTCCGAGCAGGGCTGGGTGCAAGAGTGAAAACCACAGAGGGCAATGAGTCGATTCCTCGGACGCGAACAGGTCTACTTGTGCTCGGCCGAATCTCAACCAAATCTGCTCCACCACCTAGGGGTGGAGCCTCCAATCCCCGGGCCTCGGCCCCTGCCTCGACAGGACGTCTGCTCCCACATTCTAGGTAATAGGGATGTGAACTGCCCGTAGATGGAGCAGTCTCCCTTAGGTCCAAAGGAGGATCTGCCGCGCCAGTTGTATAATGGTCGCGAGCATAAGCCTCCCTGATGATTTATATAGGAGACCACAGTGGTGCCGTCGGTCTGAGCAACCACATGGTGGCCCCTGAGGTCTGGGAGGAACGCCTGAAGCGCCCTCCAAGCAGCCATCATCTCTAGCAGGTTTATGTGCCAGGATAACTGGTGCTCATGACCTTCGGCGGAGCGGTCTCTCAAGGCCGCTCCCCCGCCCGTAAGAGGCGCATCCGTCGATAGCATTGCGCGTCGACAAGGAGCTCCCAATACGGGTACTCATGACCTTGGGCGGAGCGGTCTCTCAAGACTGCTCCCTAGCCCGTAAGAGATACATTCGTCGATAGCATTACGCGTCAACAAGGAGCTCCCAGTACGGGTCCATGAGACAGAAACCAGGATTCCTTCCGCACATCTAAGGCACGTAAGCCTCGCCGCGTGACCTTGATAGTGTGGAAAGGGTTGCCCCTCGGGGAAAACCCTCTGGTTCTGAGCCACCACTGTAGCGACCTCGTGCAGCAGCCCGAGCGGGGTAACACAGGAAGCTGCTGCCTGAGAACCAGCACCCGCTGAAAGTGCTTTACAGTGAGTGGCTGGCCTAGTAAACTCTTTGACGGCTAACAGGACGGAATCGATGCGCACGGGGAAAAACCGTGCAGACATCATAACCGAAACCAAACAACGCCGAGGAAGGTGGTCCTCTGGAGAAGAGAGAGCACACTCTTCTTTGCGTTTAGCCTCAACCCCAACACATTAAAGAGCGCGGGAACAACATCTCAATGTTGAACCGCTAGCTGTAACGACTGGGTAGAAAAGCCAGTCGTCAATATAACGGAGAACTCTGATACATTGGAGGTGCAGCGGGGTTAGCGCTGCGGCCATGCATATGATAAACGTGCGAGGTGAAAGAGCTAGGCCAAACGGAAGCACTCGATATTGGTAAGCCTTCCCCCCAAAGGCAAACCTGACGTACTTCCTGTGTTGTGGAAGGATGGAATGAAAATATGCGTCCTTCAGGTCGATTTGACAGACCAGTCCTCGGACCTGATCTGTCACGATCTAGTTCAAAGTCAACATTGATGACGAGTGATTTAGAAGGCGCAAATTTAGGATGGGCCGCAATCCTCCATCCCTCTTGAGGAACGATGAAGCCTGACTTTCTGTCCGAGGGGGGTACATATTTTATGGCCCCTTGCCTCAACAGAGTGTCTACTTCTTGTTCCGTGACCAGAGCCTGCTCAGGGTTCACCACGGTGGGTAGAACCCTGCTAAAGGAAATAATATATATATATTGCAGGACCCAATGAGAAACTTCTGGTAGGCATGAGATGCGACCAGAAATTCTAATGAGGGAACCAGCCTCTCAAGGCTGGCCTCTGGTGCTTGAGTGGCAGACGCTCCAGGGCCCGGTTTTCAGGGGAACGCCTGGAGTGAATGCTCTAGGACCCTCCTTGGAGGGGGCAATCTCCTCAGAGCACCCAGACTCAGGGGTGGCAGCTGAGGAGGGACGCCTGTGCCAGAGGGTTGAGGCTGGGCGTGCCGGCCTGACCCCCCGGGTTTCTGGAGGGGTTAGCGGGTTGCGACGCTCTGCCTCAGAGCGGCCCATTGTGAGGACGAGAGAGGGGGGTCCAGTAGGAACTTATTTCCTTATCTTTAATGCTTGACTGCCCACGAGAGTGGAAATAATCCTCACGGGTTTATAGAGCAGTGTAGGGTTTTTTATGTTTTATTTTTTGCATCAATACTGAATGAGATAGGTAGCTCGCAAGCGCCTCCTCAGTCTCAGGATCAATCATTTTATATATCGCGGGGGGTGACTCGCGCTAACAGGAGGCGTTCATCTAATTATTTATTTTCTTAGATGGAACGCTTCTTTGCCGGCAATAAATAGTCAACATGGCGCGCGAGTCACTTCCTCGAAAAACTCCTCATACTGGAGAGAAAAGTGGCGAATATTCTCTCATCATTAAATGCTGACAATGTCAAAACTCCTCAGAGGCAGATCATTGCAGTATGTGTGCCCATATGTAACAGCCCTCGGGCTGCACGGGCAATGGATCTGCCGCGAGAGGGCTGAGATAAAGCAGCGCTCGTCTCACACCCCGCCGTCTGATCCATTCGCGAATCCCAGGACCCAGATCACCACAGATCACTACAGATCCTTGCTATAGCGGGATCTGAGTCCCGGGCAGCGCGAGCCTGGGCGGATTCAGAGCATCTGTAGCGGCTGGCTGGCTACAGTGAATACAGACAGCACACTTATAAGCTTGTCTGAGCATGCTCTGCTCCCACGCAGACACAGAGTGAATGCGCGTTTCCCATGTAGTGAAAGCAGGAAGACGCGCAATACACAGATGTTTGATTCGCCATTTGAAAATTGGAGAGCCCTTTTCTTTTAAACTAGTCTAGGGAACTCAAACAACCAGCGCGACAACACAACACACTCTCACACTTGTGCTTGCGAAGAGAAAACAAGCTATTTGCCTCTGGGTTCTGGCGCCCCTTTATGACCTGGTTCGTGACGTCACCGACCTGCGACCGTCACTCACACTCGGTCGACGGAAGTTTACATATTGTGCTTCGCGAGACAGTGTCCAAGTATTCCCCAAAGCGATCGAAAGACGCAGCGTCTCGTTCCCTTAAAAGGGAACAGATGTTTTACTCTGGCTTAGTGCATTTTAATGTAATCAACACTTGAATGTGGGTAAGTTTAATAAAAAAAAAACTTATTGAGCAATCCAAAACATCCCCCCCCCCCCCCAAATTTGAACACTGTAGTAAAAGAAAAATGAAAGAAAAACATATTTTCCCTTGAAACTATATTTTCTTGATTAAGAATTAGATATTAGATAACAGGCTAAGAACTTTTGTCACTAAGCAATTTTGTCACTGTCCCTGGAGCAGCTGCGTCATTGCATTTCTGGCCATAGTCTTCTTCATAATTTACATGTCTGATATAAACACGGAGAACTCAACGGAGAACAGCATGTCTCGGTGGAAGGAGCAGAATGCACTTTAACAGTGACCCGTGAAACAGGTATGCCAGGCTGTTTGTCTTTATTTATTATTTTGTGTTCAACTATCCAGGTATTATTACAGTTAATATACAGTTATTATTACAGTTATTTTTTAATAATAATTATAAGTGGAATATAAAATCAATATACTGTTTTACTTTAGTGTATTTTTAAAGTTGTAAATATGCTACTAATATCAAATGCTACATTTTCTTACAGAAGGTGAAAAGGCCCATAAAGAGATTTTTCTAAGGACTAATACTCATCATGCCAGTGGGAAATATCAGTTTTGTAAAAGAATTTGTCATAGTTGGCTTTCCTGGACTTCAGCCTCATTACTTTGGCCTTGTATCAGCACTTCTGTTTTTTCTTTATGTGTGTATATTGGTGGGAAATGCTGTATTTTTTACATTGTTTGTAACAACTAAGAGCCTTCAGAAGCCTGTTTATTATTTCATTATAAATCTTGTTGTGTGTGATGTTCTTTTCAGCACCACAACATTGCCAATGATAATAAGCAAGTATTGGTTCCAAGATGGAACCATTTCGTTCTTGGGCTGCTTTGTTCAAATGTTCTTTGTGCATTATTTAGGCTGTGTCTGTTCACACGCTCTAACATTAATGGCTATTGATCGCTATGCAGCAATATGTTACCCACTTCAATATCATAGTATCATGACAAACAGAAATATACTCATTTTGATCTTTTGCTCATGGGTTTTGGGTTTAGTAGCACCATTAATGATGGTAATTCGAGCTTACCCTCTCCCTTATTGTGCAGAAAACACGATTATACACTGCTACTGTGATCATGTTTCCATCACAACACTGGCGTGCACAGACAGAGCACTGTATAGTGTTCCAGCTCTCATCAGTGCCCTTGTAGTATTGATGGGGTCCCTTTCTGTAATTATTTTCTCATACTTTTCCATCTTTGTGGCAGTTATACGAATATCAAACTCTCGAGGAAGGATGAAGACATTCTCCACCTGCAGTCCTCAGCTCATCATAATTGCTCTCTATTTTCTACCCAGGTGTTTTATTTATTTGTCTGGCAACATTGGCATAAAGTTTAGTACTGATTTGCGATTAGTTATTATTATGATGTATAGTCTTCTACCACCTATGATCAACCCACTAATTTATTGTTTGAGAACAGAAGAAGTAAAAAAGGTTTTAAGAAATCAGTTTCAAAAGAAACAAGTTGGTATTAATTTACAGTTGCTCTAATGTACCTTATCACTTGAGCTGGACAAACTATAGTCATACTCTGATAATATTCACATATTACTAAGACATACTAAACATAAAACAGATTACACCATGTGTTAGATATGAATTTGAATATTTAAATCTGCACGTGTTTGAATTGCTAATAAAATTCCAGTAACACTCTACAATAAGGTCTGATCTGTTAACATTATTTTATACATTCACCAATTTGAACTAACAATGAGCAATACATTTGTTATTGTATTAATATTTGTTAATGTTAGTTATTAAAATTCAGCTGTTTGTTGCTTGCTCATGTTCACGGTGAATTAACTAATATTAACAAATGCAACATTAGATTTTGCAACACTTTCATGCATAAATAATGACAACTTTATTCAAGTCAGGATTGTTTTATTCTTATATGATTTTATTGCTCTTATGGCATGAAAAAAGCAAAGATTTGAAATAAAGAGATTTTCAAATGTCCACTTGAGTGGACGGTATGCGTTTTTGGTTTTAACTGAAGAGATACTATATTAAACATAATAGCACGTAAATATTGTATTTAACAAACCAATGAATAAAATGTGAAAACTATAAAAATATATATGTAAAGGCAAGTTGGTTCCTGTTTGACCAGTAGACAATGAACTTCATACAATATTTACTTTGTATGTCTTTGATATCAGAACATGTGTTCTGATATGATATGAAATGATATGATTGATGTGATTCATATGTGTTTCCATCAAAGCAACAACTGTGGAAATCCAAATCAGACTTTGTAGAAAACACGTCATTCTAGTCTACGAGAGTATGTCGATTTACCCTTCTTATACATACAGAAATCTGAAATATGGCATTATATGAAAATCACATATATAATATATATGTATGGATTTCACAGATATAAAATATGTCTGAAACGGACGGCTGAATGGGTGCTATGCTACTGGCCAACATCTCTAGCAATTGGAGATGCAATCCCTCTAGCAATCCCTCAATTGGAAGCATATGAGGGAGCTCCAAGCAACTGTCTCTCCCTTTCTCTATCCCTCTCTCTATTTCCCCTCCTTTTTGACCTGTTCCCACTCCTAGGTTCCGGGAAGAGCCTGCTCCGAGAATCAGGCAAAGAGCCCTCACCCAGGTGACGCCGCAGAGGACCATAACTCTAACATCACTGGCCCGGCCCATTCCACCTCCGAAGGCATCAGACCTAGTATCCTTCTTGGCCCACCCTCACCCTCTGTACCTCAATGGAGGTGAATACACTGATCCAGGTGCCTGAGGTGCTAATGCGTGATGCAACCAGGGGCACTGAATACGAGCCGCATGGTGAAAGTGTATACAAGAATACTCCCTCTTCACCGCCGACTGCAAGCCTATGTTTTGATAATGCCATCGTCAAGTTTGCAGACGACACTACGGTGATTGGTCTCATCAGCAACAACGATGAGACTGCCTACAGGGAAGAGATCCAGCACCTGTCCACATGGTGCTACGAAAATAACCTGCTCCTCAACACCACCAAAACAAAGGAGCTCATCGTGGAAAGAGTCAAGAGGCACACACGACACCATCCACATCAATGGAATGGCCGTTGAGCGTGTCTCCAGCTTCAAGTTCCTGGGGATCTACATCTCGGCTGATATGACCTGGACAACCAACACCTCCAGCCTGGTCAAGAAGGCTCACCAGCGCCTCTTCTTCCTGAGGACGCTGAGGAAGAATCAGCTCTCCTCGGCTATCCTGGTTAATTTCTACCGCTGCGCAATAGAAAGCATCCTGACGAACTGAGTCACAGTATGGTATGGGTGCTGCTCTGTCGCGGAGCGCAAAGCATTGCAGTGGGTGGTGAAAACTGCCCAACGCATCACAGGGTCTTCACTTCCTGCCATCGAGAACATCCAGAGGAAACGCTGTCTGCGTCAAGCTCGCAGCATCCTTAAGGACTCCTCTCACCCAGCCCATAGACTGTTCTCCCTCCGTCCCTCCGGCAGGCGTTTCAGGTGCCTCCGGACTAGAACCAGCAGAGTAAAGAACAGTTTCTTTCCCAGAGCTGTCTCTTTACTGAACTCTAACCCTTGCTGACCCCACTCCCCTGATAGACTCTTCTCACCCCCACCCCCACCATCCCACTCCCCTCATAGACTCCCCCCCCCACCACCATCCCAGTCCCCTCACAGACTCTCCTCTTACCCCCCACCATCCCACTCAACTCATAGACTCCTCCCCCCCACCACCATCCCACTCCCCTCACAGACTCTCCTCTTACCCCCCCACTCCCCTCCTAGACTACTCCCCCCCACCATCCCACTCCCCTCACAGACTCTCCTCTCACCCCCCACCATCCCACTCCCCTTACAGACTCTCCTCTCACCCCCCACCATCCCAGTTCCCTCATAGACTCCTCTCTCCCCCCCATACCACCATCCTACTACCCTCATAGACTCCTCTCACCACCATCCCACTCCCCTCACAGACTCTCCTCTTACCCCCCACCATCCCACACCCCTCATAGACTCCTTCACCCCCCCCCCCCCACCACCATCCCACTCCCCTCATAGACTCCTTCACCACCCCCCCACCATCCTACTACCATTATAGACTCTTCGCTAACTCTGTTACTTATTTGCGCCATTTGCACTGCTGACTGTTCATTACAGTAACAACTGTTTACATTCACACCTTGCACTACTTTACTTTAGCTGGAACATGCTCATTTGCACTACCAACTGTTCATACAGTACCAACTGTTTACATTTCGCATCTCACTTATTTGCACTGTACATGCTCATTGCACTACCTTAAATCTACTGCTTACCTTAAGCCAGTGGTTCTCAAATAGTGGGGCGTGCCCCCCCAGCGCGGAGCGATGCCAGGGGGGGGGGGGGGCGTGCGTTACCCTGGGGTACATGCTTTTTTTGCCAGGGAGTAGGTTTTCTTGCACTGAACAAGAGCAGCAGATATGAAGTTCAGATAACCGTCCCCTCATCCTTTGATGTGTACGATCACACCGGTGTTCATATGTGTCACGTGATCAACCACTAAGTTCACACGTGTTTTCACGCGATATCTGGCACTGATCCAAAAAAGACGCGCTCAGAGCTTGTCACTTATCACAACAATTCAGTGTTTTCAACCACATAAGATTTCTTTTAGGTTTCAACAAGTTGAGCCAACAAGTTTGTGACTATTTTGAATTATCTATCATACAGCGCTTTTTGTGACTGCGGTATGTCAGGTGACAAGCATGACGCGTTGGCATGGAAACAATAAGGCGAAAGTTCCAAAATGGGGGGAGGGGGGCGCGCAACATTTTTACCTCTTCCTAGGGGGGCGTGACAGAAAATAATTGAGAAGCACTGCCTTAAGCTAACATACAATTGTATACATCTACCTGTAAAATTCTGTTTATAGTTAGAGACATCTGTAATTTGTTTACAGCACACACTCACCTGTTATAGTAATAACCATCTGTATATTTATATTCATTGTACATATTACCTGTAAATCCAGTACATCTCCATATCCTGCACTTATGCAACCATTGTACATATCCTGCACTTGCTGCTATTGCACTTCTGGTTAGACCTAAACTGCATTTCGTTGCCTTGTACCTGTACTTGTGTAATGACAATAAAGTTGAATCTAATCTAATCTAATCTAAAGCTGGACCCTTTACAATGCCCTTGACTCAAGGCTGCTTCCAAGGAGGCTCCCAGAGAGCCTTCAACTCACAGCTAAATGAGTGGAGGCTTCAATGCATGAGTTTAATTCTCTATAGCGGCAGGAGGCCTGACGACGCTCACCGTAAACCGAGCTCTAGGGGCTAGGGACTCAGCATTAGGACTCTCTAAAATGAGAGGAGGCCTAACAATGCCCTACACTCTGTCTATACAGGTGGAGCTCAAGGGAGCGGAGGCCTCAATAAATGAGTGTAACTCATTATAGCGAGCAGTGGCCTGACAACCATATTCCATGCCATGGCTAAAGAGGCCCCAGAACTCTGAGCAACAGTGGTGACAATTGAATTGTCATGATTAGACTCATGCTTTAGACACCTGTCATACTGGAGGTATTTCCTCATAGCAAACCCTAGGGGACAACCCTTTCGAAAGGAAAAACTTTATATGTTATATAAATTTAACTCTTTTTCCCACCACTGTTATTTTTTAAAACAGGTTGCCAGTCACCACCAGCATTTTTAATAAATTTCAGAAAATTTTCATGGCCCCAAGAATATTTGGTTGTATGCATATCTGATCATGCATTATGTCAAAAGAAAGAACAGATGTTTTACTCTGGCTCAGTGCATTTTAATGTAATCAACACTTGAATGTGGGTAAGTTTAATAATAAAAAAACGTATTGAGCACATTTTCCCTCTTGAAAGTATATTTTCTTGATTAAGAATTAGATATTAGATAACAGGCTAAGAACTTTTGTCAATAAGCAATTTTGTCACTGTCCCTGGAGCAACTGCGTCGTCTGCGTTTCTGGCCATAGTCCCTGGAGCAGCTGCGTCATTGCATTTCTGGTCATTGTCTTTTTCATAATTTACATGTCTGATATAAACACGGAGAACTCAACGGAGAACAGCATGTCTCAGTGTAAGGAGCAGAATGCACTTTAACAGTGACCCGTGAAACAGGTATGCCAGGCTGTTTGTCTTTATTTATTATTATGTGTTCAACAATCCAGTTATTATTACAGTTGTAGTATATTTTAGTATAATTTATAAATAGTAGAGTATTTATAGTATTTTTTATAATATTTTTAAGTGGAATATAAAATCAACATAATGTTTTACTTTACATTTTACATGTTTTACATTTATCCATTTGGCAGACAATTTTATCCAAAGCGACTTACATTGCATTCAAGGAACATATTGAATCAGTACTTGCTTTCCCTGGGAAATGAAACTATGACCTTGGCGTTGTAAACATCAATGCTCTACTGATTGAGCTACAGGAAAGCGTACTTTAGTGTATTTTTAAAGTTGTAAATATGGTATTAATATCAAATGCTACATTTTCTTACAGAAGGTGAAAAGGCCCATAAAGAGATTTCTCTAAGGACTAATACTCATCATGCCAGTGGGAAACATCAGTTTTGTAAAAGAATTCGTCATAGTTGGGTTCCCTGGACTTCAGCCTCATTACTATGGCCTTGTATCAGCACTTCTGTTTTTCGTTTATGTGTGTACATTGGTGGGAAATGCTGTATTTTTTACATTGTTTGTAACAACTAAGAGCCTTCAGAAGCCTGTTTATTATTTCATTATAAATCTTGTTGTTTGTGATGTGCTTTTCAGCACCACAACATTGCCAATGATAATAAGCAAGTATTGGTTCCAAGATGGAACCATTTCGTTCTTGGGCTGCTTTGTTCAAATGTTCTTTGTGCATTATTTAGGCAGTGTCTGTTCACACGCTCTAACATTAATGGCTATTGATCGCTATGCAGCAATATGTTACCCACTTCAATATCATAGTATCATGACAAACAGAAATATACTAATTTTGATCCTTTGCGCTTGGGTTTTGGGTTTAGTAGCACCCTTAATGATCGTCATTCGAGCTTACCCTCTCCCTTATTGTGCAGAAAACACGATTATACACTGCTACTGTGATCATGTTTCCATCACAACACTGGCGTGCACAGACAGAGCACTGTATAGTGTTCCAGCTCTCATCAGTGCCCTTGTAGTATTGATGGGGTCCCTTTCTGTAATTATTTTCTCATACTTTTCCATCTTTGTGGCAGTTATACGAATATCAAGCTCTCGAGGAAGGATGAAGACATTCTCCACCTGCAGTCCTCAGCTCATCATAATTGCTCTCTATTTTCTACCCAGGTGTTTTATTTATTTGTCTGGCAACATTGGCATAAAGTTTAGTACTGATTTGCGATTAGTTATTATTATGATGTATAGTCTTCTACCACCTATGATCAACCCCCTAATTTATTGTTTGAGAACAGAAGAAGTAAAAAAGGTTTTAAGAAATCAGTTTCAAAAGAAACAAATTGGTATTAATTTACAGTTGCTCTAATGTACCTTATCACTTGAGCTGGACAAACTATAGTCATACTCATACAGATAATATTCACATATTACTAAGACATACTAAACATAAAACAGATTACAGCATGTGTTAGATATGAATTTGAATATTTAAATCTATCTGCACGTGTTTGAATTGCTAATAAAATTCCAGTAACACTCTACAATAAGGTCTGATCTGTTAACATTATTTTTTACATTCACCAATTTGAACTAACAATGAGCAATACATTTGTTATTGTATTAATATTTGTTAATGTTAGTTATTAAAATCAGCTGTTTGTTGCTTGCTCATGTTCACGGTGGATTAACTAATATTAACAAATGCAACATTAGATTTTGCAACACTTTCATGCATAAATAATGACAACTTTATTCAAGTCAGGATTGTTTTATTCTTATATGATTTTATTGCTCTTATGGCATGAAAAAAGCAAATATTTGAAATAAAGAGATTTTCAAATGTCCACTTGAGTGGACAGTATGCGTTTTTGGTTTTAACTGAAGAGATACTGTATTAAACATAATAGCACGTAAATATTGTATTTAACAAACCAATGAATAAAATATATATGTAAAGGCAAGTTGGTTCCTATTTGACCAGTAGACAATGAACTTCATACAATATTTACTTTGTATGTCTTTGATATCAGAACATGTGTTCTGATATGATATGATATGTGTTTCCATCAAAGCAACAACTGTGGAAATCCAAATCAGACTTTGTAGAAAACACGTCATTCTAGTCTACGAGAGTATGTCGATTTACCCTTATTATACATACAGAAATCTGAAATATGGCATTATATGAAAATCACATATATAATATATATGTATGAATTTCACAGATATAAAATATGTCTGAACCAGATGGCTGAATGGGTGCTATGCTACTGGCCAACATCTCTAGAGATGGCCATCCAGCTGGTAGAGGATCAATTGGCAGCATATGAGGGAGCTCCAAGCAACTCTCTCTCCCTTTCTCTATCCCTCTCTCTGTTTCCCCTCCTTTTTGACCTGTCCCAACTCTTAGGTTCCGGGAAGGAATGCTCCGAGAATCCGGCAAAGAGCCCTCACCCAGTTGACGCCGCAGAGGACCATAACTCTAACATCACTGGCCCGGCCCATTCCACCTCCGAGGGCATCAGACCTAGTATCCTTCTTGGCCCGCCCTCTCTGTACCTCAATGGAGGTGAATACACTGATCCAGGTGCCTGAGGTGCTAATGCGTGATGCAACCAGGGGCACTGAATGGGAGCCGCATGGTGAAATATTCGTAAATATCCTATTGTGTTGGTCACGATTCAAACGGGAAACCAAAAGCATAGAGTCGAGGTTGCGATTAATCCCCACCTCAACCACCAAGTACTTTTGGGAACAAATTTATTTTCAATGTTGAAACAGGGTATTTTGTGAGGATGGCACCTGTAAAAACCAAGCTGACTGGGATGTGAGAATTATGGTGGCCTTCGAAAGAATTGGCATGGACCTCATCGGGCCATTAGAACGATCAGTAAGAGGGCATCACTTTGCATTACTCATGATGGATTATGCAACATGATACCCAGAAGCTGTGGCTCTCCACAACATCTCTGCAAAGAGTGTGGTGGACGCCCTCTTCCAGATTATCTCCCAGGTAAGGAACCTGAAAGAGATCCTCACTGACCAAGACACAACATTAATGTCACATACACTGTGCAAACTATACGGATTACTGGGGATCAAATCCGTAATCACCAGCATTTACTATCTTCAAACGGATAGACTAGTGGAGGGGTTTAATCAAACATTAAAAAATATGATTTGTAAGTTAATTCACGACACAAAAAAATTGGGATCGCTGGTTGAAGCCCCTCATGTTTGTGATGAGTGAGGTTCCTAAGCCTCCACAAGGTTTTCACCATTCAAGCTTCTATTTAGACATCGGCCACGGGGAGTGCTCGGCGTCCTTAGGGAGGCTATGGAGGAGGGACCTACTAACACGAAGAACGAAATTCAGTATATGTTGGACCTGAGAGCAAAACTCCATACACTGGCTCAAAACTGAGAATTTGCTTGAGTCGCCACCACAACAGGGTCACCCAATTATGTGAGTTTGCATGAAGAGAGAAAGTGCTTATTTTACTACCCACGTCAGGTTCACAATTACTTGCCAAGTGGAAAGCACTTTTTGTGGTCACACGGCGAGTTTGCGATGTTGACTATGAGGTAGTATGGCCGGATAGGGTGGGTGCAGAGCAAATTTATCACCTTCAGTAAAAGGGCGGGAGGATCTTGGGCCAGAATTGGATTCAAAGCTTAAAATCACCTCTCGTCAGACCAACATGCTGAGATTATTGTTTTCCACTGGGACTTTACTGATGTGTTCTCCCCTCTCCCCAGCCAGACAAACCTCATTGAGCACCATTGAGCATTCCCTGGGTCGTGGTACGGTCTCGGCCCTATCAATTACCTAAACAACAAGGACAAAACAGCTTGGGACGAATTAGAGGCAATGCTTTATATGGGGGTGTAACAATGTTGAACGTTCAGGGAGGAAGGAGGCGGGAACCGGCAGACATTTAAACACTTTTAATGATAAATAAAACAAACTCAAAATGAAAGTAATGGCGGCAGCCCCTCGCGGTCGACTGCCGCCCACACAAAACACAACATAAAATCCAGGCCTGGTCCTCTCTCGCTTTCACTGTCATCGCTCCTCCTTTTATGTCTCCGCTCCTCCGTGAGAATCGAGAGACACCGGTGGCTCGCAGGTGTCGCTGATTATCCATCACGCCACCGGCTCTCGTGACGCTCTAACGGTCCCTCAAGCCTGCCCTGCTCGCCACATACCCCCAACGCCCTTCGCAGGCCAGGGGGTACTCCCGAGACTGCGCTCTACTACTCACGGCGGCCGCGGTACCTGGGGGTAAGGACAGACGAGGCGAGGGAAAAGGAAACGGAGACAAGAGGAGCGACAGCGACGAGAGAGGGGAGAGAGGAAAAAGAAAGAAAAAAAAAAATCTTGGTCCGGTTCCCCGACACGCTGTCTCTCGGTCCTCTACCGCTGGAGAGCTTCTTCCTCGCGGTGTTGTGCGATGGCACTGGACGCAGATCCGTGGACGGGCTGGCGCTCCTCCGCCTCCTGGCGGCCGGCGAGGACGACTCCTTGTGAGGGCAGCCGGCAGCGAGTCCCCGTTCACGGCGGACGGCAGCAGGCTCCGGCGCGCTGGCGAACGGGCGACTCCTCCGCTCCCTCACGGACGGCAGCCTCCCACCTCGACCCAGGAGCACGGCAGAGCTCTCCATCCCACGCGATCCTTCGGCGCTCCAGCGCCACCGCCGCGGGCAGCATCTGAAGGACCTCTCGTCTTCTCTTGTGCTGCCCGACCTCAGCAGCACCGCGAGCCCCCCCGGCAGCGAGGGCTCTTTGACAGCATGTCCCTCCGACCTCCCGGGTTTCGGCACCAGTTTAACAATGTTGAACGTTCAGGGAGGAAGGAGGCGGGAACCGGCAGACATTTAAACACTTTTAATGATAAATAAAACATAAACTCAAAATGAAAGTAATGGCGGCAGCCCCTCGCGGTCGACTGCCGCTCATACAAAACACAACATAAATCCAGGCCTGGTCCTCTCTCGCTTTCACTGTCGTCGCTCCTCCTTTAATGTCTCCGCTCCTCCGTGAGAATCGAGAGACACCGGTGGCTCGCAGGTGTCGCTCATTATCCATCACGCCACCGGCTCTCGTGACGCTCTCACGGCCCCTCGACCCCGCCCTGCTTGCCACAGGGGGTAATAGAGGAATCACACAGTGACTGGGCCAGCCTGATAGTCTTAGTACCAAAGGCAGATGGCTCGACAGGTTCTGTGTGAACGCAAAGGTGAACGCAGTATAAAAAATGTGATGCTAATCCAATGGCTCCGGATGACAAACTGTTCGATCGGTTGGACACAGGTCGATTTTACTCAACACTTTTTTTTTGTTGGATGCATTGGACTGAGGGCATGTTGAAACCATGTTGTTGCAGGTGATGGAGGGATAGGAGCACCCTGTGCTACATAAACTCAATGAGAGAGACACAGTACAGTATGACTGATAAAGAATATTTGGCCATCAAGTCCTTATCCTCTGATACTACCTATTGGGATGGGCTTTCACCCTCTGATCAGACCATGCCCTGCTCCAGGCCTAAAGGTCTAAAGTCTGCTGCAGATAGAGGAGATGTTTGGGAGAGTTAATGGTTAAGGGGCATGCATCTTGTTAATGAAATCTAATATAAAAATGTTCTCATTTTGCAGTGAGTCGAGAGAGTTTAAAAACCCTGGGGTGTAAAACCTGGGGTCCAGTTTAAACATCCCTGGAGTCCAAAACCATGTATCTAAAGACAGCACCCCTGATTGCCCTCGCTTCCTTCAAGAGGGTCGCATCATTAAACATTTGGTCAGCGAGTCGTGCCCTTTGGGACAAGGTAGTGAACTTGCAAGCACTGCCCCTGGTGGAGGCAGACACAGCACTTGCATTGCTGTTTCTCATTTGTGTACTATGTTGGTACATGGACTGCACACAGAACATTAGAAGCTCAAAGCAGCTCTTTGTCTGTTTTGGAGGCCAACAGAAGGGAAAGGCTTCTCCAAAGCCTTTGTTGGCCTACTGGATCGCCTTGGTGTACCCATCCCATGGAAAGCCATGCCCCCTGGGGGTGATGGTTTACTCCACTCGGGGTGTTGCTTCGTCTTAGGTATTGGCGGAGAGTGCCTCTCAGGCAGACCTCTGTCATACTTAGTGGTTCATTATATACATTGTGTATAATGATGAATGACATTACCTGTTTAAAAATTAAACCTTAGAAATGTAATTAAAAAAAATTAAATTGGACCCATTAGTCACGTTTGTATAGTATCAGGAAGGCCACGTAGACTAAGATATCCTTCAACGACAAGACAGACATTCAATGATTAAATTGTGTTAACCTAACTAAACTAAATTAAATTGTGTGTAAAAATGTCTGCAACTAAGTAAGGGTAATTAATTATTTTTAAGTGTATTTCACCCCATAAAACCAAAAAGATCAAACATAAATCTATTGACAGTTATGATTCAGTACAACCTTGTTTTTTCAGGTTAGTTGAATTCAGATTAGAATAATAAATCATTTATTTCATTTCAACAAAAGTTATTGTAGGATTTTTTCTTCTTCTGAACATTTTAGGGATTAAAAATATAGATGTTATCAAAAAAAATCAAACTGTTTTCATGAAAAAAGAAAAGATAATCATGTTGCCATGAAACAGGAGAAACGTCAAACAAAAAGTTATTCTGTGGGAGGTGTCTTTAGGTTTTAAGAGCGATTATAAACGATGTCTTTCTTTGTCATATGGCAAATGGACATTGCAGATTCTGTTTTGTTTGGGCATTAATACAATTGGTGATTGAGTGAATCTTCTCGTCTGGTCTGAGTCAAAATATTGCAAATGTAATAGATTATGCTTTTCACATTTAAGTAGTTCCCACTGAGACATGTATGTGAATTACATCTTATCAATATAGTCTGCATTTTACAAAGACATTAAATGTATAATATGTTTCTATGTTGTTTTATTTTACTTTGACAGTCAAATGCCTTTGTAATTGTTAATGCCTTTTTACATTCTTGTTGTCTGAGGTAATTGTGAAGCCACATAGAGTCATGATCTACACCAATGTCACCGTCTTTACTGAATTTTACCTGCTGGGATTTCCAGGACTCCATCCACAGTATTATGGAGCTGTAGGAACCCTTTTGTTCTTTGTCTATGTGGCACTGGCAGGAGGAAATATCTTTATTATTTCTTTTATTGCTTATGAGAGAAGCCTTCAGAAACCCACATATTTAATTTTCTGTAATCTTGCTGTGTGTGATCTTGCTTTTGGAACTGTCACGCTGCCTAAAGCCATTGCAAAATATATTTTCAATAGCAGTGAGATAGCATTTTATAGTTGCTTTGTGCAGATGTTTTTTGTTCACTATTTAGGGACTGTTAACTCTTTCCTAATGCTAATAATGGCCATTGATCGATTTGTTGCAGTGTGTAACCCGTTGAGATACTGTGTCCTTATTAGAAACAAAACTATTTTTATGTCATGTGCTGCGATATGGGCAATCTGTACATCGTGGATGTCAGTCATTATTTTTCAGACCTTCAATGAGCCCTACTGCAATTCTAATATAATATCCCAAAATCACTGTGACCAAATGTCAGTTATTAATCTGTCTTGTGGAGATACAAGGCAGAAAAAGTTTTTTTCATTTTCATTAGCTATGTTTGTTCTTTTGGGCCCTTTAATCTTTATTATATTTTCTTTTATTGCCATCATCATATCTGTTTTCAAAATCTCAGACGTTAAGGCCCGATTTAAAACATTCTCAACTTGCGCTCCTCAGCTTATTATCATTTGTCTGTACTATGTACCCAGATGTGTTGTTTATGTGCATGATGTAACAGTTGCGATCTCACCTGGCATCCGGGTTATGTTAACTATGTGGTACAGTCTGCTTCCACCTGTTGTTAATCCAATGATATACTGCTTCAGAACCAAGGAGATCAAAGATGCTTTAAAGAAAAAAATTAGAGATAGGAAAGTGAGCATTCAGATATGAATGGAGAATGTAAGGAGATCTAAGGTGGAGATGTAAGGAAGAACAAGTTTTTTCCATTTCATGTGCTATGTTTGTTCTTTTGGGCCATGTAATTTTTATTATATTGTTTTTATTGCCACCATCATATCTGTTATCAAAAACTCAGACATTAAGGGGCGATATAAACCATTCTCAACTTGTGCATCTCAGCTTCTTGTCATTTAACTGTACTGTGTGCCCAGATGTGTTGTTTATTTGCTGCATAAACAATTGCGATCTCACCTCCTCATCTAATGCTTCAGAACCAAGAAGATAAAGGTGTTAGTCACTTTGGATAAATAAATGTATAATATAATTGTAAAATCAAAGATGCTTGAAATAAGAAATAGTTATAGGAAAGCGAGCATGAATGGAGAATGTATTAAATTAAATTATTTACTACAGTAGAGTGCACAGTTTACACTTGCTAGGTTTATGAACGTATTTAAATCAGAACCAATGACATATCTGTGAAATAACTTTCAGGAAATGTGCAAAATGTTTTAATTTCGTTGTGTAAACTAATTTATTCAATATAATATATTCAATAAGTATATTTTTTGCCCTCTAAATGAGCATCAAAATATATTTTTTCTTTTTTTCTTGCTTAAAAGGCCTATGTTTACCTGTTATCGTCAACCTATTCCAAACCATTTCGAATGTAATTGCAAAGTTTAATTTACCTTATTAAAAATAGTACAACATTACATGAAATACCAAAAATGTTATCTCAAATAGTCCAAATGATTCAAGCAATTATCTGATATTATATAGTATAATTGTATAATAAAAAGTGCTCAAACACCAGTGAAGATTCCTAATTTGCAGAAAAGAGGTCCCACTTGCCTGAGGACAACAATTCAGTTTGGACTACATTTCCCAAGAACCCACATACATGGACTGATTAATGAACACCTGACCCTCATCACTCAGACGGTTTAAACCAAGTGTGATTATTCAATGTTGGGTCTTGCATGCTCTGGCTATGTTTTTGATTGTTACTTGTCCTGTGTTTATCTGCTCGTATTTGAAGTACATCTATTACGGTTTCCTGCCTGCCCTGATCACGCTTACTGCTATGCCTTTGATATTGTTGTTTGCCCTGGTATTTTGACCCTAGTGTTCTGACTCCTGTTTGTACTCTGAATTTACTCTGTTTTAATAAACCACACATAGATCTCACTCAGCCTGAGTCCTCATTAAAAATACAGTATTTCTACTCATACATAAGGGGGAAAATGTTACAATTGTAAATACAATAACCGATATTAATCCTCATGTTCTTCATTTCCTGTTCACAAAGCCAAACATTAATAGAGCAACGGTAAGAGAGAGAAAAAAAGTGTTCATAATGAAATATATTTTTATTTACTTCTCATCTGGTATCTGTGCTTCATACGTCAGTAATTCCGTTAGCTGGAGTTTATTGCTGATGATTTGGCATGATCTTGGACTTGGGTCCCCAATGCTCATCCTGGGCATGACGTCTCCATTCCCTCCTTCAGGGAAAAGGGGGTATAATAGTAACCTATACGTTCTATATCAGTCAGTCATGTTCAACATTACATTAGAAGAAGAATTGGGTATTGCAGAACTGGATTTTTAAAATAAAACAAACAAAAAGTATTCAGAGGTAGGAGACATGACGATCTGGCACAGGACTGCAAACACAAGGAGAATAAATAGGCTACAAGAGAGGGTGAGAAGGGAGAACAGGTGGGGCGAATTAACTAATAATGAGGCAACAAGATAGTCAGGGTCAAGACAATAGACATGCCACAAGGAAAACAGGTCACAAGATATGTGCTCAAACAAAAGATGACAAAAACACAAGCACATGGCCACCAAACACAATTCAAGACATGAGTGTGCTGCTACTGAGAACACTTATAAGCTTTGTGTTCACATGTGTTGTGAAAAACACAATAATATTGAAAGCACTAGGCCCATTTAAACACAAACCGCATGCTACACTGAACACAACAACACGAGGACAGGAGAGCGCGCAGACCGAGCAAACTTGAACCTGCACACTCACACAACAATACCGAGCCCACGAAAATGTGCGAATAATCACAACAACCTGTCGTGATTTGAAATGTTGCATTTTTCTCCCTTCATAAAAAGCACACTCCTGAAAAGGTCTTTGATTCCAGAAACAGCCTTTGATGCCAGAACATAACAGTTGGAGCACCCCTGAAAGCACAACCCTCCCCACAGAGAGAGCTCTCCGCCCAGAGAAAACTCCTTACATTTGTACATGTTCATAATATGTACCATTCTCTATATATATTATGGGAAACATCATGTGATATATATTCTATATATATATATATTGGAGACAAGACAAGTTTCCATCCCTAAGCTTCATGTTTCAGTCTCCTGCAAGACTGCAGACATATGTGGGAGTCAGCACATGTTTCAGCTTAATGTTAAAGCACCCAGACAGAAGTAATTGTGCATAAATATATGGCTATATTGTAGTTGAATAATTTATTTTTCAAATAAACGAATATAACTATAATATATTCTAATATAATATAACTAATATATTCACTGTGTACTCAAAACAGAAAACAAATGCAGGGAGCATAAATGTCCGAATGTCCGAAAAACCGAAGTGCCAAGATCCAAACACCATGCCCTGCACATAGCACGTGGCTTGAAAACTGCACACTCACACAAAAACAGGACAAAACAGGAGTGTCAGGGCTCTGTCACAAAACCAAGAATAGGCTGGACCAAAGTGAAAGAATCCTGATACCACCCAATAATATTGGTTATCGGTTATGTCAATTTTTTTATGTCGCCGAATCCTGATATCTCGAGCACTAAAGAGGGACAAAGTCGCCACTTACCATCAGTTATCTCGATCCCCGTGACTAATGATAGTACCAAGTACCGCATGCCGATTGCTTCATCAAACAAAGCGCCATATTGGTTTTGGTTATCTCAACGTTTTTTTGCAACCCCTGAGGCCATCGACATAACCGGGTTCCACTGTACTTGAGTAAAAGTACAGATACCCTATTCAAATATTACTCCAGCAACAGTATTGTTACAGAATAGAAGGCGGCAAAACGCAAGTAAGATGAGAATGAGATGAGATGAGATGAGATGAAAAATTTACTTAAGTGCACAACTGCTTAAACAGCCCGAGCTGTCATTGCTAGTTCTAAAGCCATCAATAATGGCTCTAAAGTCATGTTTCAGACCTGGGTTTGTTCTAACAACTACCACTTTGAATTCATGGTGGAAGAAAGCAGTTTTCTGTATTGATCAACCAACACTGATGTAAAGAAGGAAGTAGAAAACTTATTTATGATGCTTGACAATGTATATATATATATGCATTATAAATATAGGTTAATGTGCAACAAAACTGCTCTTTCTACTCCGACTGTAATTTTTAAAACAATAACACAATAAATGTGCTGTTCGACAGGGCCCTCAAGGGCTTTTCTACATGAGAGTCATTTATTACGTCAAAGAGTTTAAGTGTCTCAAGTGTGAGTGTTTAAAAAACCAAAGTCAAATCAAACTTGTATACATAACGTTCCTGAAGACACTCTGACCTGTTCTGTAAGTATATTTATGTAAACTATCATTGCTTAGAAAATAATGAGCCTTTGTTTTGTTTTATCTTTGCATCATTCCTGCTCTCTTTCTCAGCTCACTCATTTGTAAATATTGTGTTTGTAGATACCACATTGTAAAAAAAATATGATCTATGATAAAAGTATTAATGTCTGTTCTGAATTCACAGACTAATGTTCTTCAAATTTATAATGAAATTTTTTTTTAAGCATTGTATTCATGCAAATTTGCATATATAAACAGTTTTATTGTGCTATTTCACTTTTCAGTTCAATAAATGGGGTCAGGCAGCAATGACGGAACTTACCAAAATGCAAACAGCACAAAAATGATCACTGAGTTTCTTCTACGAGGTTTTCCTGGACTCCCTCCTGAGTATCACGGATGTGTAGGAGCTTTGTTTTTCATTTTGTATCTTCTTCTTGCTACTGGTAATATTTTCATCATTGTCTTTGTGATGTGCGAGAAAAGCATTCAGAAACCAACATACATTATCTTCTGTAACTTTGCAATCGCAGATCTTGCACTCGGAACTGCAACCTACCCAAGAGTCATTGCAATGTACTGGATGTCTAACAAAATCATATCATTTAACGCCTGCTTTGCGCAGATCTATTTTGTCCATTTTCTTGGGGCTACAAATTCTTTTCTCATGGCATTGATGGCTCTTGATCGATTCATAGCTATTTGCAATCCTCTTAGATATCATACCCTGATTAATATTTCAACTATTGCCATTCTGTGTGCATGTGTCTGGATAGCAAACATGCTGCAGTTAGTTGGTGTTACTCTTCTGACCCTCGGTGTGAATTTCTGTGGATCAAATGTCATACCCCATTGCTACTGTGATCATGTCGCTTTAAGCAAACTGGCATGTGGTGATGTAACTACCATGAAAGCCACAACTACAGCCATTGCCATGTTTGTTCTGTGGGGTCCTTTAAGTTTCATCTTATTTTCTTACATCTCTATCATCATCACTGTATTGAGAATTTCAAATTCAGGAGGACGATATAAAGCATTTTCCACGTGCACTCCACAGTTAATGATTATATGTCTGTATTATCTGCCCAGAACTTTTGTGTATATAACAAATGTTGCTGGCTATGAGTTTAGTACTGACATCCGCATTGTGGTTTCCATGATGTATAGTCTCTTCCCTGCCGTTATTAATCCATTTATATATTGTTTCAGGACTAAAGAGATCAAAGAGGCAATAATTAAAAGATTTAAAATTAAGCAGGTTGGAGTCAATGAAAAGGCCGGTCTTGGTTAAAAAGAATCTGGTGCAGTATGGTTGCTTACTAAAATATTAATATATAATATTATTATACAAGATTGAAAGATATATATAACAATTACAAATGCAAATACTTTTTAATTTGAAAGATACTCTCTGTTTACCTCTTTAATAAGATATTTGAATCAATGCGAAGCACTTTGGTCAATTTTCAGGTGTTTTAAACTGTACTCTAGTAAAATTTTTGGACATTGATATCTGTGTTAAATGTGCAATTAAATATTTTTTATTAAAATGTAAAACTCTCTGAGTATCTATCTGAAAATTGTTCTCTGTTTGTGGTTTTAAAATGTGTTTAAGAGCATGAAGCCTGTAATGAAATGTTTTTTTATAGTTAAGAAAAATCTGTTCCTGTATTAAAGTATGCTGTACAGAGATCACACACACACACCACTAACAATCTACCTTTATTTATTGCTATCAATGTACATATTTGGGTTTTTTTAAATCTATTATTAGAAGAATATTTGTCATCATTACATACAAAACTATAATACCAATTTTTTTTGGAAATGAACACTGAAGTTTCAAATTGCAACAAACAAATGTGTGATTTATGTGTGTTTATTTTATTCACAAATGACGCAGATTGAAAAAAAATCTATGCATTTATATTGTGTACTCTACCTCTTGTACTTGATAAAGTGCAAAAAAAAAATATTTTCTCAAAAATATATCTTCAAATTATATATTTATAATTTCCTGAGCAATGCTAAGAATTGTTTAATCATTATATTATTGTAACAATGAGTTATCAGAGTGAAGATCAATGTGCAGCTTCATAAAATTATATATATATATATAAATATAAATTATATAAAATTATATATATATAGCAGAGGTAGGTAGGCAGCAGATAATCGAGACAAGGTAAACAGTCCAGGGTCATGAACAGGGAAACTATAAACAGGGTGAACCACTTAGAGATGTTAACCACGGTAAAAACACAACTTCACAAAGAGAGTGTGGGAGCAAGCTGGCTAAATAGTCCATTGGATAGGAATCAGGTGCATTCAGCAGCATCAGAGGAAGCCACAGATTCGTAACAATTATAGCATATTATATTATATTATATTATATCATGAAGGCCAAAAGGCTCCATGTCTTCACTGATCCTGGAAAAAACATCAAATGTCTTTAATGAGCTTCCAAGAGCATTCTGTGCGTGGCAGAATCAGTTCCACTAAACAGAATGAAAACCTTCGTTCTGCCTGCTCTCAAGACTTTATGCTTGAGTGCCAAAAGTTACATGGTGTTTCTAATTCCTAAATGACAATAATTCGCTTGTGTCTGTAAAACTTTTGACAAAATCATACCAGAACATTCAAACATGCATTGGTGCCAATGTTTATGAATTCCTACTTACAAATAATCAGATAAAGTAAAAGTAGTATGAATTTTTGGCATGCTGACCGAGGAGAGGGCTCAGAGAGTAACCCACAGTACTCCCTCCGTATCTCTGATTAGGATAGTAGGAGGGATATTGAAAACTGTCAAGGAACATAGTTGAGTCAGCTTCCTTTCATGTGAAAGTACCAGTATGCGTATTTGGACCAAACTGGACCAACATGAAGGTAGCAGCCAGACATTACTGACAACCCCCAAAATATGTAGAGTGCAAGGCTGATACTGTGCCGTTCGGAGATGTTAGGTGGTGGACATTATTGGACAGGATATCATTTGCGAGAGTGGAGGGTAAAATCATTTCTGCAACAGTGAAAGGAAGTTGGATGGAAAAATAGGTCTGAAAGGTTTGAGAAAACTTGAGTCATACTAGTGGGTTACCATGATCTTCACTTTATAATACTGACCCAACTAATTAGTCATTCCTATCCATTCCAACTCTTGAGTCATTACTATCCAATATTTTACAAAATGTTACAATGACGTCAGTCACTACTAGAGAGCTATCATGCTTTTAGGTTTAGAATACAGATCCAAATATCCCAAATAATGTGTTATGTTAACGTTATGTCAATGCCTGGTGGCTTCAATGAGACACTTGTTGCAAAATGCAGTAAGCTAGATCGATATTAGAATATCAGATTAATAAAAGCTGGATGATTTTGTTGCTAAATGGCATGTAATTAATTTTCAAATACATTGAATGTGTTGTGATTGGGTATGGGATAAAGCATGAAGATGAAGAGAGTTAACATGAATAGTCTTTAATGATAAGACACAGGTTACAAGGAATCAAACGACCTTACACGAACAGTGCTAAGATAAAAACAGACAAGAACACAGGGAAAGCACAGGGATTATATACATAGGGGAATGATTAAACAATGAGGCACAGCTGGACATGGAGAGCACATGGGGAATCAGGAAGACAACAAGACAGAACAGAACTCTAACAGTATGGTGAAAAAAGGTGTATTATTGCTAAGGAAAAATAAAGCGCTTTCTGATTTTATGAGTTTTACGGAATAGTGTTGTCTCGGATGCATGATACTCGTGATAAAGCAAGAAAACAAGAGATTCAAACAATAAGACTACATAACAATGAGTCATTTTTCTGTCGATAAAGGTGTCCAAACAGTTGCATATCAAAACATATCAACTGAGATTTATCATTTCTTTATTTAATCCAAAGATCGTATATATATATTTTTCCTTTTTATAATTCTGTTCTTTAGAAAAAGTATAAATGTTCACCATTTAATCCTTTCCCTGGCTAGTTTCTTAACCAAGACAATACATAAAATAATACATAAATGATAATAGATAAATTTTTCGGTTTGATTTCTCTAATTTTATTAATATTAACACTTTAAAATTCACCAGCATTCTCAATTAATGAAGAACCATGGTGGACATGGTTTTTAATGGCCACTAGATGGCATCATCTTCAATGTTTTTCTCAAGTAGCCATTAGTAGCTCCTTTTCTGAGACAATCTGTTTTCTGGCAAAAGGACCCTTGGCCTGAAGGGAAGGTCCTAGCCTATAAAATCATAGAGTGGAATTGATATGATCCAATCTGACCCCATTATTTTGTAATGATTCACAGTTATTTCCATATGCTGTAGGCCTATACCAGTGACATCCATTTAAAAAAAGAGAACGTTAGAACTATAGGCCTAATGAATAATGACAAAATATCACACCACGATTTCCAATTTCAAAACAATAACATTTTCAATGAATGTGGGGTATGCTTGTGCATTGCTGATTGAATAAAAATGAATAATATAATGTTGACAAGCTAAACTAAATATGCATTAGCCTATTTGTTTGAATTTCGTGATGTGGAGGTCATGTGTGTATCCACATTTATGGGCCTTCTAAGTAAAGTAGCCTAAATGTAGGCTACCGGTGAAGCACATTTCACAATCATGTTCTTTAAGTTTCCATAAAACGCTTAATAAACAACAAATATTAACTTTCTTCTCTCAAAGAAAGAAATTGATGCAGAAACGTGAATTGTACGTTTTGGGTAAATAGCGATGAGATTTCAACTTTTTCTTCACGTCCTCGTAAAGCTAGTAATTACAGCTTGTAAGATTGTACTATGGGTCTGTGGGATCCTTTATACTCTTTGTGTATGTAATACTTTATTGATTATTGTTTTATTAATACTTTATAAATATTTTAAACTTTTAATTTACTGTTTATGAGAGAAGTTGTCACACATCACCTTCAGAACTACACATATCACTCACCCTAATCAGTCTCAATTGTTTCACACTCGCATGTTTGTCAGTTGTTGTTTGTGGTTTGACTATATGTTGAACACTGCTTGGTTACCGTCCTCATCATCTGTGGATCTACTTTTGTTTGTTTTATAGTACCCTTTGAAACCCTCCTCGTCTTCTTCCTCCTCCTCGGCTAAGAAAGAAGCCATCATAAACCTATCTAGGTCCGCTTGATCTTCTGTATTCTTGCTGTGTGCGATCTTTTGTTTGGAACTGTCACGCTGCCCAGAGCAGCTGCAAAGTGTCTCACTAGATGACTATTACCATTTCATTTGTTTATTCCAGGTGTTTTTTGCTCATTACTTGGGGAATGTTAATTATTTTCTTTTACTATCAATAGCCCTGAACTAGTTTGTTGCAGTAGGGCCTATGCAACCCTCTTCGAAATCTCGCTATTATTGCAAACCAATCTGTTGCATATGTAGGCACAGTTATTTATTGTGGGATGGTTCCCATTTATTGCTTACTAAACTGAAAACATCCTTTTTGTACAGTATTCACCTGTTGAAAACCAAATGATATACTGTTTGAGATCTCAGGAAACAAAGGTCATCTTTATGAAGAGACTGAGAGGTAAAAAGTCAAGCTTCATCTAAAAGACAAAGATATAGCCTGTTTAATTAACCTTTGTATATAATATGTTTTATACTGCTTGTATAAATCAACACACACCAATCAATTATTGTTCCCCAGTGTATATCTACCCTGTGTTTTTCCTCAATCTTGGTCCGTCAACGTCAATGTGAACGTCCATGTAACCATCCATTTGATGCGTACACACCATTCCTACGATTTTGGTTCTGAGCGTTTTTGGAAATATACATTGAGTTTGTAATTAAAGACTGTTTCAGTTTATTCCTGTATCTGCACCTTCATCCACTCCACACAACGTGACAGATATACAACAAACTTTGTTGCATTTCTATTTTTATTTTTTTTTGTACAATTTTTACTACCTAATAAGAAAGCAAACTCACTCTACAGTCATTTTCCAAGATACCATATTTTATTCATTAATACTTTCATCCTTTGATTAAACACAGTATCTATTTATTTTTAAAGCATATTTGACAAAGGCTGTTTAATGTATCCTTATTTATTTATTTATTTATTTATTAACAGTTTAGTAATAAAATAACAATTTGTTAGTAGTTTAATTCAAACAACAAAGACTAAATGAAATAATCTAAATAATTACAATATGCCTTTAAAGTGTAAAATAAAAAATTAATTTCAACTTTTTATTTCAATTACTTAGTGATTTTTTGTGTGTTATTTTCATTGTTTGTTTTTCCCAGAAGTGTTTAACTTATGAAACTGTTATTAAATTCAGATCTTCTTACCCCTTGTCAAAAAAAGGTCCATGTCTGTTCAATAAACTTTATCTTTTTCTTTTTTTTCTGGGCACATTGGAAATATTCAACAGTACTTTAACTAAATAATACAATTAAAAATGAACTGGGAACTTTAATTAAAACATACTTTCAAATGATTTCCTCTTGATCACTTTGAAAATCGCAGTCGATTGGCTGATTGGTCGGTAAGCTGGCTATGTCCTCAAACACATCTGCATAGGTGTTAAAATGAACGCCCAGATTTAGAAGATTCTCCAGCTGCTGGATCCTGCCGGAAACTGAGGTGTTGGGGAGACTGTGGACGGAGGGGGATGTGACCATGTCTCTGAAGGGTGAAGGGGCCGTCAGTATAAACTGTCCTCTGGACCAATCTGCTGCTGAAATACAGTCAAATATGAGCAACAACCTGTAGTGATTCAATAAAGTTGAATCAACTGTATTAGATGAGGGAGACATAAAAAAAAATGCGGTAATGGGGGTCCTACAGGACATGTTTGAAAACCACTGTCCTAAAGCACAGTTTAACATTTAGAAGACAAGAGGTGAATGGATGTTATATGGCCACTAGATGACAGCAAATCTCCAGAATGTCTCGAACAAAGTTATTTTAAAACATGTGGATTAATTTATTCAAATTAAAATAGTATATCAATATTTGCAGAGAAATTTGAAAAAAATTTGAAAACAAAAAAAAATTTGTTCATATTTTACATTTAAGTCAAATATTTTTTAAGTGTTTTTTTTAATGTATTTTTTTTATGTATTTTTAACTAAACAGAAATCCAAAAATGTTACAATGGAATTGTTTTTGTCATTAAGTTCATTCTTTTTTTTAATAAAAAATTTTTTTCACTAAAACTTGATTTGCATGTTTTTCAAATTTGGGTTTAATTAAATATATACACATTTATAAACAGCTTAACTTTCAAATAAATGTTATATTAGTCAATTATATAAAAATAATGTTAAAAATAACACATTTAATCCTTCTGACCCATGAATAAATCCTCTTCTTTCTTCGACCTTGAGTTGCAACAATTCCTTTCGTACCAAGACACAAATGTCTCTTGTTTCTTGTTTGTATCAAACGTATATTATTTTATTTCTGAATATCATAACTGACGGGCCAACCAATATTAGTCCTATTTTTTTGAGCCTCTTTAGTTTCTTTAATTTCATAACTGAAACTGCCAGTGTGTCCTTACCTGAAGGTGGATGTTCATCTTTGTCATGTGAGCTGACGAGGGACAGTTCTCTCTCACAGTCAAACTCTGAGCCAGTGAAGGAGCAGTGACTTTCACTCTCTGATGACGTCTCTGTCATCCCGCTTCTGCATGGCTTTATGGGGCACTCTCTGAAATTGTGATGAGGGTATCTCTTGTGGTCCTGTGGGGCATTCAGCTTCTCAACCTCATCTGCTGATAGATGTTGTGGAGGGCCTGTATGTTCAGGAGCCAGTTTTCTCTTGAAGAACAAGTGGGATTGACGTTGCCACTGGTGAAAATCGCCTCTAGACATTTTCTGATTAAGTTTAGGAGATGGATCATGACAAGTTTGAGGTTGCATGGTGGATGGAGAATATTTTGAATTGCCATTCACCTGATCTCCACGTTCATCCTCCTTCTTCAGCTGTGAGGTCTTCACATCCAAGTACGTGCTGTCAATCTCGTAGTACTCCAGTTCACTTCCTGAGACATGCCAAGAAGGCCCACTTTCAGTACTTTCCACTCCTTGCATCGAATCCCTTGGTTTTACCAAGTCCGGCTGCGTGCTGGCCTCATTCGAGAAGTTCCGATGAGACTCATCAGCAGGACCTAAAGTAAATGCCAGGTTATCAGTTCCGTGCTGTTTGCTTGGTGGCATGAGATAGACGTGACTCTTCTTTTCGCCCTCACAGAGTTTGCCTTGTCTTCTAAGGACAATACATAGAACCAGAATAAGCAGAATGAGGAAGATGGGAAGAACGATGGCCACAATCCATAAGGGGACGCTGTTTTGTGTTTGAGAACAGTCCTCACTGTGGACGACATCAGATGAGCAAGATCCACATGAAGACCCTGACACGTTTTGTAGACAAATGCACCAGTAGTCATCTTTAGAAGAAGATCCACAGTTACTATCATTCCAGCAGGGCTCAATTAGACAGGAATCCTGGAGGCATGGGGTCAGAACACAGTGGTTAGGAGAAACACAGAAGGTTTGGAAGACAGAGGGGCTGGAGCTGGCCTGGACTATCTCATTGTAGCTGCTGAAGGATAGGAGGTGACCGTTGAATTTGATGTATTCCACACACCCTTTAAAACCTGGAAAGACAAGAAAAGGAACATAAGCAGCAAAATACAGGGGTTGGACAAATTAATATGAACACCCAGGGGCAATCTAACCAAAGTCTTGGATCATCTCTGGGAAACCTCTGGATTCTCTCAGTGAAGCAGTGCCCAGGAAAATAGTCTCCACTAAGAATGCCGAGTGAGTTATGGTGCCATTGGTGGTGTTGACAACAGGCCGTGCATCCAGAAACAGAGAGATGCGTGCGCCCCTTCTGCGTAGCTGAAGAACATGCCACTGTCCATCTGACACATCTCCCTCCGTTGAGAGCTCTAGCTGCTGACCAGATGTGACATTCGTGAACACATACAGAGGTTTTCCATCTGATATCTGAGGAGGCAAGAGAAAACATGCTAGAAACTGAATTAAAATATATGTTTCAGATACAGCAGATTCAAATTTAGTGTTTATTGTTAAACTATCAAATGTTATAAAGAGGGAACAAAGATAATAATTTATATAAAACTAAATTATTAAAGTTCAATAAAAGTTAAGCACACTCAACAGTGTGTGGCATAATATAGTTTACTACACACAAACAATTAGTTCCTCCTTTTCTTTATAAATTAATTCTAAATGATTAACAATGAAAAAAACAACAACAAAAATGGCTGACTAAATTGTTTTTTTAAATTAACTTTATATAAATTTTGTATCCACTTCTACAAAAAAAATCAAATATACAAAAACTAACTAAAAATAAAACTCAGTCATAATGTGAAAACTAATGAAAACTAAAAATCTAGTTAAAGTACAACTACAAAGAAAATAGAATGAAAATTAGAAAATTAAAATGATGTTAACCTGTATTTCCTCCTCTGTTTTTATGAATACATTTTGTATCCATTTTTATATTTTATATTTTTATATATCCATTTTCCATTTTCTATCCATTTTAGTCACCTTTTTAATAATTATGCTAAACTTTCCTTGCCTAAATTTATACCCAATTTTACAACTTAACTAAAATGACTGTACAAAAGATAATTAATAAAGATTCATATAAAATTCAATAAGAAGAGCTGTGCTTTTATAAAATTGCAAGCTTAACATTTCTTTCTGCTTTTAAAACTTCCTGAAACTGTCCTCTTTTATTTCCATAGTAAGTGCCTCAAAGAAAAGAGAAACAGTTTTTTTGTGTTATCAAAATTAGCTGAAAAATATTAAATTGTATTGTATTAAATTGTATTGAACATTTGATAAAATTTGAAGACAAGATACAAATCTTTCAGAACTCACTTTAAGTTTTAGATGAGCTGTTTGACACCAACACACAAGCAAAACACTATTTCTTCTGACAGTCCTCATTTTGATCTCAACACTGTCGAACCCCTGAGAGTCTCTTTCCTTCCCATTAAGAATGGCTTGCAGAAGCTGATTTCTTCTGTAGCTTTCCTTGATGTCAAACTCAATGTAGGCTTCTCCATTGAGAAACAATACATCCTGCTCAGCCAAATCTATCAGAAAGAGAATTACAGTACATAAACTTAAAGCCTTTAAACTACCACAGTAAAAACTGGATAAACAACAGATATGTGTGAATGAAATTACTCATGGCACAGTTGGATCCTGTAAAATGGTCTCTGCATTGGCAGTGGTGGTGAGACCATCGGTCTTGACAAACTCCTTCATTTAAACACTCTACAGTTTCACAGGGAGGAATATCTGCTCGCGGACACCTGATCATCAAAAAGAAATCGACTAAAATGTGGTAAATGTAATAGATGTTTTACAGATAGAAAGTGTCTTTTGAAACTGACCAATCAAAAACATTCTGGGATGCCAGAGATTTTAAAGAATCTGGACCAATGTTGTTCACTTGCATGTTTCTCATACAGCCAACAAAGTCATGAGTCCTGATTTGCCTCTGCAATATGACATCAATGGACTTTATCCCACCAAGTGTCATGTTATTTGAGCTCACTTCGAGAGTCCTGTGTGTAAACATAATTTAGAAGTATGAGTTCATATAAACAAACAAGTAATAAAATGATGAATCATGAAGATGAAGATAAGAAATGCATGAAGATAAGAGACAATAACAGTTTGAAATGATTATGTGTACTCGTATGTTTAATCTTGGACAGAATGGCACGATTAAATGTAATACTAAACCTCTGGGTTCCAGTGGCACCATTCTGTGATAAGCAAAACCCCTGTGGTTCATTGGCAGAGCAGTTGTCTATTTCTAGAGAGGCAATCTGAGAGACACAAAAGAAAGCATAGCTGCAGAATATCTGATAAATCTTTCACAAAAACAACTTGATTGATTCTAAAGATTTAAAATGACATACATTTCCATTTCTTCTGACGGTGATGTTGTGAAAACTTCCATCAGCCACTATCTTTCCTGTTTCCAATCTAATCACTCCAGATCCAAGATCATAAGACAGCCATAGCCTTCCACTCACAATTTCAAGGGCCATGAAGTCTGAAGTTGATTGGTTACCATGGTTGTATATAAGCAAAGCATTTTGCTCCACAGTCGCAAATTCCAAATAAATGAAGTTATATTGTGGATCCAGTGGAGGAAATTCTATATAAGAAAGTTCCTGAAAGCCATAACTGTGTTCTTCACAATTGACTCCACTCACACCTAATAATAAATAGGAATGTCAGAAATATATCTATTCAGAAATATATATCTATTCATTAGAAATGTATCTATTCAAATGAATATAATAATTAAGAAATTTAATTAAATGATGAATAACATAATTAATTAATTAATATAATAAAAAAATATATAATATTTAATACAATTGATATTTTGCTTTTAATAACAATATAATTTGTCAAATAATATACAGCAGATGACTGCAGATATATCGAGTTTACTAATACATTTGATCATTAAAATAATCTAGTATTTAACATAATGAATATTAAAATGAATGCATTGAATGTAATAATAAACAATAGATTTTTTCAACATTTAAAATAAAATAAGTAGTGCATTTTTTTCAATAATACATAATTTATTTTTTAAATAATAACATAAAAATATAATATTATTTATATAATATAAATACATTGGAATTATAAATAACAGTCAATTAAAAACAATAAAATATTTCAAATATGGGAAATAATGAGGTCAGACAATGAATTATAATATACAGACAAATATAGAACAATATAGAACATTTCCTCTTACCAAATGGACAATGGCAAGAGTAACCAGTTAAAAAACTGAAGCAGTTGCCAAACACACAAGGGGATGAAGCACAGTGGTCAACGATACGATCACAAAATCTTCCTGCAACAAAAATAAGTGGTTAATGTACAACAAATTAATTAAAATTAGACAGACACAGACACATGTACACAAACACAAATGAATCATAAGTTATATGACCATACCTTCATACCCTGGGCTGCAATCACAGATGAACCCTCCCTGTCTGTTCCAACACGTTCCTCCATTTAAACAAATGACCGTTTCACATTCATTATCAACTGTATTGCAGTGTGGTCCTGAGAACCCCTCTTTGCATTGGCAAAAATAAGTTCCTGGATTGTTATAGCAGTTTCCCCCATTTTTACAAGGTTCCTTGGTGCATTCATCAAAGTCTAGTTGACATGCATCACCTATAAAGCCTATTGGGCAGGAGCAATTAAAGATCTCCACAAAATAAGGAGATACAAATATAAGACTAGAGCTTTCCAACACAGCAACTTCCTGACTGATGTGAATGTTTCTGTTGCAGGTGGCACCATTATGGCAAGGACGGAGCATACAGGGGTCACTGGTTATCTGGGATATCGTCACATTGCTTTGCACTTCTAGTAACTTTTTATGCATGTTTGATATTCCACTTGCCGCCTCTCCCGTTAGATACTGACCATTGTAGCTTTTCACTGCAGCCAGAAGCAGCATTTTATCTCCTTGTAACTTCATTCCAAATACATGCGTTTTGGATGCTTGTAGGTTAAAGAGGCTATCCAATGCTTTGACAAATTTTAAATACTTCAACGACAGAAATTCCTCAAGAGTAGATATAGAGATGTAGAACAACACACAGTTGTCTAGAGAGACATTGGTAAAGCCTTTGTAATTGACGTATATGCTGTTGTTGACTGAAGGGTGGAGTTGGTCACTTGCTTCGACTGAAATATTATACGTTGCCTCTCCTTGGTATGGGGAGGACCACAAATTACACATTCCGAAAGGGAAACTAAACATCCTAAGTGGCCCATTTCTGATTGTACAATTGAACACATCCAGTTCGTCCTGATCGGTTGGTCTAACATTTCCAATTAGTCCTCCTGGGAAAGAACTTCCATAGTATTTCACCAATATATTGATGTTTCTATGGAGTGGTGCATTGTCATTTTCATCAAGAACTTTAATATGAAACAAAGTGGTGGAGGACATAGGTGGCTTACCAGCATCTTGAACCACAATATGTACGTGAAAAAGAGGGTTGCGCTCCCGATCAAAGGGTCTTGAGGTAAGGAGAACTCCATCAGATGCAAGCGAAAAACCCTCAACAGGTCTCATCTTCCAATACGTGAAAGGACCTTGGTTTGGAGGAAGATCATCATCTGTGGCAGTTAAAGTAGAGACAAGAGTGCCAGCAGGCTGGTTTTCTCTGACAAAACCTTGAGTGGTCAACAGTTTTGGAGAATTGTCATTGACATCAGTGATGGTGATAGCTACCTTTGTGCTTCCGGTTGCAGCAGGTGAGCCCTCATCAATAGCCATGACTGTCAAGTTATAGATGGCCCACATCTCTCTATCCAGGTGACTGTTAACTGAAATGACCCCACTGATGGGATCTATAATGAAGGAACTATTGATATTTCCATGTCCAATGCTATAAGAGAACCTGCTCCACTCTGGGATCACATCCCGGTCCACTGCTTTGACTTTAATTATGGAAGTCCCAATGGAGATGTCCTCTGGCACTGCTATGGTGTAGAGCATTGAATAAAACTCAGGGGGATCATTTTCATCTAATATATGTAGATGTATCAATGCCTCATCAACATTAATTCCAGTAATGGCTCCTCTGTTTTTTGCCAATAACCGTAGGATGTAATCATTTTGAAGGCGATTTTTCAAATCTTTGCAGATATATATTATTCCTGTATGCTGGTCCACCACAAAACTAGCTTTTTTACTTTGCCCTGCAAGTACATAAAACACTTTTCCATCAGGCCCAAGGTCATAGTCTACGGCGATGACTCTTCCTATTTCAGATTGTGGAGGCAAAGCCTCTGACACAGAGAAGTTGTATATATGTCTTTCAAAAGCAGGGATGAATTCATTGACGCCAGTGACCTGGATGTGTATATGGGCAATATTAAACAAATATGGAAAGCCAATGTTGGTGGCCTTGACTATAAGTTCAAAATGCTGATTTTGCTCATAATCAAATATCTCTGAAGTGGTGATAGTGCCATTTTTTGTGTCCAAATAGAAGAAATGGATGTCTCCTGCAATAAGTGAATATGTGATTTGAGAGTGAATTCCTGTGTCAGCATCCTTTGCCAAAACCTGCAAAACTGAGGTGCCAATTAAAGCATTTTCTGAAATAGTGGCAATGTAATCTGTAGATGTAAATACAGGGGGGTTGTCATTTAAATCAGTAACATATACTGTAATATTGAGTCGCCCCATCTTAGGATCCCAGGCTTCATCCTTGGCAATGACGTTTAGATGGTAAGTTTCTGATTCCTCAAAGTCAAGCGCTTTAACCAGCATGATCAATCCTGAATAGCGTCCAATGGAAAACAATCCATTTTCATTCCCACCATCAAAAGAATAAGCAATAACACCATTGATGCCAAAATCTTTATCTTTACCTTGGATCTTTCCAATAATTGAACCAATGGGCAAATCTTCTTGAACAAAAAACTCAACTTTGCTGTTAAAATGTGGTGCAAACAGGTTCTCTTGTGTGACTTCAAAACTGATTTCAGTTTTTGCAGAAAGAGTGGGGAGGCCTTTATCTTTCGCAGAGATTTGAAGTGTTAGGATGATGTTAAGGCTATTTGCTAAAGTTTTATTCAATAGCACTTTACCGCTGTTACGTTCAACCTCAAAATAAAGAGATCCATTGCCACCGCTATTGAAGTACTCAACACTGTTGTTCATTTCAAGAGAATCTTGATCTACTGCAGATATATGGATCACTTCTGTTCCCACAACCAGGGTTAAAGGGACTGGTACCAAAGGTCTGAAGGGTAAAAACGAGGGTGGGAAATGATTATATGGTACTAATGTCACTGAAACGATGCTAGAACTGTTCAAAGGAACACTACCGCAGTCAGAAGCCACAACTGTGAAAGTAAAATTTACAGATTTAGATTCATGGAGAACTATGGGCTGTTTGTTTGAAATTTCCCCAGTTGATGCATTTACCAAAAAAAAATCATTTGGTGGGTCGATGAAGTAGAGGATATGGGCATTCTCACCAAGATCTCTGTCAGTAGCACTAACTTGTAAAAGGAAAACTTCTTGCATCCTCATCTCAGGGACAGTGACTGTGTATAGTTGTTGATAGAAGATCGGTGTATTGTCGTTGATATCTGTAATATCTATGGTGATGTCTGTGCTAATGCTCCAAGCAGAATCGTTGGCATTAACCTTCACTATGTAATGGTCTTGATCTTCTCTGTCCAAAGGAAGCAGTACCAGTAAATTGCCAGTGGTTTTGTCAATACTGAATGGGAATTCACTATTTTGGCCGATGATTGTATATTCAATGACAGCATTTAAACCAACATCTTCATCTGTAGCAGTTATCTGAATGACGGAAAAGCCAACAGGGGCATCCTCAGGAACCTCTGTGATGAAAATCTGTGAAAAGCGTGGTGCATGATCATTTGTGTCAAGAACTACAATGATAACAGCTGCAATGGCTGAAAGGCTGTTGTTTTCTTTATCAATGGCCTTGAGGGTGAGATTATAATACGGCAATTTTTCTCGATCTAAACGCTTTGTTGTGGAAAGACTGCCACGATTTGTGTCTATTTTAAATGAGCCTCCAATGTTACCAGCTAAAATGAAGTACTCCACCTCTGCAAACACTCCGGAGTCTGCGTCGGTTGCTAACACATTACACACCCTACTTGAAGCCAAGTTCTCATACACATAACATCTGTAGACGTTTTGCGAGAACACTGGTGGGTTATCATTCACATCACTGACATTCAAATGAAGTTCGGCATATGATGAAAATGGTGGTATCCCAGAGTCTCTGGCTTCAACTATGAGATGAAAGTGTATGTTGGTTTCAAAATCTAAGGGATCCTTGACAGTCAGCTCGCCAGTGCTGTGGTGCAGCTCAAAAACTTCCCCAAAGTTTCCAGAGGCCAAATAGAAAGACACTGATATGTTTCTCCATGTTTCTGCAGTCACAGAAGCCACAAGGGTACCAGTAGCTGCATCCTCGGAGAGGACGTCTTTATACACTTGGATAGCAATTCGAGGAAAGTATGAGTCATTCTGGAATCTGACAGTCAAGGTTGTTGTGTCCATTTTTGGCATATCTCCTCCATCCTGCACATGAACATCAATTGTGATGTCATTTCTTCTCGTCATAGTATCTGTAATGAACACTGTTCCAGTGCGAGGGTTAATTGAAAAGAGATGGGCCCTTTGGCCATGTAGAGAAAAATTTAGTTTTGCATTCAAACCAGCATCTGCATCTTCTGCCATCACTGTGCAGACCACTGATCCTGTAAAATACACAATGAAAATGGTTTTAAATCTAAAAGGCAGTTGTCTAAGAACACTAGATAATAATATTAGGGTCACTACAATAGTGCATGCAATCACCTTTGGTTATCCCAGCAGGAACATTGGCCACATATGGTCCATAAAGAAAGGACGGAAAGTTATCGTTCACATCCTCAACCTTTACTGAAACAGCAGCTGAGCTGGAGAGAGGCTTTGTGGGATGTCCATCAGTGACAGTCACCAAAAATCTGTACAAAGCCACTGCCTCTCTATCCAAGACACTCGTGGTAAATAAATCTCCAGATGTTTCATTGATGGAAAAAGGAACATCTAGACCTTCTAAAGAATATCTGCAAGTGAAATAAGTTAAATATCTACAGTCAATTATTTTATACTAAATCTAAAATAATTTAAAAAAAAAATTTGGTAATTGAAATAAAGATCAAATAATTAACATAGAAATAAACATTAAATTAAAGACTTAAAACAAAGTGACAAATGTTACCTTGGCAACTATGTGAAATAAATAAGTTGAGTTTTTCTTTAAAATAATAATAATAAACAAGTGAAAGGAACATAACAAAAAGACATAAGTTAAAATTAAAATTAAAACTAATTCATAAAATTATTGAGCTCATTCAAAATATTAATAAATTCTATAACAGTAAATAATACTAAAATAACAATGATTCATATAAGACAAAACATTTTTACAAAAATGCTAATATTATGACCACATTACAGTGTGCTTATAAAATTACCTTAGTTGTCCATTTGTCCCCTCATCTAGGTCTGAAGCTGTAATTCTACAAAAAAATGTACCAACAGGAGAATCCTCTGATATGCGAGTATCGATCATGTCATTATCAAATACTGGAACATTGTCATTGACATCATCAACAACAACAACCAACGTGCCCGTGCTTGTCAGTGATGGGAATCCTATAAAGCAAGAACAAAGAAATTATAATAATAATAAACTGAATGTGTTTAAGATAAATAGAAAAATTAGATAAATTAGGGATGAAAACAGATAAATTAGGGATGCACCAATTAAACTTCTGGCTGATACCAATAAATATTTGCATGCTATGGCTAATACTTTTAAATTAAAAATAAAACACTAACAACATAAAATTAATTGTTTTAAATGCTCCTAGTGAATTTAGGCATCACAACATCAGAATGTACACTATTAGAAAAATGGATATTAATTTTAAGATTTTCGCTAAAGACTACATTTAACTGTGCTAATAAATTCTTTGTGTTTTTAAAGATTAACATCATAAAATGTAAAAACTACATAAAAAAGCAATTAGATATCCAATATCAACTGATACTCATAAATATTGACTAATTACCAATATGGCAAAAAAAAAGCAAACTAACCTAGAAACTAGAAAATAAGTGGTTATTTATATTGAGCCATTGAGGAGAATGAAGAAAATTATTACCTGAATCAAAAGCAATAACTTTCAACTTGTATTGGCTTTTCACTTCCCTATCAAGATCTTCTAAGATTTGGAATGTTCCATTGGAATGAAGTGAGAAGAGATTCTCATCATTTCCTGATTCTATAGAATATGTCAGCTGACTGTTAACTCCCAAGTCTTCATCAAAGGCATATATCTACAAAATACATCGAAAAATAAATTAAATCATAAAAATGAAAAAGTTAGTTAATTAAAACAGATTTGATTGTATCATTTCCATTTCAAATGAAGTACCTGGTGGGTATGCTGAGAAGAGTCTTCCCCATTTTCAAAGATATGTAATGTCAGTGATTCAGATGAAAAAATAGGCACACAGTCATTAATATCTAGGACTGTGACGTTGATGATTGCTGTGGCAGACCTTTGAACATCTCCCTGGTCTTCTGCTAGGACTGAAAAACTGTAGAAAGGCTTCTTCTCACGGTCCATCTTCTCTATCACTGAGACCACGCCTAGAACAGAGTCTACCATGAACCCACTTTCTGAGACAGAGAACCGCACCTGCCCATTCGACCCAATGTCTTGATCACTCGCGCTAACTCTGAGCAGACTTGTTCCACGAGGTATATCCTCATATACAGAAAGGCTGAAAGAGCTTTGAATGAACTCTGGATTGTGGTCATTCACATCCTCAATGAGGACTATGAGGTTTATTAAGCTGAACAAAGGAGGTACACCTTTATCTTTGACTTTCAATGTGACTGTGATAACCTCCTCAGTTTCCCTGTCCAATGGCTTCTGCAGATACACAACCCCAGTTGAACTATTTATACTGAACGGTTCTTCTTCTGCACTCTCAAAAATGAAAACAACTTCACCATTGGCTCCAGCATCAGCATCTGTGGCCTGTATGACTGTAACAACAGAATGAAGAGGTGCATTCTCAGGAAAACTAACTGTACTGGGAGTTGTGATGACCGGGGAGTTGTCATTGACATCCAGAAGATAGATGGTAACATGCACTGAGGTTGTGAGTCGAGACTCTGTGGGTAGAGCGCGATCAATGGCTTGAACAATGAGACTATATACTGGGTTTGTCTCTCTGTCTAACTCCCCTCGCAGACACAGCTCTCCCTGCTGGTTTATAAAGAAATTACTCTCAGGATTTCCAGATGACACCACCAAATCCACTTCTCCATTTATACCTGTTGGATACAATGAAAAGAAAACCTGAATTACACTCGCCAGTTTAAAATATTGTTTTGATTCAATGACTAAGCAGGTGATATTAATAATTACCAGATTTAAAAATAAAAGCATAGCCATTAAGAAAACGTAACAGTAATAAATGACAATTATAGGACATAAACATCAATCCATCAGGGTGAAAGCAATTGTTTCAATATAAATTCTGTGTCTGTCAAGGATGGGAATAGTAAAACAGAAGGCATAAAGAAATTAATATAATAATGCACTAAGTACAGAATAAATTAGTGATGCACCAATTAAAATTAGGTTAATTATTTTAATAATATATTTTAACATTGCAATTAATGGTTAAGATCAGTAAATCAATTAATATTTTCATGTTATGGCTGATTACAGATAAATATCTCTCAATAAATTCAGTCTCACTTTAGATTAGGGAATAATTATAAAATGACTTTTCCCTCAATTAACTCCTAATTACTGCATACTGAATAAAGCATTAATATGTGTGTTATAAGTACTACTAAACATATACTATCAATATGAATCCTAATAAGCTACTTTAAACTAAACATAGTTAATAGTGGGACTTAGACCCAAAACTTGTAAAAAATGTAATTATTTAAAAAGTGAACGTAGGCATTAATATTAATGTAAAGTATGAAAAATTTGAATTAATTTTAAGATTTAACATTAATTTTTCTAAAGATTAAGCCAATAAAAAAGCATGTTTTTCTCTTTCCAGAAGAAATGTAGTGTCTGCCTCCATCCTGTCATTTCAAATGCATCTCAGTAATCTTGGTCACTCTTGTTGCTGTAAAAGCTTGTGTGTAAACTTCCTAAATGGGTTTAAAGGAATAAAAATGTGAATTTCATTGTGCAGTTGTATGTGGAATAAATAATATGCTTCAACCTGAACCAGCAATAAGAGAAGCCAAGACAGGGTGTTCTCCATTACAGGCAGTGGCCAGCATCCCCAAGAGAGGGCCCTATTCATGGTTTCAGAACGCTTACAAAGGAGAAATGACGTAAGACTTAATGAGACCACTTTAGCCTGTTCGGTTTTTCCCAAAGCTTTTCAAACGTGTGAACCTGGAGGTTGTGAGCTTAAAGGAAAGTAAAAGATGAACAGTACCATGCATTGTGCTAACTCTGTATTTAATAGATTTAAGTATTTTAATACATACTCATTTTACATGAATGTATCAATTTGGGTAAGATGTAAAAAGCAAAGATAAAATATTTTCTAATATTAAACAAGAATCCTTTTAAATGCAATCAATATCATCCAGAAGGTTGTGGTCAAAAAGACGTTTTAATGTTTTTAAAAGAAGTCTCACCAAGAATTCTTCAAAAAAATCTTAATATTACAATTTAAAATAACTGTTTTCTATTTTAATTTATTTTAAAACACTTTTTATTTTAAAGTACTTTAGTCCTGTGATATCAAAGCATTTATTTATAATCTTTTGTAACATTATAAATGTTACGGTTACTTTTGATCTGTTTAAAGCATCCTTCCTGAATAAAATAATTTATTTATTTGGAAAATAAAAGCAGTGTATTGCAATGTTACCTTCATCTGGATCTGAAACATTCAGACTTAGGAAACACATTCCAACAGGTGTGTCTTCTGGAATTGAGGCAGAAAAGGCATTCTGGCTGAACACTGGTGGGTTGTCATTGACATCGATCACATTGAAGTACAATCTGACCCTGGTCAGCTCACTGTCCCCGTGCTGAGCTGATATAGTTAGTATGTAGTACCGTTCAATCTCAAAATCCAGAGCACGGGACAGGAGAAATTCACCGGAATGAGGATTGAGAAGAAAGAGGCCATCGCCATCATCCTCCTGAACGGAGAACACTGAGGTTTCATTCCCTTCACTATAAACTGTCTCCACATGTCCCACAATTGTCCCTATGAAGGTAACAGACAAGGCTGAATTTAAGCAATATTAGAGACATATTTGAATACTAGACTAGTAGAAAAAAAATGTGGTTGAAATGTGCTCACAAACAGATTATACAATTTATACAGTCATGGCCAAAATTGTTTGCACCCCTGAAATTTTGAAGTATTGCTCACAGAAAGTATTGCATTAACACGTTTTGCTATACACATGTTTTTTCCCTTTGTGTGTATTGGAACAAAACAAAAAAAAAGGATGAAAAATGGAAATTTGACATAATTTCACACAAAAATCAAAACCTGGACAAAATTATTGGCACCCTTTCAAAATTGTGGATAAATAAGATTGTTTCAATATAAAAAATATTGTGTGGGCAATATAAAAATCACACCTGAAAGCAGATAAAAAGAAGAGAAGTTGACTTAGTCTTTGCGTTGTGTGTCTGTGTGTGCCACACTAAGCATGGACAACAAAAAGAGTACTTGATAACCAAAATTGTGGAAAAATATCAACAATCTCAAGGTTACAAGTCAATCTCCAGAGATCTATATGTTCCTTTGTCTACAGTGCGCAACATTATCAAGAAGTTTGCAACCGTCAGGTTTAGATTTTTTTTATCTGTTAGTCCATGATGCCATGTGTCTGAACAAGAAGTCCAGTAGAAAAAAAGGCCCACAACATCAAACATCAAAGATCCAGTAGTTATATATAACCGTGGACATAGGGTACTTTTCATCACTGTGTGCATCAAACCTATCTTGTGGGTTTGCTGCCAAGAAGCTCTTTTTCTTATTTTCATCTGACCATAAAACCCGGTCCCGTTTGAGGTGTCAGACAACTGAAGTGGAGTTAAGATTGGTGGAGTTAAGATTCGATATAAGATTAAGATTTAAGATTCAGCAGATTCATAACATTTCCTGTTGACTAAATTACCGCCCTGGTGGTAGCTATTTACTTACAGCCACTTTATATTTGGTGAAGCTCAACAATCTATAACTGCACATCAAATATTATTTGGTTTTACCCACTGTGTAATATACTTCAGAGATATTACTTAAACTAATGATGGTGACCTCCCACCCCCATACTTCAATAAAAAGGTTCGATTTTTGTAGGGTTTTTTTTAACCAAAGATCAAAAGTATTAAACTAAACTAAATTAAACTAAAATTAAACAATACATTAATTCTGGCTATATATACAGTATATATATGTACATAGAAAAAAAAAATATATGTACATAGAAAAAAATGAATGCTCACCAGGGGGTGTGTCTTCCCTCACTTCAAATGAATATACAGATTTGGAAAAGGATAGATGTGTGAACCTTCTACTTCGAACTGGACCTAAGCCTGATTTGCTCATAGAAGGCCGAGCTGAGATGTTGGACCCCTTTTTCTCATTACTATTACCCAACTGTGTCCTTGGTGAACTGGTACAGCAAGTACCATAAACAGTAAACCTGAAGAAAATCTGTGGGATCAAAAGAAGAAAACATGACCATAATGAATAATAAATTATCCAATGCTGGAAAAAAAAAACAGACCAAAAGTGTGGAGCAACAAACATGGAACAGATTCAGCCGTTAAATCCCATGACATACAGGAAAAGGCTCTTTGTAAGAGACCTTTTTTTAAAACGGCAACAGTACACCTCGATTTGTGTAAGGTCTGTGCTTTGAGAGCTGTTGTGCTTCTCCCCTTACCAAAGTATCCCACACCAACCTGAATATGGTTCTTTATTTGGGTTCCCCAGGTACCCGCCTTTGTTAAGCTCTAAAATGTCAACTTAGATCTGGACAATCTGGTATCCAATGAGAAGCTCGGTGAATAAAATGGAATGTTCTAATCCTGCTCAACTGAAAACATCATTAATGCATCACTTCATTACCATTTATTTTTAAATACAAAATAAACTGAGGTTTTTCTATTTTGGTCACCTTCCAATATTCACACGTGTTTATTCATATTTGTATTATAAATACATTAAATGATAGAAATATATATATATATATATATATATATATATATATATATATATATATATATATATATATATATATATATATATATATATATATATATATATCCTTTTAGATTTATATATATATATATATATATATATATATATATGTATATATATATATATGATTTAGAATGCAATTTATTATATTCATTTAATTACATGACATAAATATTTAATAGAATACATGCATAAATATATCAACATATATGTACATAAATAATTTAAAATTGCCTACTAAATCAATGTGCTCACAATTGTCTTAAGGGCACGCAGAACATAACATTCAGGCAACTGTATATATCTTGAGCACTTTCGCAAAACTTTTTACAAAAAACAAAAGCAATATATTTACATTGTACTATATATATATATATATATATATATATATATATATATATATATATATATATATATATATATATATATATATATACTCACCGTCGCGTGCATGAGAAATACACAGAAATGTATTGATCCGCATTTGTTCATCTTTGCTAGTATCCATTTACCTTTCTACCCAAATATGAACGTTTATCGGACATAATACACTTTCGAAGAAGTTTGTGTGCACCATCTCTCTGTCCACTGTGCAGTATGAGTGTGTGAGTGTGAGTGTGTGTGTGTTTGTGGGTGGGTGGGTGATAGATGGTGATGATTTTATTGGCGCTTCCAGTTCAGATTCACCGCCTCTCCAACTGTAACGCCAAAACGCGCAGGTAACTTTACTTATACCAAACAAAAAGCCCCAAAGTTATAAATACGTTTCCCTTTTACTTTAGATATTTTATTATACGTAGTAAATATTCTATTTTCTAAAAGAACTTTGTTATTAAGTTCGATGACGTCAGATGTGTTTACAAGTCAGCTGGTCTTCCAGTGGCTTGATGCCATATCTGTCTGTCCGCTTTTAATGTGAACTGACAATGATCTATTTAAATGTTATATGGCAGCCAAGAGATATTGTGCCCTGTTTCTGTCTCCATTTGAATTCAGAGGATGCCAGCATGGCACTCGCCCAAAAGGCGAATGAATGGAGCGACGCTTTAAAAGGGGAGCCACCAGACAACCGTTAAACAGTGCAATAAAAGTGAAAAGTACAATTTGGCGAGTATTAATCTCTCAAATGATCTGAATTAAATACTTCCAGAGGAAAGCTGTCGAAACACGGTTTGTGAAGAGAACGATTTGAGAATCATTTCTTCGAACCAGTGATTCGTAACTGTCAAAGTCACGTGATTTATCTACCTTTTTGCCTGATCTCTCATCAGTTTATACATTTGTATAGTACAAATTAGTTGTAAAAGCCGTACAATTTCATAACATAGTCTATTATAAAGACACTTCTTATTTAATGTTAGACTATTGCATTTTTAGTACTTCAACAAGACATTTGACATTTCTTTGTAAAATGTGTTTCTATTCATGTTTGGGCAAAGCAGTTGATTCAAGGTTTTTTTTTAAAAACTACTTTCATCCAATAGGTTTGTAACTAATTTTACCGTAATGTTTTTTATGTTTTTCAAGGCTGCTACCTTGGCCAGGTCTTTCTTGTAAAAGAGATTCTGGATCTCAATGGGACCTCCTGGTTAAATAAAGGTAAAACAAAAAAGAAAAATGTGCAGTAGAGTAAATCCGTTCACAAAAGACTTGATTGCAGGGAATACATTTTTTCCTTCACGTCTATTGCCATCTGAAAATTCTGGCCAGTTGATAGTACATAGACATATCACAATCAACCACAGGTGGTTTTGTTTTTTCAGCTACAATCAAAATACTTCTTCAACCACATTATTTAAACTGACTAGAGTTGCAATTAACCATCAACTTTTAATACACTGCGAGTATTAAAATCACAAGCTTCACCCCAAAGCGCCCTCTGGAGGAACTAAAGGGAGTCTGCATTATTTTTCTAGCCTTGTGTTGCTCATTACTGTCTTTCTCCATCTTCCAGATATTTACCTTCAGGTCAAGTAATTAACAGTACTATTCAATTTACAAACGAGTTGTGACAAATATGAAACAGTTAAGTGCTTTTCTCGTGTTCTTCCCACCATCTTGTTTTTTGCAACAGATAAATTCACTTTCAAACAGAAATATCAAACACCATTTAACCCAAAAACTGTAGTCACAATGCTATGAATAGGTGCTTTAGAATATCCCGTTTTGTTCTTCCTTGCTGTATTGGTCCTTGCAGAGGATGTCAAGGTGAAACCTGAATAAGATGACATCATCTGTAGTAAAATAGTAAACAAAGCAGTTCCACATCATCGCCACGGGGCGTCGCTGTATTTACATATTCCTTAACATACATTTTGTTCTGTCGCATTGCTTATTTCAAGTCAATTTTTTTGCTTTTTACGTTACATTTATGCTGTATGAGGAGTGATAGAGTATCTAACTGCACTGCATTCATTCGTATGCCAAAACACAACTTCATGCAACACCGGGGAAGGCTTTGTGTGAAGCAACATTCTTCTAAATTGCACATAATAATTGGATAATTCAAAAACTTTTAGTCTTAAATGCGCTGCAACGTTTAATTGGCTGATGCAGATCATTTCTTTGTTGACTTTGCAATATTAATAAACCAGTTAATAGTACAATGCATACATGGACCGATCACACTTAAATGAGGGAGAATTACTCATCATTAATACAATCACTTCAGATTTTAAGTATAATATGCTTAAACTCTGTTAGTACAGTAACTACGGAAGAAAAAAAAACAGGACAGTTTTCTAAAAAAAAGAAATGTTTACTTCAGACACATTCTTGAATGTCAAACAAAGCTGCATTCTTGTAATTAGAGTGGTATTCAAAGTACAGTTAAAGGACCTTATGACGGCAAATACGAAAAATATTTTAAAAACTAATATGATAGTGCACTACAGATCTACATGAACCAGAGAATTGTGCTATGCACCTTCAGAGAAACAGTTCGAATCGTATAATTCAACCTTAAGCTGTTCCTGGCGAGAACTACCACTAACAAAAAACAAAAAGATAAAAAAAGGAAACTTTAAAGACTGAAGACACATATAGTGTTAACTTTACAAAAGGAGAATAACACTGTACATCTTAAAAACGTCGCATATACACAGCCTAACAATTCTTGTTTCTGCTGCATTACGTTTGAAGATGTGAATCGTGTACAATTGGGTTTATGGCATGAACAAGAATCTAGGCTACTTCAGTAGCTAATCTACTCATCATCTTCCTCATCTTCGTCCTCCTCCTCCTCTTCGTCATCTTCATTCTCATCGTCATCCTCGCCACCATCTTTTTTGGACAAGCCTGCAATTCCCTTTGTGCGGTATAGGGCAATATCCTACAGAAGATTTGAAAAAATTAACAAATAATGCAAGTTTATGAATATTAAAGAGTACAGAGGGAGGAAAGAAGAAAGAAACGATACACTACCTTGTCGTACTTCTCCTTAAGCTTTGCAGCTTTCTTCTCGTAGGGCTGCTTCACCTCAGCCGATGAGCTGTTCCACATTTCTCCAAGCTTCTTGGCGATGTCTCCGATGGTAAGACCTGGGTTCTCACCCTTAATCTTAGGGCGGTAGTCACCACAGAAAATAAAGAACGCCGACCTTGAGAGGGAAACATGCATTCAAACCAAACCATCTAGAAAAGTGCTTTACAGTCAATAGGAGTGCACAGCTTGAACGTACGGTGGTCTCTTGGGGGCGTTGGGATCCTTAAATCGCCTCTTCTTCTCGCCCTTGGGTGGGATGTAGTTCTTCATTTCTCTCTCATAGCGAACCTTATCTTGCTTGGCCATATCCTCAAACTTGCCCTTCTCTTTGGCAGACATTGTCTGTTCAGAATAAGAAAAAGTTGTATCAAAAAGGGCAAGTAACAATACAAAACATTTGCAAAGGTTTTTCTAAGGAAGCCTAAAAACACAACAAATAAGATATTTATATAATAAAGGTTGTTCAGAACAGTACCTTCCATCGCTCTGAACACTTCTTGGAGAACTCAGAGAAGTTAACGCTGGCTTCGGGGTGCTTCTTTTTGTGCTCTTCACGACAGGTTTGGACAAAATAGGCATAAGAGGACATTTTCCCCCTGGGCTTTCTTGGATCTTTACCCATCTTTACTCTCTGGGGAAAAAAATTAGTCTCAACTAAATGAAGGTGACATGCTATACTCATTTTATAATTTGTAATCTTTTACAATTTTTATGAAAACGCTTCCTACATGTATTTACTGCAAAAATGTTCTCCACAATTCAATAGGAATTAATGGAGGCTATATAAATATATATATATATCCGCAGGTGTATGTATATAAATATATGCGTTTTTTTGTGTATGCATATATATATACACATACACAAGAATCTATTTATAGATTCTTGTATTTATAAATGTTTCCCGTAGTTAATTGATGTTTAAAATATATGTGTTCATTACAAAATGTGTATATATACTTTTTTAATCGTATATATAGATATATAGAGAGATATACATTCTTGTATTTGAAATTTTTTCCCATTGATTATGGACGTTTAAAATATACAAAATGTACATACACATATATACACACTTTTAATATTTTATATATATCCACATATACAAGAATTTATATATCTATCTAGTATTTATAAATGTATATCTTGTATTTATAAATGTTTCCTGTAGTTAATGGACTTTTAAAATATATTTGTTCATTATAAAAATGTGTGTGTGTATATATATATATATATATATGTGTGTATATTATAATTATTTACAATATCTATAATTTTAAGTATCTATAAGTCATTATGTACTATGAAATGCACGTTTTCTCAAACTGAAACAAAAAGAAAGATCGATGATGAAATATGCAGTGAAATCCCATTGAGATGGACGGTGAGATGCACAAAGACCCCCTCAGGTTCACGGTGAAAGACAAGGACATCCTCCATTTCGTGAATAAAATCGCATAAGTAATGATTTGATATTCATTCCCACTATTTTATTTTCCTTTATGCGTTTCACGTTCACAGGCGCATCGACCACGACAGATCGCACAGGGCCCGCCTTAAAATACCTAAACGGTGCAACAATAATATTTCTTCTTCCATTTTGAAAAAGCCGTCTTCATGAGAGAAAGTCCCCCTCAATTGTCTCCTCCCACATTCCTGTGTAATTTCCAGGACCTAAAATTACCGCACTTGGTCCGTTTTTAGCCTCTGTCCCGCCGCTTTCCGTTATGATCGTCTCCCCTATGGAAGAAGTCGGTCTGTATGGACACACAGAGTCTCTAACTATAAGCGCGATGCAATGGGAGTTTCTCTCTCGTTCAACTGGAGCTGCACGAGCACAGCTAGCAGAGCCAATATGGCTTCCTCTCTCTCCCTCTCTCTCTCTTTATGTCTGCCAGAAAGAGCCGCATTCACACAGCACCGCAAACAATATAAATATAATTGTATCCCCTATTTCTCGCTCGGAAAACACCTTCGTTCCCCAATATAGACATTCTGATGTTTTTATAGGAGTTGAAACAGCGACGCAAACGCGCTCGCATGAATTGTAAGCGATTACTGAAGTTGAATGGCGCTTCCAGCCCGTCTCCATCCCCCGCCACACACAGGCGCCGAGCAGATCCTCCGCAAGCCAGCCATATTACATTACAGGACACGAGCGAAACACAGGGAACGACGAGCACGTTACCCCGGGACCGGTCGGTCCATCCGAGCCGCTGTTTTAGTGCGAGAAAGCCGAGCGCGTCACGGGTAAACACACAATAACAGCCGAAGCGCTCGTGCTTTAGCTTTGGCTGACACACACTGCATCCGTCATCGTATAACACTACCCCTGCGCCAGGAAAACAGCAGTGATGTCGTCTCTTCAGGGATTTTTCCTTCAGGAGATTTCACTATGACTGAACGACTTGCGAATCGATTCTGACAAAGATTGCTCGCTCTGCGTTCACGAAATTACCAAGCAACTACCAAGGGAAATTTGTTATAATATACGACGTTATTTGAATAAAAATAGGCCTTGACAAGCATTTTTTTTTACCAAACTCACCAGCTTTCTCTGTTTGCAGCGTCTGTGGATGGATAGATAATGGGGCTTTGAAGTACAATAACACCGACGCGCGCTCTTCCAAGTGCGTGAAGAACCCTCCGCTCACGAGAGACACAGCATACAGTCACGGATCCCATTGGCTACCGCCAAGTCCTCCGCGCCTGTGATTGGCTGATGGCGCACTATAGCCTCTACGAGAGCTGAGGGGTGATTGGCTGGTCGGCGGCGAAACGTCATATTTTTCCAACGGCGCGTGAATATGAAAAACCATACATTGACGCGAGTGTAATAGTATCAGACACCGTTTTGTACTGCTGTGAACTTACTGTAGTGCATGTAAGCACACTGGTGACGTTGAAGTAAAGCTTTCAAGTTGTGTAATGAATATTTGCTTTAAATAGATAGTGTTTTGAGGATTTCACAGCACGAATGCATGTTGAAAACTGTCTGAAGAAAGAAAGAAAGAAGTGTATGCATTCACTACCAGGGTGCGAATTGCTGGGGGCTGGAGGGGAAATGAAGGCTTTGACCCCCTCTTAACAATAAAAACAAATAGTTGTGAGTTTTTAAGAGTGCATGAGACAATATTAATTATTTATATTATCAAAAAAACAACAACAACACATTTTCAATAGCGTTTCAAATTATTTTTATTTAGTTGAGTGTCCCGGTCATCCTGAATTTACCCCTATATTTTGTGTAAATGTATGACTTCATGTCATATTCACATATGCATTAATTTGCGTGTTTTTTTTAAATAGTGCAAATGCAAAAGCTGATTTTAATCCCTGCACGAGTTTTGCATTCAACAAACTTGTGACAAATTAAGTATTAATTGATCATAGTATGTATTGTTTAACTTAATTGTTTTTCTTCTAGAAAATTGTTTTATAACACAATGATTTAATAAACATGACATGCTGCTGATGCAATGTTTCTAACCTTTCTGAAACGAGAATAGTGCATGAAAGAATGCGTGCTTTATCGTTCATCTTTATCGCTTATCATCGAATTAAATTTGGTGGTGAGTTTTATTGTCTTTGAAAAAAGAAATCGAGTGCAAGCTATTTCATTCTCCAACAACTCAAATCGGTAAACCTGTGCTACCTTTTTAAGTAAAATACTTTGTTAAAAGATGCTATATAGTTTATCGAGATAAAACATGTATTTTATTATTCTTGCTGTTATTATTATTATTTTCATTATTTTTATGCTTGGTGAGTTTTATTATTTCAATGTATTCTGTTAAGTCTGTACATTTGCATTCCTTTTACATGTATGTTTTTGTGATCCATTGACAATAATATTTTGTATAAAACATGGACATCAATGCACCATGCTTTCCACTGAGCGGCGCTAAAACCTAATAAAATCCACTTAACTTTAGATTAGCGATGATTCTGAAGGAATTTACATTTTTTTAAAAGTAACAAATATTTTAGTATTGAGACACGTGATTAAAGTAATATCTAGTTGACTATTATAATCTTAGTGCACGTTTTACACCATTTGCATGTTTTGTTTTGCACATAGGGCAATTATTTAAGCCAAAATGTAATCATATAGCATATAGGAACCTTGATTTCTGTACTAACTGAAAACTTTTTTTGTACACGCTTCACGTTGTCATCTGGTCATTTGGCTCTTGCGCGCGTTCGCGTTTGGCCCCCGCGGAGTGTCTGCTTGCTCTCGCGCGCCCGTTGTTGTGCGTTACTTATAACAACGCCATCTAAAAACATCCGATTACAAGCATTGGCATTAGCAATTCACACCAACAGGCTAAAAGATTCCAAAACAGGTGCATCAGAAGTAAAAGTCAGGATAGGATTACTATTTGCCGTCCTATTCTCTTCTCCATTCCTGTAAAATGACGGAGATACTGGCGAACAGCACATAAACCTCTCATACTGGACACATTAATGTCGTTTGGTCAACAGTAACAGAGTCAGATATTTCATATCTGTCAAGACGACCATGGCAAATTATGGTTTGACAAGTTTATTGTTATTGTAAAATATATTTTAAGCAAATTTACAGTGTGTTACTTCTGTATTCAGGTTTGTTTCACAGTGCATTTCATTTAGATGTTAACAAAAAATGGGATGTGTATGAAACTTCTCATAAAAGAGATTTCATCTATAGACCCAGCTCTTCTATTCCAACTCCAATATGGTGAGTTTCCTAACAGAAGTGATGCAAATGTCTGAGTTGCGAATCATCAAACTCTTTTCTATGTTTAAAATATAAGGTCGAAAACATCTGGCAAGATCTATAGAAATTCATTTGCGCTTGATGATCCAGTGGGTGCGACTGCATACAGTGAAGACTTCTGCTGGAAGCCTGTGTTAAAGACTGCCTGTATTAGGTCTGCTACAGCGTCAGGAAACAGAAGGAACAACCCACACCCAAGCCAGGTAAATGGAATATGTTGTAATGTTCTGTGTTTCGTTGGTTTGTAGTGTATCGTTTGAAAGCGCCTGCTTGTACTAATGCTCGAATGAATTACCGGTAGTTAAACTTAAAAAAGCTCAACAGTAGCACAATATTTATGTTTCATGGAAGAAAGAAAGTCATACGAGTTTGGAAAATCATAAGAATCTTAAAAATAAAAGTTGCAAAGGGAGAACCTTTCGGTGATTTTTACTTCTTATTGTGAAGATCTTAATCTGAAGAACCCCTTTCCACACTAAATAACCTGAGTGAACCACTTTTTCTTTCTTTTAACACAAAGGCATTTATGGTATGGAGGCATAATGCAGATCAAATGAAACACTTTGATGGTAGTTCCTCTCTTCAACTTTCTTTGGCTGAGAAGGAAATCCAAAAGGCTCTGAGTGCCCAGTACAAGTCGACCTACAGGACTGACTTTATTGGATTACCTCAAGGTGAGTTCTAAGAATTACATTATACTTTTATACACTGAAATGCATTTGAAACCTTTTTAATATCAAGGTCTCGTGGTTCCAATGATTGTATATCATTGGAACCAGCTTTCAGCTTTCCTGTAGCTCAATCAGTAGAGCATTGGTGTTTACCACGCCAAGGTCATGGGTTTGATCCCAGGGAAAGCATTAACTGATTCAATGTGTTTCTTGAATGCAATGTAACTCGCTTTGGATAAAAGCGTCTGCCAAATGTATAAATGTAAATGTATATCTTATTATGACTGAAACATCTCAATGTCTTGTTATATTCTGTCCGAATCACAGGGAATTTGAAGAACCATGCAATCCATGCTCCTTTTAACCTCCGTCATGCTGTCCACTACTATACCCAGACCGAAATGAGAGACAACTACCGCCCACCCAAATCCAAACTTGAACTTTTGGGGAACAACTCTCGCTATGGGTGCAATAAGCTGCATGGTATAGCAGCAAGGGGTATCGGTAAGCTTCTGCAAACCTGCAACATTTCTGTTTCAACTAAGGCTCAAAGACCAAGCCAAATTGTTTGAAATTGAAAACAGCCAACCCTGTCAGTAGCCTAGACACAATGCAGACACAAATGAGTAAGCTAAACATGCAATGAATTACAAGTTGAATTGCAAGTTAAAGGTGCAACAGGTGACTCTCTACACAATGTTTTCTATGCTGGTTACTTATATCCTGATACAAATGACTATGTTAGTGGTCTAAATTTATTTTTCTAAATATATATCGTCTGTGGAAAACATAAGGACCGTAAAACGTCCGTCCAATCATTGCTTTCTATTCGAATTAAATTATAGCATGTGTTCCCTGTCAGTTAATGTGTGTTTGTATACCACTGTACACGCAGACATCGTACGAAATCAGCTTTCATGTATGCTGTGCAGACAGAGCTAGAATGGCAGGCGAACAGCAACAACCTAACTTTCCTTCTGGACAAACAACAAGCAGACTTTCATCATGGAAACACTGGCATGCAAGAAATATTGTTACACACTGACATGTTTTGTTACACAACCAAAAACTTGCTGCATCTAATTCCGTTTGTTGTTTGTGTTCGTTATTGTAGTTCTGTTACAAAATGTACTGTAATTCTAATAATGCAATGTTACAAAATGATGTAATCCAATTTCTTTAAACTTCGCATTTCCCAGATCACCTATTGCACCTTTAATTAGTGTCAATCAGACAATTAGTTGACAGTTACAAGGTAGGCTTTCTAATTATTCAATTATTGATAAAGAGGCCATGTTACGCCCTTTTACAAAGTCTTGAATTTGTTTTTGGGGTCTACTAGAATAGTTTTTTTTTTTTTTTTTCACACATTTTACATTGTTGCAGCACCTCTCTTCCCAGTCAGTCATTAACGCTCTTTTTTCCTCCAGTCTCTATGAAGCGTCTCCTTCTAAAAAGCTAAATGTGATCTGATTGGCTGACTGTAACAGTGTGTTGGTCAACTGCTTCAGGCATGTTTCAGAAATGTCATCTCCCTTTAACATAACTGCATGTTTCAACACATTACTAATGCATCTCAATGCCTTGGGTGGGAACTATTTAAAGAAACATTTTGACGTGGACGTTCCTGGAAGAAAATTCAAGAATAATCGAGGCATTTCAGGAAATTCAGAAAATGTGCTTACTGGTATAGAGAATAACGTCTTTGTGGACTTTGTAGCTTTGCAGCTCTTTTTCATACTCAAACAGCAACATTTACACACTAAAGAAAGCTGAAAATGTTAATGTAAAAAATAAGAAGCATAATAGGTCCTCTTAAGCAAAACACTATTAAATCAGTATGGCACACAATTTAAAGAAGAATGACACAATTTTATTCTACATTTTAGTCCCTTCAGTGGTTTACAACTGCATCAATAATCAGGAAAAGAGCAAACTGCAGACCACCTACAATAAACATTTTGGAAGCGGACACACAGATGTCTCCTCAGTGCTCAAATCGATCCCACTTCAGGCGTTTCAACACATTTGCAAGCAATTACCTGATAAAGGTGAGAAAGAGTGATGCTGTGTGTTCTTACTGAAACTTTAGAATACTAACGTTCAACTAAATTATTAAATAAATGTTCTTATTGTTAGAAATTAATGCATGTTTACCTGATTATAAGACTTCGGTGATTTTTCAAAACATCATACTAAATTCAAACAAATTAGATCAACAATAGCAAAAGTTGTTGTATATACTATTAGAGATACTAATCTTGCTTGAGAAACAGATCATTCCTACAGTTTGGCGTGTTACTGTTAATTGTTTTACGTATTTTTATTTTGTCTTTTACCAGAAAAGAAGGATGTGGAGTCTTTGCGCATAAGCAGCTCCTCTTCTCATGGATGTAAGGTGAAGAATACTGGTGTGTTCATGCAAGCCCCTTCCACACTGGAGAGGATGTCAGCTTGGCCTGGGCCTTTATAAACATGGCATTTTGAACCACGAAAAGCTATATGAAAATGTGTTTCTAATAAAGGGTTTTTTAGGCTTCTTGTTTCTTCCAGAAGACAGAACACTCCCAATACAATGATACGCCTTCATGCATCTTTGATGGTGTGCTTAATAAAACACTGAAAGTAAACAAATAACAGGCATAAATCATGTTTTATTATACATTTCATTCTTTCTTTTTTTGTGGAGATTAGTCGAAGCAAAAATAGATAGAAAAATACCATTAATCATTTGTCTCTTGCAAATAATACATCTCTTGAGATTTTGTACTGGTGAATAAGGCCCTGTTGCCATGAGGTAGGCATTTATGTATTTCTTTCTAAAATAACAGTAAAGATATAAATCAATAACTTAAAATGAACTGATTCATTAATAAAGAGGTAGAGATGCACACAGCAAAGTAGAAAAAACATCAACACCAACAAAAAAAGCAATTTAACTGCACTTTAGTCCAAAAACCAAATCGATCAAATTTACCAAAAAGTGTTTTCCTCCGCCTGAAAATTAAGAAAATGAGCCAACGTGTTTCTGCTTAAAAGGCATTTTCTAAACATTATAAACGTGGCCATCGTCACAATGCATGCGTAGCCACCCGCTCTGTTTTGTGTTCAGGTAACCCGAGACTCAGGTGCGCTGCGTCTCTAAGCTCCTTGCAAAACAACCAAGCAGTCTCTAAAGAGAGCGAAAGCCGAGCTGAAAAAGACGAGTTACTCTTAGATCTCTCCAGTTATGCCACTAGGCAGGAAAATTCGGGCCTCATCTGCTGGAGCCCTACTTGAGACGCATAACAAGCCCAGGTATTATGCTTTATGTTTTTTATTGATCTAGCTTTCCATGATTTCCAGTTCTCATATTTAAGCATTTCATTCGCTCCACACTGCTTTAAAACAGCGCCTGATACTGGGACTAATTTGTTCTGCTTCAAGACTTTTATCTCAGTATGAGGACTAGGCTTCATATCACATTGGTATTCAGTTATTTTCCAGCTCCTGACCTTGAGTGTCACTCCTCCTGTTGCTCATAGTGTTTACTGTTGCCAGGGAATATGGGTAATGCTGGAACCATGCTGGAACACCATACCAGTTTGTGTTCTGAAGATTAATTCATTTGTGTTTTGATAGACAAATATGAAGATATTGCTTGACTCTAATTTGATTTGACTTAACATGCTCTTGGCTTTCGCTTTGTAAAATTAAATTCAGGAGGTGTAAAGTCCTCCCTGAAAAAAACTCTGTGCTTATTACAGAAGAAAACCAGCAGCTGTAGGTGGCAAAATAATTCTGTAAAAATGTACAATAAAATGTACAATAGAATTGAAATCTAATCTAACACACATGTTTTATGGAAACATTCCATAGACATAATGATATCCATCCTCTAACCCAATCATTTTGTCCCCATAAGGCAGGGTATACCTGAATCTCAAACACATACTATTGTGTCATGAATAGGGATGGGTATGGTTAAGGTTTTAATAGTATTACTACTCTTACTAATACTGCTTATTGATCTTTATCAATACATTAACGGTATAACAGTAATTATGCTATTTTTAAAATAAATTATTTTTGTAAATGTTTTTATGTTTTATATGCATAAGATAATATACAATATAAGAACAAATAAAATACAATATACAATAAAACAAAGATACAAATGAAATAAACTAAATAAATTAAGTGTGTTAATTTCATTATGGTCTGTTACTATTCAGGTGATCAAAAGTAAAATAATTCTGCAAAGTTTTCACTGTATAAATTGCTAAATTAATACTTATTAAAGCTAAAAGTATTCATCCAAGAGGTTTGAATAATTTTCTCTGTGCGTTTAGTTCTCATTAATGATGCAATCGACAGGTTTATTAGGCTGCTGTCACTTTAAGACTGAATGTAGATCTAATAATACAAGTAATTAAATTAATTCTCTCCCATTCTAACATATTTCCATGTGTATTTGATCGTCTAAATCAGTATTTTTCAACGTCTGTGCCGTGATACACTAGTGTGCCATGAGAGATCGTCAGGTGTGCCATAGAAGATTATTAAATTTCACCTAATTGGTCTAAAAAAACTTTTTTTTGAAAACTAATTTATCATAAAATACTTTTTCTTTGTGTTTATTTGATTCCCACTCAAGACACTTTGATAAGCATGACTGTATATTGTTAATATAGGCTACAAAGTTTAATTTATTAACATTTTTGGTTTGGCCTTGTGATTTTTTTCAGTATAAAAATGTACCTCAAAATAGCTCAAAATAGATTGAAAAACACTGGTCTAGACAAAGCCTAAACTATAATTATCTTGTTTCGGAGCACACACACCTAATTCACCTTTTTTTTAAATCATCCAACTCATCCCACAATTTAGCAACATTAGAGACAATCCCTGATTGAGCTGATTCTCTCTCTGATTTCTCTCTCTCTTTCTCTCTCTCTCAAGCTGTGACAAGCACCTGTAAGAGCAATAAATGTTGAACATTATATTCAGTGCAACACTCTTATGCAGTATTTCAACAGATTTTGGACCAGTGTATGGAGCTGCTGGACCGACCCAAAAGCAGGGCACGCGGTACAGGCAGCAGGCCGACGGGGCTCTGCATTCTCCTGGGTCCATATCAGACCCAACTGAGAGCCAACAGCTTCCTGCCTGGCTGGAGAGAGAGCTTTTGAGGCAAGAACCCAGACGACACTCTCTTGCCCTGGGAGATGATGTTAAACGTATCATGCGAAAACGCTACCGAGCAGATCCAGCTGGCACCCTCTGTGAGCTCAAGGTAAAAGTCAAAGGGTCGCACTTGTGCAGCATCTGCTGCATTTCCCAACAAATATATTCTATCTAGATTGAATGGCATCTTGCCTCAGCAACATCTCTCACTGGTCAAGGTATGCAAATGCAAATGTTATAATGATAACCAAGCGGGTTGGGGACTTGAATATGAATTTAGAGTCTAATCTAATGTTTTACCATTTAATATGTTGACTTATATGTAAATTTGAACCCCACCCCCAACACAGAGCCCACCCTCATATTAGTCTTGTTTTGCATTTTTTAAACTGAGCTTTCTAACCGACCAGTAAACCGAATTCAGATTTTAAATCAGCATGAACTTTAGGTATGTATATGTACAGTATATGTATCTTTTAATATCTTGTATATGCTCTTAATCGTATCATATTTTATGCTTCAAAAAGCTATTATATCCCAGGTTTTAATGTAGGAAAAAAAAACATATTGTAACTGTCATTTTAGTATAACAAGTTGTCATTGATGTATAATAATAGGTCACTCTTCTCATACCAAAGCTTCATTAAAATTGCCAGAACCAAATCATTAAGTTACTGTAGGACAAAATTGCTGCCATTTCCTAAAATGACATTTTGTATCAAGTACAGAATCCATTAACTCATTAGCTGGATGACCTTTGGATGGGCAGCCATTGCAGGGTAATCTGTCATGACTAAAAATGACACAATAGACATGTATTATTTATTTCAAATAATAATATAGTGCTTGAACTTGCACTCAAGCAAGCAAATCAATTACTTTTTTCCTTATCAAGCCCAAATTTGTTTGTGCTGGAGGTAATTTTCCATCTGACTGCACACTGAAATAGGCATTAAAGTTATAATCTGTATTTATGAGTAGGAGAGCAAATAACTACAAGTACGTAGGGATGCCGCTAACTACATTTCCCAGTAGTGTAACAGCAGCTTAGCTGTTTTCAGGAAATTTACCGTACATGTTTATTTAATCCTGTCAGCCTAATTAAAAGCGTTATTGTTTCTGTGGCAGATGCAGTACTTATTATCAATCCCGCTTAATTTATCTGAGGTTCCCTCTGCAATTTCCTATGGATTTTTAGAATGGTGATTTTTAATATGTGAGATAATTTAAGTCTGTGGTTAGCCTAAAGAGACTTTAACGTTTTGTTGTTCAGTACAAAATACAATCTCATACATACATTTCGAAAACTTAAGTTGCTAACAAATTGCAAATATATATACCAGTGTATATAAATGTCTCATATCTCTTCTCATCATTTCATGATGCCATTTCTGTATTCATGGTAGATGGTTTGACTGCATGTAATCTTTCGACTTTCTGTAGACTTATGACAAATTTTGATCCACAACATAATTAAAGGGCATCATGTTGCATCAAAGCCATTTCAATTTAAAGTGAATTCATTATTGTAAGGAAGAGCAGAACATGTGACCGCAACCTGTCGAAAACCAGCAGCGGTTTCATTTTTTGACATATTAGAAGGTGCTATTTGATCATCCAACAAATGTCAAACAACACTCTTCGATTTATACTGCATTTACCACAGTGATTATGTGATGTTAATCTCTGTCAGTCTTCTTTCTTACAAACCTCTCAACTTTAAACTCACTTGTTCTATGAGATTTATGCCTTGTTTATTTTTTGATGTCCAACGTAGATCGAGACGATGGTGTCCATTGATGATCTAAAGCAGATTAAACTGGCTTATGATGTATGTATTCAAAATATTATTTGATTATTTTCTCTCTAATTTTAAATGATTAATAAGACAAAATATGATTTTTCTAATTCTGTTCTTTTGAGCAGGAATTTGCAAAGGTTGGCATCGATATGTTGGATTATTCAGAATTCAAATCTGTTGTGGAAAACTGCCCAGGTTTGAAAGGAGTTGTAAGTATGATTGCAAACATTATCTTAAAAATACTGTACCAGTACTGTACTAAGAGGTTTATGTATTCAGTTATATCATGTTGCTTGTGTAAATGGATTAATGGAGACCCAAATCTAAAATTTAAGTATTGTTGTACAATATTTTCTCTATCACTGTCTTCCCAACCAATTCTTTGGACTAACACTTTCTGAAATGTCACAGAAAGAATCTCACATTCGCCAGCTATTCATGAAGATCGATTACACTTGTGATGGCAAAATCGAATGGGTATGAATAATTTCCTCGTTAAATCTCAAACTGACAATTTATTAAATGCATTTACGTTTTTGCATATGAAAAACCTTAGTGGCAAGCGGTCAAAATGGATGTCCTTCATTAACATTGAATACACACGTATTTGTGCAGAAAATTGCTTGCAAACATTTTCAGATACAAGATGTGACTGAAATTTAGTTTCAATTTTCTAATTTCCACTCCCGATGACATTTTTAAATAATTGTTGTATTATGTAATGAATTAACATTTTACCAACTGTATTGTTCTATATTTTTCATAATATTATATTGACATTAATATACAAATATTTACATAATTAGTGAACAAGACTCACCTTTACCATGAAAAATTGAACACACTTCCATAACAACTTATATTAAAGTCTATATAAAGTCTATATCTATTAAAGTCTTCCTCTCTTTCTATTAGCATGAGTTCTGCACATACATATACCTGGAGTACGAAGCAAAGGAAGAGACTATACGTCGCAGTAAAATGGCATCCTTTTTATTGCCGGCTAACATTAAGTTTCTAAAACGTGGGAAGCCTATAGTGAGAATCCACTTGCCTTCTAATGGCACCGTTTTCACTCTAAGAGAAGATGGGATCATCAACTGCTGGACCCCCAAGCTATATTTGAAGAGCAAGAAGAATGTGTTTGTGAGTTACATTCACATTTTACTCGTTTACCTCTCCTGTATTCTTGTTCCTGCTCTCCTCCATTTTTTAATGATCTCATATTTGATTTGAATCACTTCTCTGTTTCTATATCCAGCCTGAGAGATCCGTCATTCGAAAACCAAAATGGGCTACTGATTTTGTGCCAATGCCAGAGTACAACAAACTGATTATTGGAACTGGGTAAACTGCTCTTAAAATACATTTCTTTTTACATAAAAGTCTTTATATTACACTGTAATGTACAAAAGCTTCTAAGGAAGATTTTTGCCGATGACATGCTGTTTCAAATGAAGATGAAGTAGTCTATTTGCAGATGCTTTTATCCAAAGCAATTTACATTTATTACATTGACAAGTCCCTTCGAGCAGCCCAGGGACTGCTCTACTATTCTGCTCAAGTATACCTTGTAACTTCGTAGTGTTCTTGGGAAAAACATTTCTTTTTATATAAAACAGCCGCATCTGATCTCAGCCTCTCCCTCAGTCAATCCAAACAACATCTTTTCTCCCACTTTACAGATCCAGAGAGATCCAGTTTTATGAGCTTTCCTCGTTGGAGCCTTGCTGTCAGTTGAGTGCACTTGAAACTGTGCCTTTAAAACTGGATTACTGGTGAGCAGACCAGATCCATGTTGCTGTTTTGTGTGGTTTCGGAGTTGTTGATAGTGTTTTATTCATGTTCAATGTTTTCAGATATGATTTTAGTTCAAAAACAATCTGCCTTTACAATGTAATATTATATTAATTTAATACACTATGCTCTTTGATGAAATGCCAATGCCAATTTTTTTTTGTTATTTGTTAGCTCTACTGGCCCTGATGAATGTATCATTGTATATGGCGATACTCAAGTAAGTAAACAAAGGCAGTCTTACACAAATATTTCATAAAATACAATGTATTTAACTAATCACAAAGATTTTGGGACTCTAGGGTTGCGTGAACATCCTGCTAATAACATCGATCAGGGAGAAACTGAGGTAAACACATTTTTCTTAATAATACAAATTTTCCATGTGCAGTTTTGTAAAACAAAATTACAATAGCATGTCATGCAGGCATGTTCTAATTTCATAAAGTAATGAATACATTATTTAGGAAACGTTGATACTGTTCACTGGAGAGATGTGGATAACTGACATGTTAAGAATATTATATTACCTTGCTTATTGTGTATGATATTCATCTAATTTACAATTACATGTTTATTCTAGTAACATAAGCAAAATCCAAACAGGCACAAGAACAGTCCTTTTTATGGTATATTTTGTGCATGCTTTGTAATAAAAAAAACAAAAAAACAATGCTCTTATGTCCTAGATTGTGGAAAAGATTGCAGCAGGTTGACAACATTCCAAACATAAGCCTTGACCGTGCAGTGCAGTCTCCAGAAGTAACATTTATCAGATGGAAAGTCCACCATGACTGGGTGTCAAAGGTTGAACATTAAATCTTTTCTTTAAATCTGGTGTTGTTCTATTGCTACAATGTACACAAATATACATTGAAATCAATTGTAAATATTCCTTCTGCGCATTGCTGAAATGTTATAATAAATTACTTTTCATAATCATAATTTTTTTTTCCAAATGAAAAAATAAGCATCTAATATGTAACAATATTTTATTATCAATTCAGGTGAAATATTTTCAAAGCATACCTGCCATTGTATCCTCATCCGGGCATGAAGACACTGCCCTTGTTATAGGTAACATTTAAAAATTACTTCTATTATATATATACTGTATACATATACACACATGTATATATATATATATATGCTTTTTTTTTTTTTTTTGCAGTATAGTGGGATAATGTGATTGTTTTCTTTTCACTCATTTAATTGGATTATATGCCACCCCAAAGAGAAACATTAGAAATGATACACTGCTCAAAAGAATTAAGAGAACACTTAATCATCATAGTATAACACCAAGTCAATTAAACTTCAGGGATACACAGTATGTCTGTCAAAAGTATAAGTGATAATACTCAGTTGAATCAGTTTCTCATGCTTTGGTGCAAATGAAAGTAACAACAGGTGCGCTGGCGAGGCAACAGAAAGACATTCCCCAAAAAGGAAATGATTTTGAAGGTGGTGTCCATAGACAATTGTTCTCTCCTTATTCTTCCTGACTGATTTGTCTGTAGTTTTGTGTTTTGTTAGGGTCCTTGTCTCTGTCTCTAGCCTGAGACAGTTCCTGTAACCCAATCAGTTTGCACAAGCAGTCCTGCTCCTCTAGGATGGCACATCCTTACGTGCTGTCACAAGGATGTTTGGTGTGTCTCCCAGGATGTAGAAGGACAACAACCCAGCAGCAGGACCTGGATCTTACTAAGGACCTGGAGGGTGGCATGAGGGCCAAACGTCCTCTAGTGGGACCTGTGCTCACAGCTTGGCACCATGCCACTCGATTGGCATTTGCCAGAAAACACCAGAATTGGCAAATCCACCACTGGCGCCCCATTCTCTTCACAGATGAGAGCAGGTTCACACTGATCACACGTGGCAGACATGAAAGAGTCTGGTGATGCCGTGGGGAATGTTATGCTGCTTGGAACATCATCCAGCATGACCGGTTCGACTAGAGTGTGTTGCCACTTTTTAGATGACGGTTTTTATTGGCTGTTGTCAAATCATTTTAAATTTTTACATTTATGCATTTGGTAGACGCTTTTATGCAAATTGTATTAAATATACAAACAGACGCTTTTTTGGATTTTATCCAAAGCGACTTACATTCAAGGAATACATTGAATCAGTTCTTGCTTTCCCTGGGATCGAACCCATGACCTTGATGTTTTAAACACCAATGCTCTACTGCTTGAGCTACAGGAAATTATTGTCTTTATATAAAGATTTTCATATTGAATGATTTCATTTATTGAGATTCAGTGTGTGATTTAAGTGTTTCCTTCATTTTAGTTTGAGCATTGTATTTTGAGCCTATTTTAGGACTAATTACATTTGATTTTTACATTATTTCATGGCAGTTAAGCACATTATCCTCCTCATTATTGTATAAAAGTAATGAGAATCTTAATTAAAAATAATGAGAAATAGCAAGAGGAAAACATACAGACTCAATATGATAATGAGAATAGGGGTTGAATTGTGCTCAGTTGAATGAAAATAGTCACAGAGCTAAATAGGCGCATTGATCCTTACAGTTTTTAGTTTTTATTTATGCAAAATATATTTTAAGATATTTTTACTCCTGATTTTAGGATGAAATCTGACCTAATCATTCAAATTCAATCAAGAAAATAGTGTGTCTTCCTTTCTCACTTCTTTCTCAGTAATGTCTGTTTAACATGGCAGAAGGAAGAAAAAAAGCAGATCTTGCGTCTTGCATGTTTAATGCCAGAAGAGAGATCTGTCAAAACTCCATGTAATGAAGCTCCGGTTAAACTCATTTGAATAACACACCGTGACTCAGAAAGAGGGGAAAAGGGCTCTGAATCTGTCAGCTGTGATCTGTTTCAGTGGATATGTGTGTATGAATGTTTGACAATCTGTTTTTAATTAGGGTGCATTCATCCTTCAACATACATGCAAGAGCAGATGAGAGAGACGACAGACGTGAGCGAAAAGGGAAAGTCTACGAAAGTCACACAGAGGGCAACCAGCAACCAAACAACATTCACCATTCCCAAAGGAGCCATGACCTTTGATTTCTGTGAGAAGCAAAATCTTTTGGTCACCGGTGGGATGGACAGGCTGTTGCGCATGTGGAATCCTTATGTCCCTCAGTATGCTTTATATCCTCTGGATATTTTCTTCAAAAATTGGCATCACTCTGATTTCAATTTCTTATTCTTTTGGACCATTTCTGTACGTAATACTGTTATCAAATACTGATGTTCTACTCCAGGGTAGTAATTTTACATTTTGAAATGGTAGAACGCCAACAGGGATTTTGAAAGGTCATGATGCCCCTGTTTCCGATCTCTGGATCTCCTCAGAAGAGGGGCACATTTACTCAGTCTCCACAGACAAGACTGCTAAGGTGAGGAATTACTAAAATCCAAAGTCAAATTCAGGATGTATTACATTTAAGCGCTTTAAATTGTCTAAATATAACTAAGCCAAGCATTAAACCGAGCTAAAGTTAAACTGAATGTTCGTAACTAGTAAAAATAAAATTACATTTATAGACTTCACCACTGTTAATTAAATGAACAGTTCATCCAAATATTAAAATTCACTTGCTCACCCTCAAGTTCTTGCAAACCCGTATGAATTTCTTTCATCTTAATCCTAATTACAACACAGGGAATTTTTAAAGCATATGCTTATCATTCTTGTCAGTATAATGAAGGTGAATAAGGACAAGGCTATCAAGCTCCAAAAATGACAAAAAAATAAAAATAATCAATATGATTCATGAACTGTATTCAAAGTCTTATAAATTCAGAAAGTTAAATTCACCCAATCTCTCCATGATGCATTTATGAGAGAAGTAATGTCCAGAAGTAATGTTTGTGAAGGAATCGTTCTTTTTTATAAATCAGTTGATTCAGCCCACTAAACCGGTCTGAATAATTTGTATAATTTGTGGGTAATAACTTACCCACTCGATGATCCAGTATGAAATAACAACTTAAATTTCAGTCTGACAATAACAAAAAGTTATTTGCAAGACTTGCAATGTGTTGTGAAAGTCCCAAGTACCTATATTATTTATTTTGAAACTTTTTCCAAGCTTGGCAGACCTAATTTACTTTCATTATTTTGAAATCAGTGGGCAGAATATGGTTTAAAATTCTCCTTTTGTGTTTCACGTTGGAAAGAAGGTCATATGGGTTTGGAACAACATGAGAGTGCGTAAATGATGACAGAATTTTTCATTTTCTGTGAAGTATTCCTAGAGCAGTGCAACATAAATATGAAAATGTATTATTTTTGTATGACTTTTTTTTTTTTTCTTTTTTTCTTTTTTTTAGATATGGCATATTAAGGATGAGACGTGTCTGTTTACTGCTGATCCAGAAGAAAGTAAAATCCAGGGAGAAATGTTTGCATGCCTCTACTCTTCAGCTTTTAAGGGGCTCTACATTGCCACAGATTCTCTCGCCTTACTATCCCTTCAGACAAAGTACATATCATGGATGTTATATAACAAAGCCTATTTGGTTAATTTTATTCAAAGCCTATTATGAGTATCATTATGAGTTGGCTATAAAATATTAGATTATATGTGTATATTTAGTTAGAATTATCACATCGTTTAACATCAATTGTCATGCATTATGCACTATCTTTCTCATTTCATATGCCCTCTGTTGTAGACCACAGCCTAAGGGCAATCAGATTCTGTCCCATAACGAGCCAGTGTTATGCTGTGCATACAGTGAGCTGTTTAAGCAGGTGGTGAGCTGCTCTGAGGGTTCGGTGAGTGGTTTTGAGAAGTACCTGTATAAAATACATTGAGGATGCAGATTCTTAGTAAGATCCGAATAATAGATATACATTATTAGCCATAAGGTAATTCTATCATTTCAACTCTGCTGAGATGTTTTTAGTAAAGCAAATTTTGTACTTTAACATATTTACTTGAATTCAGGTTGTCAAAGTCTGGGATGTGGAATCTGGAGCTCAAATATTTGAGTTTGGAGGTGCTCATGGAGAGTCTGCAATCACCTGCATGGTGTTTGACTCTAGTGGCAGGAGGTTGTTAAATCAAAGATAAATATATGACATTACAAAACATGTGTGGGTTTTTTAGTGTTTTTTTCTGTCTGTTTTCACCAGGCTAGTGACTGGCGGAAGAGATGGGTGCCTTAAGATGTGGAACTTCAACAATGGCCAATGCGTGAAGATATTCAAGAGAGGTCTGTAAGTCCTTATAGTTTTAATGTGCGTTTGATTGGTTTGCTTTATTCCTGAGTATGACTGATTATTCAGAGTATTGACGATATTATCCCACATTCACTATAAAGCCGTTATGAAGCAAAGCGTTTTGCATTTTGTTTCTCCCCAGATGGAAAATGTGCTGAGATTTGTGACTGCCTCTATCTGACACTGCACAGGAAATCGTGAGTCTCTGCTGACTGCAAGCGCCATAATCTTCAGGGATATTATCCACCTCATTTCTTTATTTTGTCTGATTCACTTTTCTTTATTTCTTTTGGCAGATTTGTGATTTCTGTTGGTTGGGCCCACAGGATTGACATTTACTTGGTGAGTATAAATTGACCAGCCTGCTTCCCTCATGACATTATTTTATATCAGCGTAATTCCCCAGATGGTTCTCATAAAATGGTTGACTGCCATGACCTGTTTCTTCCCCCTGGTCCTCTTGCCTTTATTGCCGTTCGCTCCATTTCCATATTTCATTTACTTCAGTGTTCCTCCATCCTCAAAAGTGCTTGAGTGCTGTTTGGTGTGGTTTATTCATCCATTCCCTTCTGACAGTCCATTATTCCATCTATTACATAAGCTTTTGTTCACTTTAGAAGAGAGACTCAGAGATTTGTAAGAAAAAGATACCCTAAATACATGATTATGATACCACCGGAGAATATGCATCTAATTTTATTCAAATTTACCCTTGCCTCTATCGTCAATTCTGTATTAAGTGCTCGAGGCACCTTAATTTATTTATTCTTCCAGTAGTAGAAGAATATTTAATACGAAATATAGAACAGATCCAACTGTCTTCTATAAAATATTACATTTAAGACTTGTTGAAGGGCAAGAAAAAAAACTTGTAAAAGTTTGGATTTACAACCTTCAAATGGAGTACACCCTCTTTACAATTAAATTATATTATTAAACATTTAATAATTAAATTAATAAAACAAATATATACACATTTAAATACGTTTTTTTAATTAAACACATTTACTTAAAGGGGCTATAAATAAATACATTGACATGTATTCGTCATGCCATCACTGAACCAGGACTCTTATTTTGCCCTCATTCAGTCACGTTTACTTTTGTTTCTGTTTCTCCCGCCACTCATTGGTTACTATGGACACTAATAATTTCAGCTGTTTATCATGTGTGAGATTGTGACATAAGACTGCCCATTGTTCTAATTAAAGTATTTTTGGATCTTCTTCTTCGTCTTTGGCCTTGTGACACTATTAATCATATTTTTTACTGCCAATGTGTGAACAGTTTGTCGCAAAAAAAAAAAAAAAAGAAAGACAAAAAAGACCTTCCCCAATCTCGTGGGTTGTCTATGAAAGCCTGTATACTGATTTTTTACATGAAGTACTTGGGCCGGTTTCAAAGGGAAGATCAAAAAGATGTGATTTTTATGCTCACTCCCGAGAGCCTCTCTTCCATTACAATATTACAATCCTTATACAATATTCAGGACAATGCCAAAAGTGCTATTCTGTGTGGTAATGTCAATGTGTAATGCAAAGAAAAAGGATTCATTCAAATTAGTCTCACACAGTCAGACCTACATAATTTATAATCTCAGATATAGGCCTACTTTGTAATCAAACTATCATAACATTGTAATATTTATTACGTGATCTGTCTAGATGATCACAGTGCTTGTGCAAATCTAAATCGGTGTGATCAGATACTTTCTTAAATGAATGTTCTCACTGCTCTCATTTTTGTATTTGTGTTTATTTGTTATTGAGGAAAGTGCGCTGCATTACATACTGTACATATTCATCTAAACGTTGCTCTCAGCAGAGTGCTCAACGTCTGGATTTTCATTAACAGTATATCACTCCTAAGATATTTTCAACATCTACTTCTAAGCGAAGAATGAAAAAGAACTTTGCCTTTAGTATATCAGAGTAAATCCCATCAGGGCCTTGAATCACATTCCTTCTCTTGTATGTTACGCGTGCATGTTTGTGAGCAATAGGTTTCTGGCTATATATATATATATATATATATATATATATATATATAAAATATATTTATTTTTGGTTATTTTTTACAGGACTCCAAAGAGGAAACTCAGTTCTGTCAGGCACCAAAACCTTGCTGGCAGGACGATGTGGTATAAGCATCCTCCACAGCTCACACTCATTACACATATGTAATTTGAATCCCTTTCAAATATGCAGTCACTTTGGAAATGTTTCAAATATTTTACACACAGAGGAATGGGCACAAAGTGGATATCCTGTGCATTGCTCAATGCACACCACACCTCTTGGCCACAGGCAGCTATGATGGGGAGATCATCATATGGAATGTAGTGTCTGAACGTATACTGTGTCGCTTCCAGAGCCCTCAACAGAGCAGCAGTTTTCCAGGCATGCCAATATTCCCATAATTTTCATATAATCAAATGAATAATAATTTCAGCTTTTGCTGATCCTCATTTAAATCTGTCAAATGAAAACTTGGCATATGATGGACCACTTTTTATTGACAGTTCAATCCACAAACGTGCTGAGCCTCATCTTCTTAAACACCCGGGCATTTGTTCCTGAATTTTCTTCCTCTGCTTGGCTTATATCTTCAGATTCTGAAGGTAAACTGATTTTTGCGTTGAATAAAAGGAGAGAGATCAGTTCATATACAATCTGCAGAACGCATTTAATCTCTTTCAAAGGTTATGTTCATTTCTGGAGTATTCTGAATGGTGGGAAGTTCATCACATCTTTTCAAGCTGTAAATATCATATATTTTCGTATATGTTGTTATTATTATCTTTCCTGAAGTTTGATTGCAAATTCAGTGTCAACAGAATGAGGCAAAGGTTCTAATTAAAATCTTGTTTTTAAGTCTCAGCATCAGCAGGCAATTGTGAGACTGGCTTTAACTCAAGATGACAGCATGCTTTTTACAGCCGATCATGTCGGCTTCATCTATGTTTATGATGTCAAGAAATATGCCCTGGAGCCTGAACAAAACCCTCCTGGAAGTAAGGACAGTCCTCATTTTATTTATTTATGTATTTTTACTGTTCATGTTGAGTCTTGATGTGGTGTTATTCATTTCTAGAGGTGAACTTCTGGCGTGCGCACATCAGCAGCGTCACTACGTAGGTTCAATTAGTTAAAAAACAAACATCAATTTTTACTTACTAGTATGTTGCCTTTTCCTCCATTTTGTTGTGTAATATAAATTTTATTTTAAAGAGAAGAAGATCTCTCCTTAAAATTGTTACCATAATTTCCTCTTCTCAAGCTTGAAGATAATTGAAAAGGACCAGTTTCTGCTTACCTCTTCAATGGACTTCTCAGTGCACTTGTGGAGTATCCATGGGGAGTTTATAGGTACAGCTACAAGTTGCTTAGTTGTTGTTGTTGTTGTTGTTGTTTGTGTCAGGGTTCTGTCACTTCATCTTCAGTTTGGGTTTCTATTATTTTGGGTGACAGAGCTCTGATACTGCCCCTTTGTCATGTCTTGTTATTGTGTAGCCCCGCCCATCTTGTTCCCTCGTTTCCCTTAATTGTTCCCAGCTGTTTCTGCTCGTTACCATGTGTTCCCTATTTAATCCCTGTGTGTTTGCTGTCCTGTGTCACGTTGTTGTCATCCCTTATGTCTGTTCTCTGTTGTTGTTCCTGGTTCTGTGTGTACTGGTCTATCTGGTTGTCCTGTTTTCAGTTATTTAGTTTAGTTATGTTATGTTATGTTTTCCCCCTTGGTGCAGTTTTTGTTTGTATGTTTGTTTTTCATTATAATAAATCCTTTCTTACCCGCATCCCTGAATCCTCCCTACTTCACTTTGTTTCTGGAAGTAATTGCTGTGGCAAGTACGTTCTTTTATCAATGTACATCATACTGAATATTGTATTAAAATACTTCAGCATTTCCAGCAACCCACAATGCCGCTATTAAATTTACATAACCATTATAGTCCGATTCTAGAATAATGAATGACTAAAGATGCGGCATTAAAATCAGTGGTGGATGAAATGTGCAAATCAAGTACTTGAATAAAAGTATAGATTACCTAACATAATATTAAGCCAGTAAAAGTACTTGTTTTAAAAAAAATTACTTGAGTAAATTTTTTTAATGTACTTCACTTTTAGTTCACAAATAACTATCAGTCATAACCTAAATATATTTCTTTACAATAATCAATGTTAAAGTTCAGAATTAGAGACTTGTTTCATCATTCAGCTACAACTATACAACTTTTTGACTGAATCAGTGAGTTGTTGACTCAAGAACAGCTGCAATGAGATGCATCAGATTCATTAATTAAAAGTTCAGTGCAATGTTTGCAAAATTGCATCTCAAATCAGGTGGTAATTTCTTCAGTTCAAAATAATGAGGAGGAACGATATGTTTTTATGAAATGAAGAAACCCAAATTTACCTTTCCAAGTACAAATACTTTAAAAATGTACTTGTCATCCAAATTGGTCATTGCTCTAATTTTGTCAAGTAGTAGTTTTTTTATTTTAGTAGACCTACAGGAAATTACATGGTCATACAATCAAAATTTTCTATTTGTAGGTTCATAAAGCAGGTTCAATGAAAAATACCAATTAATTAGTAAATTGTTCAGGAATCAACAACCTAAACCACATTGCACTCCACAGGTACATTTGGACAACCTGAGAAATGGAGCATCGACACACCATCATCTTGGCAGCACCCGGCTGTTCCCTCTGAAATTCTCATAGATCCATTAAGCATGCCTTTTCAACCCATACTGGATAGAGAGACCGATGTCTTGGACTCTGATGAAACTGAAAATAAAAACAATGAGGTAAGATTTTTGGATAAAGCCATGTTTGGTTAGGCGTTGTTTCATAAAGGTGTTTTTCCCCAGGAATGGCTCAGATGGTGTTTCTGAGATTAAAATTTGGCTTCTAAATTAATCCTAATGTGCTTTAATTGCAGTTGGATGTCCTCAAAGATGAGAGTGACCCTCCATCAATTCCCAATAATATTGAAGCTGCATCGAGCAATTCCTTGTGTCTCTCTGATCTTGGCAAGAGGTTTGTGTATATTTTCACTGTCTTAATGTAAACCAAGTAACCCATATAAGCAAATTGGATTTTCTTGTTTTTGTTTTTTTTTACAGGCAGTGCCAGACAATATTCAAACGTAACAGAACTTCAGACAGAATGGGTCTCGAGGACTCTGACCTTATTGTTACCATTCCAACAATTAAAAGACCAGATCTCTCCAAGTTCCAATCCAACGATGCAGATGACTAGTCAGAACGCTAAGATAAAGAAGTTAAGATGAGGGAAAATAAATGACATAACACTGCTATCAAAGGAGTGGAGGGTTGTCTTTATATATCATCTTATGATTTAAAGACACGCAGTTTCCATGTTTACTTTCAAGATTCAGTGGAACCCACTTATCTCGACCTCGGTTATCTCGCCAACCCTGTTATGTCGACGTTTTTGAAGTGAAACCGCCAAACTCTCTATTTTTCTTGGCATTTTCTTATGGGTTATGTCGATTCTTTTATGTCGCTGAACCCTGATATCTCAAGCACAAAAGAGGGACAAAGTCGGCACTTTACATTGGTTAGCTCGATCCCCGTGACTAATGATAGTACCGAGTTCAGTGCGCATGCGCTGAGTTCGCGTTGCACGTACATCAATCTGTATAGTTGCTCACTCCAATGATGCTTCACTTACTCTTGTGGATCAGTGCCATGCAGCCGCGGAAAAAATCAAGCTTTACAGATGCTATCTTGGAAGAGGAGGCACAGGAGTTAGCATCACTGTCCTGGAATTCCCATATTACATTGACATTGACAAAGACGTCGTTACATTTGTTTTCAAGAAGACCGTTAAAGGCAAAAAGCAACAAAGCATTTTAGACTTTGTAAAGAAACCATAGTAACCGCATGTGCAATACTTTCAGAACTGTGTCTGAGCGAAATGACTGTGTTATGAGCGAATGTGTTTATGTGTGTTGTGACTGTGTTTATTCTGTGATCAAAATTGTGTTTTCTATGTTGGAGAATATAATTAAAGGTTTGTATCAAGAATCGAATGTGGTTTTTATTGTATACTGTTAAATCTCTGCTGTTAGTTGGTGCACATATGCCTTTTGTTGTTAGCAAACATATACAGTGCATGTACATTTTTATAGCATGTCGATCGCTTCATCAAATAAATCGCCATATTGGCTTTTGGTTATCTCGATCCTCGCTTATCTCAACGCTTTTTTGCAACCACCGAGGCCGTCGACATAACCGGGTTCCACTGTATTTATTTTTTCCATGTTTTGACCATTTTGAAAGCCTTAAAGGGATAATTCTTCCAAAAAGGCAAATTGTCATCATTTACTCTCCATCAAGTCAAATACCTTTATTTATTTAGCTTTTTTAACAATACAGATTGATCCAAAGTAGCTTTAAAGTGATAACTTTGAAGGGGTGGGGTGAAGGGATGAGCGAGGACTCAATGACGGAAGAAGAATGGGCTTTATGTAATCAAAAAATAAGCCACAAACTGACTTGGGAAACATTTGAACAATCTGGCACAGGACAGCAAACACAAGGAGAATAAATAGGAAGCAAGAGAGGGTGAGAAGGGAGAACAGGTGGGGCAAATGAACAAATAATGAGGTAACAAGATGGGCAGGGTCAAGACAATAGACAGGAGAGTACGTGGCACAAGGAAACACAGGTGACAAGCCATGTGCTCGTGTTTTTTTGGTGTGAGCACATGGCTTGTCACCTGTGTGAAAACAAAATGAGACACATACACACAGCTAAAGAGGACACATTACCTGGATGCCACCTCAATAACAGGAAATGTGTTTTGCAATGCAATAAGCACATTGTACTTCTATTTTGATGCAAGTACATAGAAGTTAAAGACACCTAAAATGAGGTGGGACTGAAAATAGTGACAATTTTGACCACACATTTTTTGTTCCAGAAGAGAAAATAAAAGTTTGGAATGACATTAAAGTGAAATACCGGTAATTATGACAGAATAAGTTTTTTTTTCTTTGGGTAACCTGTTCCTTTAAAAGAGATTTTTGGAATTGTTAATATTGTTAAACATTAAGTGTCCCCATCATGTCATTCCAAACCTAAAGAAAATCCTTCTAATTCTGAAGAATGTTTAAACTGTTTTTATCTAGATAATGGATATCATTGGGATCCAAAACTATTTTGACCACATATCTTTTGTTCTAGAATAGAAAATAAAAGTTTGGAATGAAATGAATGTGAAAAAATTATGACAGAATCAGTTTTTGGGGTACCCTGTCCCTTTAAAGAGATTTGTGGAAACATAACGTTTTAGAAGTTTACTTTATTGTGATTTTTAAACTTACAACAAAATTTTCAGGCACAACAAAAAGGAACAAAGAACAATTCACTGTATCAACAAATTTCACAAGGACAGCTGGTGCATTTCCACCTGCACAGATTGTCTGTCAGTATGCGCTATAAATAAATTGTGAATTTAACATATCCTATTGACTGCACAGCGAAAATAAGCCAAAACACTGAAGCGTATAACAGCGGCCCTTGTACATTCATTTCTGAAATAGCAAGCTTTCACTTTAGAGCCATAGTTTCAGCGTGAGCTTTCTTTCAGTCACTGCTAGGCAATGACAGTTTCAGTTGCATTTGCTGTTCTCTATATGTTGACTGATATTTTCATTATAGCTTTTGAGTCAGTGGAACTGCCTTCATAGTCAGCAAATGGTCTGAATTTAAGACCAGATTGAAACTGTGGAGAAAACAATAGGAGCTTTGAAGATTAAGCTAGAGAAGCTACATGAAGATGAACAAAATTCTATCCTATCACTTTGAAAATAAATAGCAAGGGTCAAACGTGCCTCTTATCATCACATATATGAAAAACAAACGAAAAAAACCTCTGACTAGCAACTACATTTTAACCACATGTAAGTTATATTGCATTTCCAATATATATTAAGCTGCTAAATATTGACATGGTTGTTTTCTGCTTCATTTTGAACAAAATCAGTGTATTCCATCGTCACATCTACTGGGCTTTTCTTGTTGTGTGGGCGCTCTGGTTGAATGTTGTCATCCATAGGAGAATCAACCCTGGGCTTGGGTTTGGAAACTATCTCTTCACAAACGTTGTTGAGTGCCTGGAGAATTATAAAGAGAAATGTTAAACACCATTGCAAACAAATTCAAATATATTTAAATTAGGTTTAACAACATGCTCAATTTCATAATATGCTCATTATGACTTTTGAGGTCCTGATTTCTGATAACCTTTATACTAAAAATAAGCGTATAAGTAAGACTAAAGTAAGATATTCCTGATTCCTGAAGGAAAAAAAAAACGTTTGAAGGATGAAAGAGAAAAGACAGCTAACACAACCCCTGTGCGGCTGCTCGGACAGAAATCAATACTTATTAAATATAAGATTATTCTTAGATCCGTCTCCCTCAATGAAATGCTTTTACCCTTTCCTCACCTGTAATTTCTCTAGGATTTGAGTGCTGTGTATGGCAAGTTCCTGATCAGGTGTGCGTTTCTCCTGAGAATCCTGTATGTTTGTCATCCACACTTGAGTATCTTCAACACACACTCTGACCTTGTCCATGTCTATGGCGTCAATATGACCGTAACTGTCACTCTGGGAGACGAAAGTTTGCATCACATTAAAATGCACTTATAGTGATGTTAAACTGGTTCTAAAAATAAGGTGGGTTAAAGATGAAACCTGCTGAGAAACAAGGTTAATGTTTAAATTGAACACAAACAGACACTCTACCCTTTATTCCTCCATCCCCAAATGGACAGACATGCAATGCAAGAGCGCATGTCTCTATCATAGCTAACAAACGATAGGGAAGAACAAAAAAATTAACATCCTATGCAAGAGTTAGTTGTTAGACACCAGCTCCAGACAAACAAGGACACACAAAATTCTCCTTTAACTATAGCTAACATTACGACAACAGCATCTTGGATCTGTGAAACATAGCAAAGCCAATGTTACATGCATATGGAGCAGCAACAACACGACATCTGTGTTTGTTTGGCGCTTACAACGCTAAGGTCATGGGTTCGATACCCAGTAATAATGTCATACATGCCCACCTTGGTGTGTATCCTAGCTGACATAGTTGATTATGTCTATACTGAACATAAACAGTCAAGAACGACAACGCATTGGATCTGTGCATTGCCTGTGTTTGAAATGTTAATTAAACAACAAAAATCACTCATAAATATTCATTATATGAATAACTTTAATAAGGATTAATCTTTAATTTCTACAGTGAAATATGCAGTTATTAAGTTGGCTTGAGAAAGCCAACTTAGTGATATTGTATCTAAACTTATTATTATTTTTCTTCTTACCTAAAATTCTAAAAGAATCTCCTCCTACAGCTTTAAAGCTACAACCACTAAACTCTGCTCAGACTTCAGACCTGTTCTGACTTGAGTTGCTATATCGTTTCTAAGGGATCGGGGGTACAATGTTCGCCCCAGGGGCGAAAAAGCAGCCGAAAAATCCCATTGACTTAACATTGCGACGAACTTTGACGATTAATAACTCGGAGCGAGGAATTTGTAAAAAGATGAAACTCGCCACATTTGAAGAGGGTGACAGCCTCTGTAAGAACATACCACACAATGGGGTAAAAGTTGCACCCCTGGGGTGCTAGAGCTGCCCAAATTTGCCCCATAGAGATGAATGGGGAAGGCTGTCCCATGAAACACCATCTACTATGGCAAAATGCATAGGGATTTTGAATTGAACATATCTCTTCAGCACAGCGTCACAGAGACAAGGGGGAGGGCTCATTTTACTCAGGCGACCAATGAGTGTCTCAGGATCACAGTGAAGCTATTAAGCCACGCCCTAGCAACCATTTAGAGCACCTTAGCAACCCATCTCAAACTGGCAAACTGCCAATCACCAATGTTTTCAACACTCCCTAACCACGCCCTAGCAACCATTATCGAGCACCTTAGCAACCGTCGTAGAGGTGTTGTGGTTGGTTTATATCGTTCATACTGTCAAGCAGCCTTTGAAGTGACATCAATGGCAGAGGCTTAGCCACTCCTTAGCAACCAAACAAAGTACCCTAGCAACCGTTTAGCCAGACCTATATCTCTGCATCAGAAAGTCGTAGAGACATGGGGGTTGGGTCTATTGGCGCCATTCACTGACCAACTGAATCATCAGTAATCTCCAAATAAATCTTGTTAGCGACATGTTTTAAAGTTTAAACTCTCAAAACTTTTTAAGCTTGAAGCTTTTACAACTAATTTAAACTTTCAGGCTGGGCTTTCTCAAGCCAACTGAAGTTTATAAAATAAACTTCCTCTATCTAGTTATTACCTGTCACTGTACCTGAAAACAAATGTTAGACCAAACTGAAAAAGCTTTATGCTGTTGCTTCTAGTTTGATCATTTGCTATTATTTCTTTATTTTTATTTGACAGGAATACTTCTTCCCGGAGCACAGCACACACCGAACCATACCAAAATCGGGACAGTTATTTTAAACTGTTACACCCCTAGTATATGCACATTAACTGGCATTTTAAAAAGGTTTCTCAAGGAAAAATTCAATCAAATTGAAAACTTTAATGTAACTGTTATCATCATTATTATTATTAGTAGTATAAATAATCATATTTCAATTCATTGAATACAAAATTATTCTAAAATGCCACAAATAAGCCTTCAATGCTGGTATGGGGTTAAATGAAAAATATCATGCATTCCTAGTTATTGACTGAATTTATTATAGTATTGTGTTTAAAGAACTTAAAAGTACTGCAGCATTTCTGATATTACTTTCTCCTTAGGATGAATTCATCACTTGTAATGTGCTTTGAATAAAAGTGTCTGCAAAATGAATAAATGTAAAAGCAGACACTATTTATAGTCAGTCATTAGAGACTGATGACTGAAATCTGACTGCATAACTCCATTATGATGTATAAATCAATTTAACATAATACCTCCCTGTGCTGTAATGTGCCTTGCAGAGCGGGAATGTTTTAAATAAGATGTAATATATGACAAAGGAAATGAGAGAGAAAACCTACTCCGTTCTTATACTCCTCCACAATAGTCATGTAACTCTGTATTTTGGCCGACAGCTCCTCAAACATTTTGGGTCTCCGTATGGACTCCTGGTATCTGTTTCGCACAGGCAATCCCAGTTTCTGTTGAATAAAACAAAAGGCTTTAATACATCACTGATTGCAAGCAAGAATGCTTTTGTTTGGTTTGTTGCACACAACAGCCAATTAGTCCTCTTCCTAAAGTGCATGAGAGGGGTTTTGAAAGCTACACAAATGACTCGCACAGCCTTTAAGCGAAACACATGCCATTGCAAACGCTATGAGCTGTCAAGACAGCCCGAGTCAATTAAAACAAGACTGCGGTTGCATATCAACCATAGTGTAATGTTAAACCTATTGCAGTGTACGAGTTTGGCTATCTCTGAGAGAACACAAAATCAATTTGTCATGGCACACAAAGGCAAACCTATGATCAAACGTGTTTGTTCATCAAAAAGGACAAACAACTCACATGCATTTCTGCCAGCTTGTTAATGTATGTCTGCTTATCTTGGTCTGCTCCCTCATCATACAGCCAGTTCTCTGTGCCATTTAAAAGCTCAGAGAATGTCTGATGGTCCTGGAGAAAAACAAAAACAAGAGTTTGCTTATTCAATATTTTATGCTGCATTTAGATTTTTGGTCTGCAATTCAACAAAGAGCTCATATGAACAACTAACTAATTTGAACGAGAGTTTGTTTCATTTATGTATGAGCGAAAATGGCCTTTAGAGATTCAGCAATCAGGAACATGAAAACATTAAACGAGCGTTATGAATAAATCAGAATCGGTTGATAACGGTTCCTGTGAGCTAAATAGATTACATGTCACTCTTCAGGTAGTGCCGTGTTATTTGGGAAAAGCTGCACTGAAGATACATTACTTGAGCGTTTAGAAACGTCTGAAAGGGGCCCTCCAGGTTGTGTCTGTAGTAATAAACATTCTCCTCAACTGCATTTTTAGCATTGTTACGCTCTTTCTCCTGGCAGTCTTGCTGTATCATTCTGATCTGTCAGGAAAAAAGAAGAGGAATTTAAGAGAGTGCCAGATGGTGAGCATAACTGATGGAGTTTTGAAAAGCTTTGATATTTAAAAATCTACCAGAATGTCTTTATTCATGTCAAGATACCAAAATTACAGTTCTTAGGTTAACAAAATATCCATCACAGCTTTTCAATCATCTTTTGAGCTTTACCAAAACAATCTCACACAAAAAGACAGCTGTATTTGTTTTGCTTTCATCACTTAAACCGCTACATGTATAGTGGGGTCTAAAAACTCATATTATTAGCATTACAACTGGAGTGAAAACTGTAATTAAAATGAATTTCAGAATGGCTTAGTATTTAGTGTGTTCCTCTTTTCAAAGATCACACGATCTTACTAACATTCAAAACTTTGAGGTGAAATGAACACTTATATATAACGTTACAAAATATACATTTTCAAACTTTGTTCAAAGAATTCTGATCCGTTTCCATAAAAACATTAATCAGCACAGTGACTGCATTAGATTAAATAAGATAAGAGATTTATTTTAAAAACATACATTTTTTCAGACCCTAAACTTTTGAACGGCAGTGTATGTCCAACAATTTGCGACTTAGAAATAGTGCTGAATCTACAAAAAATTTCTTACAAAATTACTTTTGAATGGGCCAGACATCTGGAAGGATAAAAGGACGATGTTTTATTATTTTATATGTGGCAGTCATCCACGAGGGGCTAACTCTTACTTGCGTATGGTTGTTTGTTTCGTTATTAAAGTTACGTTATGCCACCTCCTCTTATTAACAAACTTTGTTACTTTTAGATAGTGATGTATTTGTATTACGTCAAACAAACATTTAGCCAACATTACCTCTTTTTCTATGTAAGTGCTGAGGAGATCCTTTGGCAACAGTTGGGTAAACGTCTCCTCAATGGGGAGAACAACATGCTTGACCTTCATCTTGGCTTTTTTAGCGTCAGGGGGCTGATTGTTTATTTCTCCATTCAACTGTAAAGAACAGACAATGTCTACTGGTATTATGGTACGACAGTCAGTCAAACTGACAGAAAATGTACAGAAATAATATATTAGAATAGTTGTACTATAAACTAGATACAGATCAACATGTAAAATGTACTGGCCAAGCAGTAAGTGAGAGATATAGCTCACTTACGCTTAGTGTATCTCTTTGATTCTGCTCTTTTTCCATGGGGGGACACTGTGCTGTTGGCAGGTTTTCTTTGTCTACCAAGAGCTGAATATTTGGCTCCAGTATCTTGTCCTAAAATCACAGTACCAAGGAGCTGATAGTTACATACATCAATGTTACAGCATCACAAAAAGGAGCCAATCTCTCACTGTCACCCTCATAGAAACTCAATCAGTCATTTTATTTATCATATAAATATGAGAAACACATATGTTAGCTAAGCTACTGTAAAATAAATATTTTTTTACCAAATGGTCACAAGAAACAAGAAAACAAGATTCCATTCCAAACAAGTTCCATGAACAAACAAGTTATAGAAAGCTTTTCAGTGTAAAAATCACCAACATTTACCACTAACTGTAACTATGGTATTGTGACAGAAATAGTCGAAAATTGTTACATTATTCATATCAGGATCTGTGTTGATACACTTCACACTTAGTCTAGCACTTCAAAGCTTTAATGTGTTAGTTTTAATGTGAGAATTTGAAAAAACATAAGCTAAGCAAACAAACAAAATGACAGTAATACCTCGGTTTACGAGCGACTTGATATACGAGCAAATCGGTGTACGAGCATGGAGGGTCAAATCGGTGTACGCGCATTGGACTGCTTATCTCCCCCGCTTTCGTTTGCGGCTCCCGCAAGTTCGTTCGTTCGAGGCTCCTGCGAGTTCGTTCGTTCTCTCGCGGCTCCCGCGGGTTCGTTCTCTCGCGGCTCCCATGTTCCACGACTTTAACTCTGGATTATCACTTCGTTTCTTTTCTGCACTATTATAATAAATTCACTCATTTGCTTTCATCCTTGCTTTCCCCGCTTCCCCCTCCTCTCTCTCCTCCAAGCAGGCTGCTCAAACCTGAAGTGCATTACAGTAAATTGTCAATTATTAATTAGTATTTATATGAGATTTTAATGGTTACAATTTTAACTGCAATTAATAGGGTAAACCAAAAAAAATATTTAAAATGGGCATTTGTGGTCATGTGGAACGAATTGATTTTTAGTGCAATGTTATGGGGAAATTTATTTTGGTGTATGAGCATTTTGGTTTACGAGCTCGCTCTTGGAACGAATTAAACTCCTAAACCGAGGTATTACTGTACAACTATAACCAGTTGATGGCGGCAGAAGAGCACTCAGCCATCCCCCCTCCCCCCACCACCACTGCACATCTCAACTCAAACTCAGTGCTTTACTGTCAAATTTCCAATTAACACACATGTAATATTATTGGAAACATATTAATGCAAAACAATTTCAAGGTCAAAAAACAAAAACAAATGTCAAGTCAGGAATCTTGGCATTATTTTGGAGTTGGGCTTTAGTTTCAGTAGTCATGTAAAAGCAATAAATAACTCAGCATACCATCATCTCAAAAATATTACAAGAATTAGATGCTTTGTTTTCAGTCAAAACTTGTTCATGTTTTCATCACCAGCAGGGCGGACTATCGTAATGGACTCCTCAATGGCCTTCCCAGAAAGACCATTAGACAGCTGCAACTCATACAGAACGCTGCTGCCAGGATTTTGAACAGAACCATATCAAATCAGTCCTCAGGTTCTTGCACTGGCTTTCAGTTACATTTAAAATTACATTTAAAATGCTGTTACTGGTCTAAAAATCACACAATGGCCTAGGACCCCAATACATTGCAGATACACAATATATTCTCATTGAAAATAAACAGATAACTAAGATCATCAGGATCAAGTCAGTTGGAATACTAAGGGTTCACCAAAGCAAACAGAGTCTGCTTTTAGTTACTATTATACAAGCTTCCAGAAGAGATCAGATGTACTCCAACAGTAGTCATTGAGCATTTACTGAATGAGCACTGTACTGAGTGCACTTTATCTTTCAACTATACATCACCTTTTTATACCTTTAATTCTTTTCATAACTGTTTTATCCTCATTTTTATTCCATATGTATGATAACTTTATTTCTTATGCATCGGTTATTTTAATTCCTTTTCTATGTAAAGCACATTACCAATATGTATGAAATTACATTACATACTATCTTGAATGTTATTCGGAAGCCCTGTCATCACTAAAAGCTTGAGCTGTTCAGTCAAATCAATTTGAAGGCTATTCCGGAAGGCTAATTTGCTTGGGTTCCCTCTGGAGTTCCTAATGGATTTTTAGAATAGTGGTTTTCGATTTTTAAGTAAATTAAAGTACAGCGTTACATTCCTTGAATAGACTTTCCTGGTTTGCTATACATATTGCATAGTCTTGTCTTTAATTCAACCAGGGGGCCTCAATACATTTCTAAAGGGGAAGTCAAGATTACTTACATTTCATATCAACTAGTTATTATTATCTGGTTATTAATAATACATATACAGCTTTCTAGCTATTAAAAGCTCTAATATATTTAATGAGGTAGAAAGTTGTGAGGAAGAAGGGGCCTTCAAATATTGCTGTGGACAATGGGGTGCCTTAAAGACAAAAAAGGTATAACAAGCACACAACAGCTCCAAATTCATTGTAGTCCTTTTATAGCAGACTTTATTAAGAATTAGCTATGATTGTGTGTAAAACTAAGCTCTATTGACATTTGCAAGTACTTTTACAAAAAATAATAGAAAACAGTTTATAACTTCCTCTTGTTAATGACTGAATAACATCCAAGAAAAATATCTAACACACATATGGTTTGAAATATACATATAGAGGCTTGCCTTAAATTTGGAGCTGTTGACTAATTGATATAGTTAGTGGTTATATAGCAGTGCTTCATTTTATTTTTATTTATTAGGTAGGAATGTGTGTAAAACTAAGCACTATTGACAGTTTTTTCATTGTATTTTATTAACTTGTACAGCAACAGAATATATTATAAAACATCCCCTTGTTAAAGGGACAGCTTACTTTAAAATGAAAATTAAGTAATCATTTATTCATCTGGTGTTGTTCTAATATCACAAAAGTAGTGCCATATATTGTGTGTTCTAGGGTATACATAATTTAATTTATATATAATTTAACGTACTATCAACATAAGAACAACAGGATTTTAGGATGAAGTATCCCTTTAATAATTGAACAAAAAGATGATAACAAAAAAAATCCATAACAAAAAGATGTCTTTTCTTTTGTTGTTAATATTTTGGTTATGGAAAAAGCCCAATGTGATTACCCACCTCCATTTCGATATCATCATGACTGTAAATCTCATTTATTTCTGTGTTTTCAGACTCGTCTGCGCGGACCCTCAGGACCATAGTAGCAGAGCTCACACTGACTATACCACTGGTGTTTACTTGAACTTTGACTTTCACCTTTGCCATTTCTCCATTCTCCTGAGGTTGAATGTTCTGCACTTTATATTCACCTGAGGAAGCATTGCACACATGCATAACAATGATTCACATTCAAACTATGAATTCAGTTTCATTTGTATGCTGTAATATGAACACTATTATGGCCTAAAGGAAAACCCTTGATTCTCACCGATTTTCGCCTCAGGAAAGGGCAGTGATTTCAGATCCGAATAAAAAGCTTCCAGAATGAAAGGCTTGTTTCTGTAAAATGTAATCATTTTGGCCGATGGACAGGGATGATTCCTGCCAAATATCTCATGACAGCTGGAAGGTAAGGACAAAGAACCCAAGGTGAGCATGTGAAATGCACAGTACAGCCTGTATGAAGTATGAAAACAACATGCTTTGTTCAGATGTAAAGTGAAAAAGAGGCTTACGATTTGCCTTCATCTGCTTCACTGGTCCAGGAAAGAGAAACAGGGAATGGGATTACGTCTGTGATGGAGAAGTCTCGCACTCTGAATGCAGGAGAGAGGATGGCGCACTATGGAAAAACCATTATACAATATAGTTTTATTTTTGTAAAGATTCACACTGTTTTTTCCAATTCTGTACAAAATATACTGTGCAACATGGTTCAAAACACTGCCGTTCAAAGGTTTGGGGTCAGTAGGATTTGTTTATTGATAAAAAAATCTTTCTATTTGAAATAAATGCTGTTGTTTTGAACGTACTATTCAACAAATAATCCATAAATTAATCACAATTTAAAAAAAAAAAACTAAAAAAACATCCGTTTTCAATGTAGATTAGAATAAGAAATGTTTCTTGAAATTAGCATACTACAATGATTTCTGAAGGATCATGTGACTCTGAAGACTGGAGTAATGATGCTGAACATTCAGCTTTGCCATCACAGGAATAAATTAAAATAGCAATATTCATCTACTTTTAAAGAATTTAAGCTGAAGTGTATAACCTCTGTGATACTAGCATGAAATTATATAAAGAAAGAAACATTCTAAGTTTTATCTGTCATTGGTAAGTAAATTTTACATTTCTGCATTCAAGAATGTATAAAATGTAAATGTACAACGCATTCAAGGTACACACTGACTTTGACAACAATACGTTTTGCCATTTGGTGTTGGCAGAGATACATAAATAGCAATTTTGGTGGACAATTAACATACAAATGGCTTACTTATAGGTGTTTATAATGTTTTAAATTAATATTATATGCTTTAGCTTTAAAGGGGTCATATGACGCTATTTTCAAAGATCATTAGTTTGTGTAATAGCTGTAGATTATGTTGACATACTCTACATTATTATAGCTCCTCTATGCCTAGTCTTTCTGAAACACGTACATTTCCACAAAACCCCTCGAACAGTCAATAGCTAATACTTAAACAAATAATAACAGATACTTACAGGTTCAGAAGCTCCTGACTGCCCTAGAAAAGTTAGAACTGCCCCATTTTTTTAGAAATAGCCTTTGTGCACCACCAGTCTTGTACTCACCCAGGTTAAGAAAACTGTCCTTTGTAAAACGTGCTCCATACATGAACGTTTGGGTTGTACTGTTCTGGAACAGTTTTGTAAATCCATCTTAACCACTGATTCCTAATTGTGTCCATTTTCCGAGTGCCAAATAAGGTGCTGCTTTTGCATAGAGAAACACAGCGTCTCACGAAATATAACTGACGCCACCTCTTATTTCTTTGCGTATGCATTTGGGCGGCATTATGCAAATATTTGCACATAGTGACATAGGTATGTGAGGAAGAATTCCATTAAGGCGTTTTAACAAGGTCTGGATAGGCCTTCTCTTTTAGACAGAATAAATCATTTTGTGGGAGAGCTTTGTAACTTTGCAGATCTTATGCATGCACAAACAGCTATATAAAACACACAAAAAAAAGGAAAACACATCATATGACCCCTTTAAATGAACCAAATTATGCTGTCTGTAACGTAGATTAAAACCCACTTACCTGTAATGCGCAACCTCTGGCCACTGCTTCATCTGCATTTAGTGTAGTGTTCACATTCCTCTTGAAGAACTTACTGATCTGGGCCTTTACAGCAGGGATTCTTGTGGCTCCCCCTACAATCTCCACAGAACTGATGTCCTGAAGCCGCACTTGAGCCTGTTCTACAGCCGTCATTAAAGGAACCACAATTCTCTCAATCATGTCAGCACACAACTCCTCAAATTTGACCCTGTGTGGAAGAGGAAGGCATTTACTTCTCTTTGGAAAAAAAAAACCTTACAGTCCCTTAAAACGTTAAAATCTTAAAAAAATGTCATCAAATTGCCTTTGTTAAATTAGAATACAAGCATGTGTTGATGTGCATCACTTACGCAGATAAAACTACTGAATCTAAGATGAATCTTATGCAATAAGTATTTGATTATTTACGAAATAAGAGCGTCTTTCAAAGTAAAACTTTACTTTATATTATTAACTGACTTTATATATTATGCCTGATAATTGATGAACAACCGATAATACAATTTTATACTATTTTGTTTAAATCATTTAAATTATATATTTTTTTATAAAATAAAATTAATAATTCAAAATGCTGAAAATGAATTTCAGCATCACGACAGAATGTATAGTACGAAAAATGTATATTTTGAAATATGATAAAGCTTACATTTAAAAAAAATGTTATTCTGATACCAATAAGCTGATAAATATTTTCTTATTGTGCCTGGTAACCAATAAGTAGCTGATATTAGAATTATACACTATTGTTTAAATAAATGATAAATAAAACACTAAAAACTCCACACACAAAAGCACACACACACACACACACACACACACACACACACACACACACACACACACACACACACACACACACACACACACACACACACACACACACACACACACACACACACACAACAACAAAAAAATAAATTGTTTAGTCAATAGTAAATGTAAGACATTTTAGGGTAAATTATGAAGAAAAAAAAAAGATTAATTATTTTGAACATAGGTACAGATTATACATAAGAACATTTACATTTATGCATTTGGAAAACCTCTGGCCCTAAGTGTTAAGAAATGATTAGTGTTCGAAAAAAATAAAATAACAGCGAGTGTTACATCAAACAGGTTCTCCCCACTCAGTGACGCACCCACTGAGAAACCTGTTGAAAGTGCCCTAGTGATTGGCGATTCTATTACTCGGAATGTGAAAATAGAGACTCCAGCCACCATAGTCACATGTTTGCCGGGAGCCAGAGCGCCTGACGTCAAAGCAAATTTAAAAGTGCTGGCTAAGGCTAATCGTAAATATTCTAAGATTGTTATTCACGTCGGCGCTAATGATGTCCGACTTCGTCAGTCGGAGATCACTAAAAGTAATATTAAAGAGGTGTGTGAACTCGCAAGTACGATGTCAGGCACTGTAATTTGCTCTGGCCCTCTTCCTATGCGCAGGAGTGATGAGATGCTTAGCAGATTATCCTCACTCAATGGCTGGATGTCTAAGTGGTGCCCGCAGAATAACATAGGGTTTATAGACAATTGGAAAAGTTTTTGGGGCAGACCTGACCTGTTGAAAAGAGATGGTATTCATCCCACCTGGGATGGTGCCGCTCTTCTCTCTAATAATTTGGCATATAGTCTTAGAGCTAAACCTTGACTAACTGGCGTCCAGGTCAGGAAGCAGACAAACTGGCTAAACCGACCGTCTGCTAGCTGTCTCACGTCACAGAGGTCAGATAAATTCCAACACATAGAGACTCTTTCACCTAGATATCATCCTATAGAGATTGTGTCTGTTCCCCGAATTAGCAAATACAAAATCTCTCAAAATCGTTTAAGAGTAAAAATTTAATTGATTTACAAACAGCTAAGAACGGATATAACACAAATGAACAAATGATAAAGCTTGGGTTACTGAATATACGATCCCTTTCCTCAAAAGCACTTATTGTAAATGATATGATTACAGATCATAAACTAGATGTGCTGTGTTTGACAGAAACTTGGCTGAAACCAGACGATTATATTACTTTAAATGAGTCCACCCCTCAAAATTACTGTTATAAACATGAGCCTCGTCTGAAAGGTAAAGGAGGAGGTGTTGCTGTAATTTATAGTAACACGATCAGTACTGCTCAAAGGTCTAATTTGAAATATAATTCTTTTGAAGTGATGGTCCTCAATGTAAAATTATCTAGTGCAAGTAATAATTCCTGTTTAACTTTTGTGCTGGCTATTCTATACAGGCCACCAGGGCACCATACAGACTTTATCAAAGAATTTGCTGATTTTCTCTCAGGATTAGTAATGTCTGCAGATAAAGTCATAATCGTCGGTGATTTTAACATCCATGTAGATAATGAAAAAGACGCATTGGGATTGGCATTTAGAGACATTTTAAACTCTATTGGAGTTACACAACATGTATCAGGACCCACTCATTCTCGTAATCATACTCTAATATTGTCATATGGGATCAATGTTGATACTGTTCAAATTCTGCAGCAGAGCGATGACATCTCAGATCATTACTTAGTTGCGTGTAGATTACCTTTAGCCAAAGTCGAAAAACTAACTCCCTGTTATAAATATAGTAGAACTATCACTCCTAACACAAAAGATAGCTTTATAAATAATCTTCCCGATCAGTTTCATCTACTTAACATCCCAGATAGCCTAGAAGAACTTGATGTTGCAACAGAAACTATAAACTCTCTCTTTTCCAGCACTTTAGACACTGTTGCTCCGTTACGCTTAAAGAAGATTAAAGAAAATAGTCCAACACCGTGGTACAACGAGCACACCCGGGCCCTCAAGAGAGCAGCCAGAAAAATGGAGCGGAGCTGGAAAAAAACTAAGCTAGAGGTTTTTCGCATTTCATGGAAAGACAGCTCTATTGCATTCAGAAAGGCCTTAAGATCAGCTAGATCTACTTACTTTTCTACCCTCTTAGAAGAAAACAAATACAACCCTAGGTATTTATTTGATACAGTGACTAAATTAACAAGAAATAAAGCCTCAACCCCAGATGCTTTAAATCAGCACAGCACTAATGACTTCATGGACTTCTTTACTTGCAAAATTAATAATATTAGAGAGAAAATAATAAACATGCAACAATCTACTACAATATTCCAAAATACAGTACATTTTAGTGTCCCTGAAGAAAAATTCCAATCCTTCATTGCTATTGGGGAGGAAGAATTGTCTAAACTCGTTAAATCATCAAAATCAACAACATGTATGCTAGACCCAATACCGACTAAGCTACTGAAAGAGATGCTTCCAGAAATCATAGATCCTATTCTTAATATTATTAATTCTTCTTTGTCATTAGGATACGTACCAAAAACCTTTAAGCTGGCTGTAATTAAACCGCTTATTAAAAAACCACAACTTGATCCTACAGAATTAGTTAATTACAGGCCGATATCGAATCTACCTTTCTTGTCAAAGATTCTAGAAAAGGCAATATCTTTACAACTATGTTCCTTTCTAGAAAGAAACAGCATCTACGAGGATTTCCAGTCAGGATTTAGACCATATCATAGTACTGAGACTGCTCTCATTAGAGTTACAAATGATTTGCTCTTATCATCCGATCGTGGTTGTATCTCTCTGTTAGTGTTACTGGACCTTAGTGCTGCATTTGATACAATTGACCACAAAATCCTTCTGAATAGACTTGAAAATTATGTTGGCATTAGTGGAGTTGCATTAGCCTGGTTCAAGTCATACTTATCTGAGCGTTATCAGTTTGTAGCATTAAATGAGGAGATGTCATATCGGTCACGGGTTCAGTATGGAGTTCCTCAAGGTTCAGTACTAGGACCATTGCTTTTCACCCTGTACATGCTTCCTTTGGGTGCAGTTATTAGGAAGCATGGCATTAGCTTTCATTGTTATGCTGATGATACTCAGCTCTATATTTCTTCTCATCCTGATGAAACGAACAAATTCACTAAATTAACAGAATGCATAACCGATATAAAAAATTGGATGACTAATAACTTTCTACTGCTAAATTCTGAAAAAACAGAGATTCTAATTATTAGACCAAAAAGTTCGGCACATAATAATCTAGACTACTGCCTAACACTCGATGGCTGCTCTGTCAAGTCTTCGTCGTCAGTTAGAAACCTGGGTGTGCTCTTTGATACCAATCTTTCATTTGAAAGCCATGTTTCTAGCATCTGTAAAACGGCGTTCTTCCATCTTAAAAATATATCTAAATTGCGACATATGCTATCTAAGACAAATGCGGAAAAGTTAGTTCATGCGTTCATGAGTTCAAGGCTAGATTATTGTAATGCTTTACTAGGTGGTTGCTCTGCACGCTTAATAAACAAATTCCAGCTGGTCCAAAATGCAGCAGCTCGAGTTCTTACTAGAACCAGGAAGTATGAGCATATTAGCCCAGTTCTGTCAAACCTGCACTGGCTTCCTATTAAACACCGAATACACTTTAAAATCTTGCTAATTACTTACAAAGCATTAAATGGTTTAGCTCCACAGTACTTGAGCGATCTCTTAACACATTATAGTCCTTCACGTCTATTGCGATCCCAAAATACTGACCAGCTTATAATACCTAGAATATCAAAGTCAACTGCTGGCGGGCGATCCTTTTCCTATTTAGCTCCTAAACTCTGGAACAGTCTTCCTATTACAGTTCGGGAAGCAGACACACTCTGTCAGTTTAAATGTAGACTAAAAACACATCTTTTCAACCTGGCATACACATAACACATTATACATACATTTTTAATCCAAATCATGTAAAATGATTGTTAGGCTGCATAATTTAGATAAGCCGGAACCGGGAACATTCCCATAACACCTGATGTACTCGATACATCAGAAGAAGAATGGCATCTACGCTGATATTGGTCTCTGTTTATTCCGAGGTTACCGTGGGCAGCTGGATCCGGGCCGTATCCAGATCAGATGAAGGACCTGGACACGAGCACAGCACTGCCCTGGGGTGTCTGCGGAGACCGTGACTCTACTGGACCCTCCCCTGTGACGATCATGAACCCATCTCTAACCGGACCAAATTGGACTTCATATTGGACTTGAATTGTTGTATAATAATCATGCACTGTTTGGCTGTTGGCCAGAGGAGAACTGGTCCCCCAACTGAGCCTGGTTTCTCCCAAGGTTTTTTCTCCATTCTATTCTTCATTCGTTACGTCACCTGCCGGAGTTTTGGTTCCTTGCCGCTGTCGCCTATGGCTTGCTCAGTTGGGGAAACTTAACTTAAAATTCATCAATTGTATTGATTCGCCTGCTCTTTTGGGGCTTCTGTTCAGCCAAACAAACTTTGTTTATATTGTTTTTCCTGTAAAGCTGCTTTGAAACAATCTACATTGTAAAAAGCGCTATATAAATAAAGGTGACTTGACTTGACTTGACTTGTTAGATCGACCAATAACAATGAAAAAAAAAAACATCTCTAATTTGGGACAATAAACTTTATGGAACAGATATAACAGGAACAGATATAACAGAAAAGACAACAGTTTTGAGCTCTAAGTGACACGAAACAGTCAGGTACCTGTTCATTTTCCCACATATGTCTTTATCATCCATAAAGCACTCTATGTTGAGGGAAATATCCGTAGAGTTGCTGCTCATCAGTTTCTTGAGTTTCTCACACTCTTGTGTCAGTCGCAACAAGGCTCGAGCCTTGGACTTTACATCCATTTTGTACTTGGACTTAAATTCAGCACAGAAATATTCCACCAACCTCTGATCAAAGTCTTTCCCTCCCAAATAAGGATCAAAGGCGGAAGACAGCACCTGCAAAGCACAGAACATGCATTGATGAGCATGAAAATGCAAAGTTGGAGATCTACTCAACAATCAGTCTTACATCGACTGAGACTCACCTTAAGTTTGCCTTTGTTGAATGCACAAATAGAGACCTGGAGGGCTGAGTGGCCCATGTCCACAAATGCCACAATCTTTGGATTCTCATCACAGCCTGGAAGATCTTCCTTGTATATGCCATAGTTCAAAGCCACTGGAATGATAAATGATACTGTGAACATTGCTTTAGACGTGGAAAAGGAATTTGCTGTGAGTTTCATTAATTCAAAAGGTACCTGCAGTGCTGTCATTCATTAGCTTCAGGCAGTTCAAGCCAGCAATCTTGGCAGCAGCCAGAACAGACCTCCTTTCTGAATCAGTGAAGAATGAGGGGATCTATGCATGACAAAATCATTTGAATGGCCAAAGAAATAACACACAAACAAACCATCGGATTGGTGGCTTGCACATTTGCGGTTTACATGCAAATTGAAAAAGGTCTGGCTAAAATGTCCTGCTGTATGAAAGAGAAGCAAGGCCTTTTATTTATAATATCATGATGACAAGCCTAAAAATAACTAGAATATAGTATCATTTGGGAGATTTTCTAATTAACTAAAACCTCTATTTCTGGTACATTCCTGTGATATCCATTAAATATCAAGAAAATGAATTATTTCTTGCACTATTCATAGCTCTATTGCAAAAACGTACAGAGATGACGCATTCCACCACTTTCTTCTGCAGATTTGCCTCTGCAATGTCTTTCATTTTGGTCAGCAACATAGCTGTGATCTGTTCGATGCTGAAATGGTGCTCCTGGTCAAGGTACATGACCTAATCAAGACATAAATCAAGATTTTACTCTTTCTTCCAAAAATTTTAAAAAACAACAACCAATTAATTCATATACAGTGCTTACCTTCACTCCGACCTTCCCATCATTTAGCGGTACCAGTTCATATGGTAAACTAGCCTTCTCTGATTGCACAACATGATCCTGAAACAATCTGCCATGTAGTCTCTTAAAATGAGAGACAGTGCTTGCAGGATTGGTTATCATCTAGAATAAGTGAAAAAAGACTAATGGTGTTACATCACTAGATCACTTTAAATTTGTATTCATCAGACGAGAACAGGAATGCTTACCTGGTTTCTTGCAGCATTACCAATGGTCCTGTTCTTTGAATTAAATGATATTACAGCTCTAAAAGAAAATATTAACACATATTAAACAACCATCCATCTCAATTTCAAAGGGCCTAAATTGACAGATAATAACTCATATGTAAAGGTCTCTAATGTTTTTGAGGTCTGTGACATTGATGACCCTTAATAACAGTTTTCCTGTAGCTCAAACAGTAGAGGGTTGGCATTTACAACGCCAAGGTCATGGGTTTGGTTCCCAGGGAAAGCAAGAACTGATTAGAATATCAATGTGTTCATGGAATGCAATGAAAGTCTGCCAAATGCATAAATGTTATCAATTAGACTTTAGGACTAGTAACCATTCAGCCTGGGTGGATACCAGATGGAGAGTAAGCCAACATTCGTCTGGTAAACTGAAGATCAATGAAGTACAACCTCTGTGTATTTTTATGCATTCAGCAAGCACAGTCGGCCTGAATGATCAATTGAATTTGATATGATACATATAAACTTGACAAGATAAAAACAAGTTTTTTTTTCCATGTGAGAGTAAATCAGCCTGCAGAGAGAAGAAGCATCAACTTGGCACGTTATGCTGTACTTCACTAGTGATAGGATGTTTGATTCTTTTTGACGAACTGGTTCTTTCGGACAGTTTCTTTCAATGAACCGGTTCACCAGTTCATTTACGTCCTCATGTAATGACGCAAATTCTATTATCCGGTGGATGAAAATACACTCATCAATCATAACTTCATTTAAATAATAATAATCCTAGGCATTACCATCATCTTGCATAAGTTTCTTACATTTATCTTCTGCAAAAGCGTCGAACTGATGTGCAAACACAGATGTTTTACATGTCTGAAAAGATATGACGTTCCTAAACTACCCTGAAAGCAGTAAGACGTCTATATGAAGTGTGCGTTTACGTGTCACTGTTTGTTCAACTGCAATACACCTCTAGGACGTTTCCTGTCAGATGCTTTTCAGATGAAGCGCACTTTAACAGGCATCTTGCAGACGTATATGTGCTATCTGGGTAGTCTATAATCATCTTTTTACCTAAACCAGGATACAGCTCAAAAAGCTTAAAATACAACGTACATACACAATAGTAAACAATAAAATCCATTTAGGCCAACATGTTTTGAGCAGCATGTACAGTTGCAACCTGCATGTTTCAAATGATCAGCAGTATTTGATGTCGATGGATGAAATGCTCTAATTACTCTGAGATGCATATTTAATGTGTTAAAGTATTAATATGCATATATATATAGTTCGTGTTTACATCTGGAAGAAGTCCTTTTTAGAGTGTTTGCTCATTTGCAATACATCTCTAGGATTTTTCCTGTCAGACGTTAAACAGACATTGAGAAAATGTCTTTAAGACGTTTATGATTTAGATTGCATGTAAAACTGATATTGTAAAGACGTTTCTCATATGTTTGTACACAGCAGATGCTTTCCAGATGAAGAGCTCTTAAATAGACTTCTTCCAGACGTATGCATGGCATCTGGGAGATTTGTAATTTCTTTCTGCAACTAAAACACTACTATATTTTTGTTAAATACTATACCTAAATACTATATTTAGGTAGACTTTACATTTTTAGTAGACTATTATGAGAATTAGGGCAGCCCTGGTTCAGAGAGTGTTTTTTTAAAATCTTTAAATATTTAAGAATAATTATGAATCACAACTGACATGTTTATATTATGTTTAACTTTGATTTACCTAAACATTTTCAAAGAGATAGAGACAAATATTTGATCTCCTTTATTTTTCTGAATTTTGTGTGTTATGTTTACTTACTGGAGATCAGCAAGATCGTATTTAAATAGGTAAATGTAAAGTATATAGTGTCTAATAAAGTTCACAAACAGTTTACACTTACATTTATGCATTTGGCAGACACTTTTACCCAAAGCGACTTTCATTGCATTCAAGATACACATTGATATTCTAATCAATACTTGCTTTCCCTGGAAGTTGAACCCATAACCGTGCCACATCCTACTGTTTGAGCCACAGGAAAGCTGAAAAGTTGAAAAAGTGCGATCCAAATGTTTGCATAGCTCGTTACAGTGACTTTGGTAAATCCACAGATTTGCTTTTGTATTTCTGCAATCTGCCCTTTAGTATGTGTGATGTTACTTTCAGATTAATGTTTCCATCAGGCTTATTTGTCAATGCTTTATGTTGCTATGCTAATTATTACATATTTACAAGGCTGGTAGTTCAATAATTCAGCCAATACAATGTGATCAAAGTACATAAAAATATGTCATTGGTATATAAATTCATGCATCAAATAACTTTATCATAACACATAGGCCTGGTCAACAGGAAATAACAGTTTAGGTTTAATTTACACATACATTTATGCATTTTCCAGACTCTTTTTTCCAAAGCAACTTACATTGTATTCAAGAAACACATTGGAATTCTAATCAGTTCTTGTTTTCCCTGGGAATCAAACCCATGACCTTGTGTTGCAAGTGCCACACTCTATAGGAAAACTGTCTAATCTAAACCATCTAATATTGAGTTGGTCATACTATACAATGCTTGTCTTTGTTGAATAATACAGAAGATAAAGAGCTTTAAAAAAATAACTGCACATTAAAAACTATATTTTCATTTAATCATTTAACAGATGCTTTTATCCAAAGCTGTATATAATAACTTTGTATATATAGGTAAAGCCTCATTCAGCCCCAAAGCACAGCATCCACTTACGGCGTGCATCTGTCAGAAAATTCATTGGATACGGCCTCGATGCCTCCGCTTTTGACCACAGCGATACAGCAGTTTTGAAAGCCCACATCAAACCCCACGACAGCCATCCTGGAGCGGGCGCGATCAGCTCAGATGAACAAACAACCCCGCCTGTGCGTCTCCTTGCGCAGCCAATGCGTGCGACCCAGAGCGCGCGGCACATTTATATCTGTTCTCGGCGAACTTTCCGGAAAGTTCCTCGCGGCGCTGCCCGCTCCATCCGCGCACTGTGATTGCGTTGCCGCTTCCAGACGCTTCGGTGCGCCGCGCGGAGCGTCAGGAGGGTCGCTGTGACAACACAGCGATAAATAGCACACATCTAATGATTTCCAGCCGTCATTCTAATGCCACCGAGCGCGTTGTTATTGTTTCGGGCAGGACAGATACACACTCGCGTGTTTTATATGGACGATTTTCTATTTTATAACATTAGTCGTGACAGATAGCTGTTAAACCGATAGGTTATACAACAATAGGCAGCATTGTGTGTTTTAGTCATGCCGTTTAATGGGTTTGTGATCAAAAGTTGGATGCAGGTTAACATTTTGAATAGACTGAGTGATTTTATAACTGAAGCCAAAGTATAAAGGGATTGTCCATGCCGTCATTTACCGTCTTTTAATGAACCCGAATGGCGAAGGAAACTGTCGTTCTGTTTTTTAGAGAGTTAATGATGACAATTACATTTGTTGTCAGTGACATTTGGCTCTTCTCATTTTTTGTCCAACTATCCCTTTAATAAGCAGTTGTTATGTCAGTGACGAGCACGGCCGCGTCTGTGGTGCTTCTCCATGCGGCCGCTAGAGGTCACGCCCGAGACGCGCGTTCAACAGGAAATGTCCTCGCAAAACAAAGCTGTGATGATCGGCGCGCACAGGAGTGAGTGTTGGATACAAAATCGGTGCAAACCTTCTGCCACGGCACAGTTACAGCAAGCTGTCTGCGTGCGTTAGCGCGCTTCCTCTTACCATGCTTCCCGTAAACTCTCAACACGGATACAGTGTTGCCCGGTGTTTCTTGCTTTTGTCGCTTGGTAAGTATTTCTCTACTCGTATACCAAAATGAAGTTTTGAGCTCGAGAATCTTACATTTATTTCTGTTTTTTGTTTGTTTGTTTATTTGTTTTGATTAAGAACGACAGCAGTCTAAAATTACATATACTTGAAAAGTATATGCTTTTCCATAAGCTGTGTTGTTATTAGTAACAAAGGTATTGCTATTTTAAATAATCTGCCACAAAATGACACTTCCTTTTTTTTTCTTCTAACGGCTTTGCTGCTGTAGGTCAAGTTATGATAAATGCTTCAGAGACTGATCTTTACAACTCCTTTTGTCAGTATATGATATTTAAACCCCTAACATATTTAAAGCATACCTGCTTTTTCAAACTTAGTTGTCTAGTCTATTGAATGAATGGCTGAACTGCCTACCTAGGGAATAAAAGGGCATCATAGGAGTGATTTGCTGTTTTAAAAGAAAAACCTAGTGAGCTGCTTGTCTAGACTGTTTTTTTTTAATGTGTATTGTAGATTTCATTGATTGGCTGCTCATTAGGTTTCCAACAGAGAATCATGTCAATATTTTGATTATATGTGTCTCAACCTAGTGTGTTGCTTTTCTAGACATCATTTTTGGACGACATGACTGTATTTTACTGTGAGTAAGCTGCTTCAACCATAGTATCTGGTCATCGCTGTTAATAATTCATTGAACAGGCTGATTTATGGTATCTGAAGCACAACAGTTTGGATTAGATGTGTGAATTTGAAGTATTGTTAACTGAAATCCTTTTCTTCCTCTCCTTGCTAGTTGAGGTCTGTGTGGCAAGAAAATAAGCGATGTTAGACATTTTATACAGAACACTAATGAGAGCTTTTTTAATGTATAAAGATACACATTTTTGGATATTGGGGTCATTGTACTTTCCTGTAGCTCAAAAAGTAGAGCATGACACTTGCAACATCAAGGTCATGGGTTCGATCCCCAGGGAAAGCAAGAACTGATTGGAATGTCAATGTGTGTCTTGAATGCAATGAAAGTCATTTTGGATAAAAGCGTCTGCCAAATGCATAAATGTAAATGTCATCAAGCGTACTTCCACCCGATCGCATGAATTGTTTGTTTCTGATGCAGTTCATGTAAGATGGTGTGTGCCTATATATGCCAGTCACGTAAAGGCAATTCAGGTTGATGGACTGAGCATGCCATATATTTGTATTGTATTGAACCTGTGGAGCCTATATGTCTTAACACCTGAACCACAGGCAAATGTGCGCTGACTGATAGGAAATATTAGCATTGCCCCTTATTTTGTCTCAGTTTTGCCACTGATTTGCTTCTTCCAAAAGTGCCTCAATTTGTTTAGCCAATTTTTTGGGAGTTGCAGAGAAAATAAACTCCTATTGAGAGCTTTTAAATTCAAGTAGGCTATGCTGAAAGATCTCATATAGCGGTTCGTGGAATTATCGATATGGACGCAAGATATACCTCGCTGTTCAAAAATGAGAGTTGTGGTTGCTGATATGTTGAGGAACTGACCTAGTTTTATTAGTACTAGCACCTGCAGAGTTCAGCAGTCAGGATGGACCGCTGGTGTGTGTGGGGCACATGTGAGAGAGATTCAGGTCAGTTGACAGAACCGTCACCTGCTATTTTGAGCTAGTGCTCTGTTTTCACTAAATCTGGCATTTTTCGATCTTGCCCGAATGTTTTTAGGCCTAGCTTTCTGAGTTCGGCTGATTCAAACATGTCAGTTTTGTCAAAATTGCAAGATGTATTATGATAGTTTTTGCCTCATTTACCATTGTTTTCCAGCTAAAGATTGTTTGTAGAGCTATCATGGAGTTACACTATAGCTCTATTATTTCTGTAAAAAACAAAACAAAAAAACTATAAATTCAGTATTGCAAAATTAGTTTGAAAAACTAATTAAAATTGAACTGAAACAAATCTAACAGATCATAATGTAACATTGTATTCCTATAGACAAAAAATATATATTGTTGCAAATTAAAAGCAAGTATTATTTGGTGATGAAAATTCATCATTATAAAAAAAGAGAAAATCTCTTACAAGGAACGAAAAATAGAATATAATTTTTTTCAGCCAAATGCAAACATGTCAAGCTCAGATCTGAACTGAAAACACTGGGGAAACTGTTGAGCCCTGATCTTAACATACGGTGAAATTTCCCTGCAAGGAACTTTTTGTTTAAGGGTCTTGTGAAGATGTGTATATGTCAAGATATCAGCGCTGTCCTGCTGTATTATTTATGATGTACAGAATAAAACTTTGAGGCAGCTTTCCTTTTGTGTGTTCCTTCAGGCAGAAGAAAAGATCAGTCAAAGGCCACTGTGGTTTTGCTGTCAGGCACAGATAAAAACAAAGCCATTTAAAATGTGCATTAAAACTGTTTTCTTAGCTGATGAGGTATACTGCAAGATGTTAAATATCCAGCAGGCATTTTTAGTCTTTCCCACAGATGTTTTTCTGTTCCCATAGAAGTTATTCTGTTGCTTGAGTCAGGAGGCAGTTTAAGCTAGCAGTTTTGAAAGATAAAAGTGCTGTTTACACCTGACAGTTAAAAAGATAAACCTACTCACTGACTGAAAAAGTGGCTGTCAAATAGATATCTCAAGTTATGCAGAGAGCGCAGGATTCTGTGGATGGCATGAAATCACCTTGGCGGTGTGAATACTTGCGCTCTGTTCTGCTTATCAGTATGAGGCAGTCTTAGGATTTGGCTAGGGATTGAAAGCCATGGGAGATGAAGACAAACTAGGCATTTATGATGAGAAATGCCAATGCATGTTCATTTTCTTTTCTCCCAACTTTCTAACTTGCGCTAAAAGAACAGATCTTCTCTTGCAGTGACTTCTCTTCTCTTCTCTGTTGACGTGTTTTCTGTTTTGAGGGCCTTTTCACTCAGATATACATCACAACCGGGAAGAAAAGACTGTCATGACTTATGTTTCATGCCGACTTTAATTAGTATTAACGACAGAGTTTACTTTTTTTATTTAAGGTCTAAATCGTTATTCCATGGTCCATAAAATGAATGTACAGTATATATTTTATTACAGTATAGTATATAATTTTACTGTAAAATAAAATTTTAATGTACTATGGCCTGGTTTCAAAGACAGGGCTTAGATTAAGTCAGGATTATACCTTAGTTCAATTAGGACATAGAAGTAGCTTTTATAAATGTTCCTTAGAAAAAAAAACATTACTGGTGTGCGGCTTGAGACAAAACAGTGGGACTGACATATTTGTCAGTGCAAGTTGCTTTCAGTTAAAACCGCTCAAACATGTTTTAGCCTGGGACTAATTAAAGCCTTGTTTGTGAAACCAGGCATATGATGTACAAATAACACATTTTAAACATTGATTATTAATATTATGCTTAAAAATCAAACAGTCGTGCCTAAAGGTCAGAATGTGCAAAATGTTAATTATTTTAACAAAACAAGAGGGATCATACAAAATGTGCTATGTCTTGAATAAGATATTTTTCATAAAAGATAGGGCTGTCAGGAAAATTACATTTGGCTGCCGATTAATTGTCTAAAGATCATTGCAGTTATGCCGATTAATCAACAGTTTTAAGGCTTTGGTGATTGACTATTAATTGTTTGTTTTAAGGCTGTGCCATACCTTTTTTGTGTGCTTTATTCATGAAACAATTGTGATTTATTTAACCCTTTGTAAATTATCATGTTGCAGTGCAAGATTACCGTTAACACCCTTAAATATGAAGTAATTCAATTCCGTGCCTAACTGAAACAATCACAGTAAATTGGCCAATCATGTTAGCACGTTAGTATTTTCACCTAAAAAAGGGGTTTAAGCAAGTTATTTCTATCTTTTGCTGTAGTGTGTCAGTAGTAAACTTCCCTTATGGCTTTACTTGTAATAATCCAGTGAGATTGTTGTTTGCAAAAGATCACCATCATCAAGTCTGTCTGTGATTGACATTAAGAAACAGGAAAAAATGAGGCAGACTAAATCCAGAAGAACTGCGGCAGTTTCTCCAAAATGCTTGAAGAAACCCGACCTCTAAAGCTCCCTGAAAAATCTGTGCAAGTGTCCAAAAATCTATTTGACATTATTTTATGTATGTATGTAAACTTAAAACGGTCGTTTTTCTAAATTCACCACCAAATTCTGCTTTCTCGTCGCCCGCTACCACTTGGACAATGAGATCATCAGGTTGATGTATCAGGTTGGGGTGAACTTTATGTTCCCAATGGAGCTCCCAGACGTGTCCGGAACTTAGCTGGAAGGAGGGAATCTTCCGATGTCTCGAGAGCTTCCGGTAGCCAGACAGACCTAGAGCCCAACCCACTACCACCTTCGACCGTGGAGCCATCGCGAGAGCCCCCTGCAGACAGATAGCTACCATCCACCGTGACGCTTAAGTCTGAGCCAGAGGAGTGGACAGTGCTGACCCTCGCCCCAGAAGAGGAGCCCCAGGGGTGTGAGCCTACGACACCTGCGATGGAGGGTGAACTGGTTTAGACGGATCGTGAGGTCTGGCTGGAAGATTTACACCCTGAGGTACTGATTCCCATCCTGAACCATCAATCCATTTATTCTGATTCATCGCTGTCTCTAGAAAGCACAGAGACCACCAGCGTAACCATCGGTGAAGCTGAAATAGCGCCACTGACTTCAATCATCGCATCTTTATCCCCAAGCTCAGCCAGTCCTACAGCCCCGCCTCTGCTGGATGCCTGCAGTTCTGCACCGTCACTGGAAGCACGTGAAGCCGCAGGTCCTGCTGCCTCCAGCCTTGCCTGTGCTAGAAGATCCCATGACTCCACCTCCGGCCTTGGATCCTTACGCTCCACCTCGACCTGTTGGCTCCTCCCACCCTCGGCTTTGTTTTCATTAAAATATTTTTGAAATCATCGTCTTGGATTTCGTGACAGTGTATGTGTGTGGTGTTCAAAAAAAATCCTTCAGGTCCTTCCAAGTTTTAAATCTTCATTTGCATATTTGACCCCTTCCATCCGTGACTGATTTTTGAGATCCATCTTTTCACTCTGAGGACAATAGAGAGATGGAAACACAACTATTAAAAAAAGGTTCAAACATTCACTGATTCAAGGAAACAGTGCATTATAAGAGCTAGGGGTGAAAATGGTTTGAATTTGAAGATCAAGGTAAATTGTACTTAATTTGTTTTCCAGGAAACATGTTTGGGGAACTTCAACAACTTTCATTTGAGTTATTGCAAGTCAAATAAGAAAAAACAAACAAAAGCAGCAGCTTCTCCGCATGAGTATGTCCAAATGTAATAACAAAAAGAAAATCTACATTTTTAAAATGTTTTCTAGAAAACTATTCTATCTTTTTACTCTCCTTGCTGTAGTTTCTCAGATGTCACTCAGAAGTAAACATCTCTAAAAATGCGTTCAAAACTTAAGGGGTTCAATTTAAATTACAATTCTTTATGCTGTTTTGTACTGCAGTTCAATTTAATTTTAATTCATGAATTCTAAATGGAAAGTATAACTGAAGTACGTCACCAGAGAGAAGTCTGTTATTTTCCTGAAAGGAGTTCTGGTGTTATGAAGTTTTAATGGAAAATTCCGAGCTTAAAAAAACCCAAAAACAAATGAAACCCATATAGATGAATCGATCACAATTCTTGGTTCAGTTATGAAGAGCGCACAGTGGGAGATCTTTTTAATAATGAAGTTGTAGCCTGCTCACAACTTGTTGTCATCGAACTGCACTTTCATCCCGTTTCGATCTTCTGATCAATCAATATTTCTTTATTTAGAGAACAGAAGTCCCGTCATATACATTTAACAACAAGCTCTCGATGTGTTTGTCAGGCCTGCAGATCTCAGCTAAGTTTTTTTTGACAGCTACTTCTCTAAAGTTTTCCTTTTTTTTTTTTCTTAGACTGACAGATCATCAAAAAATCCTTTTCTCTAGCCTCCCGCTTCCAAAGTCAGATTGTGAAGCGATGTGAAAGATGAGGAGAGGTGCTTTTTATTCAAGAGATATGTCATGCTCCTTTCAGGTCATATTAGTTTCATAGTCCCATGAAATTGTGTGTTTTAAAAGCATCCACCCATCCACTTTGAATGAAATGTCAAGAGAGTAGTTCAGGTTTAATACAATTTACAAACAATAATTGAAAAGGGATCTCTGACTGACTGGAATTGGATTTGGATTTTGTGTAGTTCCCCTGCTGTTTGTGGCCCTAATCATCATCACAGCAGGGTCTAGTACTCAGCAAGAGGGAATTAATACACACCTACTGAATACAGAAGCAGCGAACGGTCTATAGCATTCAATGTTATCATTTAATGGTAGTAACACCATTCAAGTGGCAGTGGTTTGCAAGTTTCTCCTTACTAATGCATGTCATTAATACAATTCTCTCTGAACAGCTTTGAGGTCTCCTCTGTTTGATAAATATCAATGCGCCTTTGTGATTTATGGAGGAGTAATGACTAATAGCTTGCTTTTGTTTGCTTCACACTAGTGAATTGCTGACTTTTTATACATTCCCTCTTTTGATTAACTATTGTAGATTCATTATCAAGTTTCAGAGTATATGAAGTACAACAAATGACTTCTTGTACACTCGGAAAATGTAATTAATATTATCATGTAATTTGTGCAGCTTACTACTGAGGCAGCGAGCATAATACGCAGGAAATGTTGTGGAGACCTGGCAATGAGAAGACCTTCAGGCACAAAACGGCACGCATGCATGAACAATAAATTTGGCTTCCGGAACCAAACCAAAGTGACTGCTCTCATTGTGAGTCTGAGACTTTGGAATCCCATTTCCTCCATATAGAGGACAATAGCTCTCAATTAAGTGCCAGTTATAACTCTGATTCTGGCATACGGTGGCTAAATTTGGAAATGGTTGGCTGTACGGATGAAGGAATGAGGCAAATTAATGCTTTCTTGATAAAGTTGAAAATTCACTGGTCAAAGATTTCCAGTGCTAGTAAAGCTCAGTAAAGCAATTTCCTGTACTTTTAAAGTACATACTGAGTTTGAGGGAGAACTTTCTTCTTCTCTGTTGAGGAAGTATGCAGGTGTGTGGTATGAATGCAGGGATGGACAATATCATCATCAGCTGGTTATACAAATTTGTTAATTTAAAATAAATTAACAGAACATAACTTTTTCCATAACACTAAAACACTGTTAAATGTAATCTTTAACAAATCTTAGAATAAATATTCATACTGTTAATACTGTCATAATAGAGCTGTTATCTTATTAAAAGTATTTAATAGAAGGGTGCCAATAATCATGGCCAATTTTTATTTCATGAAGGGATTTTCTCCACATTTTCAATTCTCTTTTTAGAGTTGTATGAATATTTTAAATGAAAGATCAAAAGGATAAACAATGCAGATTTATTTTTACAGCCATCTTTGATCGTATTAACCAGTGGTGCCAATAATTATGGCCACGACTATAGATTTGGTTATGTGATACTTTAGTTTGAGTTCATAACTTTTCTTTGTACAGTACAGAATGGCTCTTTTGACATTATCCTGCAGAACTTTTTGAAAGCATTTGTTTCTCGTGTCATTCTCCATGAATGGAAGAGAGGTTCTCAGGAGTGCGTGTAGCCATCACATTACGTAGAGTCCTTTACATAAAAATCAGTCTACATGTTTTCACAGACAACCTACGAAGTTAGAAACAACTTTTTTTTTCCCCATTACATGCTACATACACATTGGCAATACAAAAAAAAAAAGAATAATGCATGATCATTTGTACATATAGCCCCATTAAATGGTTTTATTTAGATTTATTTGTAATCTATTGAACTATAGGACAATTATAGAGAGACTGATGAGACCAGGAAGTTCAGTGTAAAGTTGAAGTTCAGTCAGTTTTCTCCAGACAAAATTCTCCACAAAGTTAGGAAAATTAGGAAATAAGTTATAATACAGATGTACAGAATAGTATGCAAATGTTATTAATTATTTATTTGTTATAAATGCATTAATTCTAGCTGTATCAGCCTAAATTTGAACAGTTTTTTTATAGTAACTTTCAGAATCTCAGATGCAGCAAATCCTTCAGTTACTGTTTTCTTTTGTGTCAATGATGAATGTGATGAGTATTCAGGCATGTTGCTGATTCAACAACATGCAACGTTTTGCTTAGTGTGTAGCAGGAATTATATAGATTTGTTCACAGGGACTGTGCATCCATCCTTCCTAACAGACTTTGAAAACCCTTTGATTACCCAAGTACAGCTTTCATCCAACACGTCTAATTTCCCTAATTTTTCTACGTTGTTCTTCTTCATCTGAAGGAGCATCTGTTCTTTGCATTTGTCTTGATGACATCTGAACAAATTGTGCACAGATGTCGTCAGTACAAATGATTTCCTCGCAGTATTTTGTCAAGAATATAGCCAGCAGTTGTCAAAAGCAACACTGGCAATAAAGGATGGCACTATATAGTGATGTCGTCTCAGCGGCCATGTGCAAGTAGAGCTTACAGAGCTGGTAAATGGCCCTTGTGTGTGTGTCTCTCCCACCCTATAACACCCTCAGGGGACCAGCATGAAAAGATTGAAAGTTTGCGACAGATGTCAGAGAACAAGGAGTGAACTTGGATGCGTTCCTGCAAGAAGCTGAGGTTTTTAAGCTAAATGTTGCATATTTAATCCACCCTGACAGATTCAGAGTCCATGTAAGAATGTAGCTTGTCTTGCTGCTGAGCGAGCCGCTCGTTTTTTTTGGTTGAAACCCATTTTCTCACTCTACATTTGCTCTTATTTATGTGGAATTAATTATTTAGAATTCAAGATGGATCTATTTAATGCTGCTTTTTTGCTTTTATATGTTGGCTGAGTGAAACATTGCTAGTGCCCGACTCCTAATATAAAACATTTTTTGCATTTTACAATCGCTTTAATGGTGTGCTCAGGGAGATGTAGTGTTATGAGTCTCCCCTATTGCTTTTCCTTTGTGATCCTGTCAGAGCACTAATACAGAGTATTAGATCTAAGGTGAAACTGTGATCTAGCACATTAGGGAACCTATCCTGATTATAGGCAGTGCCAATGTACATTTTTCAACCCAAAGCTTGGGTGAAACTGTTGGGGGAATTATCTGACAGCCACAGCAGAATTATATTATCTCTGTCCTCGGCTCATCCTGCCCACTGATATGCTGAAAATGCCATGGCCCTTTTATGATTCATCCACAGTGGAAAAAGAGCAGCAGTAATGTTCAGGGCAGAGCAAATCCATCTACCCATGGGCCATTTATTATTAATGGCTTACATTTTGTAAGAAAGGGGGAAAAGTGATAGCTAAAGTGTTTCTGTACATCATTTTAAAAATTAAGTTGTTTTTTAGCTTGGTGGTATAGATGCACACCTTTACTGAAATCTTATACCGATGCGTAGGTTATTTAGTTGTTTTCAGCTTAAATTATTGTCAATGGCTGGTTTGAATGTCTGGAGTTCAGACGGCCAGATTAAACGTATTATATGGGCATTTGGTCACATGCCTGTGGGCACTACCATGTCTAGGGGGACACCATGCAGTTATAAATGTTATCATTATTGGGAATGCTGTGCAGTGACAACAAAATCTGCACGGGCAGATTATTTTATACTATACATTATATATAGGGAACAACAAGGTTAAACAGGCGCCGGGGTTAAAGGCGCCTTTGATTTTGATTTTCCTCTAATTGAAATAAATCATGAACTTGCCGCAACACTTTCCAAACTTCCACTCTTCAAGGTGCACATGGAAATTTGCTGTTCCTTGCCGTCGTGTGCAGTAGCACAAAGCTAATTCTGTGCTAATCTGCTCTAATAGTCTTCTTTTTTTTTTTTTACACCACACACTACTAAGATTTTAAAAGTTCTTTATGCTCACCAACATTTATTTATTTATTTGAGCAAAAATGCACTAAAATAGTGTAATTAAAATAACTATATTATACTATATTACATTTTCTGTTATGGAAAAGATGAATGTTCAGCAGCCATTAATCCAGGCTTCAGTATTACACAAAATAATACTTATTACATAATTCTAATATGTTGCTTTGGTGCTTAAGAAATTCTCAGGGTTGAAATAGCAATGCTCATTAATATGTTTGTAGAAACTGTGGTAAGTCTTGACCAATAGAACGTTTAATATAACAGAATTTTTAAGTGTCTTTACTAAGCTTGTTGCACCGGTGTTACATTACTTGCCCACTGCGGCACTAGTTTTTTGTTTTATAGAAAAAAAACATTGTTCAGCTAGACAATAGATGTTACAATTATAAATTGTAAAGCAGTCGCAGGCGCAGATGTCAGATTTCACATATCGCGTGATGAGAGAAGGAGAGAGGACCAACAAGATGATGACAGAGGATTTAGTTATTGACAAATATCTTGTCAAATGTGCCATCATATGCGTGTGCATATTCAAAAGTCAGAAGATGCACATGCAAAAATGACTTCAGTTCCCCTTTAAATTGATGGTGGATCCCTTATGCCTGACGCTATAGGCCTATGCACAGAATTCTCGTGACCGTAAAGTGAAAGTGAAAAGGTGTTGCTGCAAGTTTATTTACCATAATTATGATGTGTCCTTCTGTTGAATAAAATAATCTTTTTTAAACAACTGAAAATAATTATAGATTTTGAAACGGATAAAATTGCTGATATTATAATATTGAAAACTGAGAGAATAGCACTAAATAAAAAATTCTTATAAAAAAGAACTAAAATGCTGCACAAGGACTTCTTTTTAGCCCCGTTCATTCATATTAAGCATTCAAACGAACTACATGCATTTTTCCTTTCCGATGATTCATGAAAAAGAGAAAAGTTTAAGTGAGCATGTTGGATTATTCCTTGAACTCTGCAAATCTGCTCTGTGCAAGCAGTGTGACATTAAAAATAAAAAGACAAATACGCACATTTATGTATCATTTTTTTCAGCACCAGTATTAATTAGATCCACAGAGCCACTCGTGCTGTTTAGGTCTAATGAGCTCACATAATCAGGTTACATTTACACATGACCTTTTGGTTCCCCTCATTTTGAGATTATTGCTCAATGTTTCCTCATTTTGAAGATAACTTTGGAATTTTAATATTGCTATGTCTAGATTACTTTCCACTTTCTCCACAGCTATGTTTACCAGACATCATCTGTCGACATAAATTAATTTAAAGAGGTTTCACTTAAGCAGCCAGCAGATATTTCTAGCATAGAGCCATTCATGTATGCATATTTAATTAATCTAGCATAACACTGGGCTAAGAAATTTTTTTTTTTTTACTTTTGGATTTTGTCAACATTTGTATGTTTATGAAATGCTCAGAACCTAATTCATAATGCTTAAATTTTTCTGTAGGCTTCCTAAGTTTTTTTTTTTTTGGACGTCTACAGAGAACTGGACTCCATAAATAATTTAGTTACAAGCATACAGGGCCAGGGATAAAGAAGCAATGTAAAATTCAAACCAACTATTGGCCGAGAGCTGTAAACATCAGCCTCATTAAAGAGATACATAAAAGAAGACTTCACAGGTTGCAAATGGACATGTGAAGTAGGTAAAAGCACATGCCTTTTAATCTTCATGTGAGTTAATCTGTAGTTTTAATCCACATATTCATGGCTCTGCTCTGATAATGTCACCTGAGGAGCAGCTAAGTAAAGGGAGCAATTATGAACTGTTCTAAGGACAGCTTAATGGCCAGAAACCTGTCGTATTCTCAGAAAGTGAATCTCACTCCCAATGATTTCACTGACACAAAAAGTCATCTCTGTAACTGCCGTTTTGACGCTCTATATTGATTTTGAGGATGCTCTCAAAGCGACTCTCTTCTCAGGATCAATGGAAATGTAATTTGAGAGAAGCTTCTCCTACTCTAATGAAAAACTTTGCAAAATACATGTGGTGCAGACAGAAGTCCCTAATGGCTGGTACAGATTAAAGGGGAAAATATTCTCTTATAATCAGCTGGCTTTTAACTCCGTCTTCTAGATCTTAAAGGAGCACCACTTTTTACGTTTATATTGGAAAGTCATGGGCTTTTAGACCATTTCCATGTCACAGTTTTATCAACATGTTAAATTGATTGATGGAGCCCTCTTCGTTTTGGCCTAATCTTTTCTGTTTGATTTCATTCCAGTGCCCCTCATCACTGCAAAAGGAGATGATGTGGAGAGTCCCGAAAAGGTAAGAGTTGAAGCATGTTTGCTCTGGCGTAACAGATTAGAAAATGTAGATCTGTTACCGCTACCAGATCAGTACTGGCGGCAGCCCATCACGGACGATTGCTACCCACACAAAACACCACTTAAATTTAGGCCTGGTTGTCTCTCGTCCTTCAATGTCATCGCTCCTCCGTGAGATACGAGAGCGGTGGTTCACAGGTAGCGCTCCTTATCAATCACACCACCGGCTCTCGTGACGCTCTCATGTCCCTCGAACCGCCATACATACACACGCGTATACGCGTGTGTAAACTGGAACAAAACAAAAGAAGAGGAGGAAAAAAGCAAATTTGGCAATTTCACACAAAACTCCAAAAATACTGGACAAAATTATTGGCAACCTTAACTTAGTATTTGGTTGCATACCCTTTAAGAAAAAAATAATAATAAAACACTGGAATCACTTCCTATAGCCATCAGCAAGCTTCTTACACCACTCACCTGGAATTTTGGACCTCTCTTCCTCTGCAAACTGCCCCTTTTCCCAACAGCAATTTTAAGATCTCTCCACAGGTGTTCAATGGAATTTAGTTCTGGACTCATTGCTGGCCACTTCAGAACTCTCCAGTGCTTTATTGCCATCTATTTCTGGGTACTTTTTGAAGTATTTTTGAGGTTATTGTCCTGCTGGAAGACCCACAATCTCGGGCGCAAACCCTACATTGTGACCCAGAATCTCTTGGTAATCCTCAGATTTCATATTTCCTTGCACACAATCAAGGCACTCTGTTCCAGAGGCAGCAAAACAACCCCAAAACATATTTGAACCTCCACCATATTTGGCTGTAGGTACTGTGTTTTTTTCTTTGTAGGCCTCATTCCGTTTTTGGTAAACAGTAGAATGATGTGCTTTACCAAAAAGCTCTATCTTGGTCTCATCTGTCCACAAGACATTTTCCCAGAAGGATTTTGGCTTACTTAAGTACTTTTTATCAAACTGTAGTCTTGCTTTTTTATGTCTCTGTGTCAGCAGTGGGGTCCTCCTGGGTTTCCTGCCATAGGGTTTCATTTCATTCAAATGTCGACAGATAGTTTGCGCTGACACTGATGCACCCTGAGCCTACAGGACAGCTTGAATTTCTTTGGAAATTGTTTGGGGCTGCTTATTTACCATCCGGACTATCCTGTGTTGCAACCTGTCATCAATTTTTATTTAATCAATTTCCAAGTAGATTAGCTACAGTGCCGTGGGTTGCAAACTTCTTGATAATGTTGCGCACTCCTCTTCTCTTTCTGTTGTAGATGCTTAGTGTGGCACACACTGACACACAATGCAAAGACTAAGTAAATTTCTCTCCTTTCTGTATGATTATATTATATTGCCCTCACCTGTTACTTACCCCAAGTGAGTTTAAAGGAGCATCACATGCTTGAAATAATCTTATTCATCCACAATTTTGAAAGTGTGCCAATAATTTTGCGACAGATGTTTTTGGAGCCCATTTTTGGAGTTTTATGTGAAATGTATTGCGTCAAATTTGCTTTTTTCTTCTTCTTTTTTTGGTTTTGTTCCAATACACACAAAGGGAATAAAAGTGTATAGCAAAACATGTTTTAATGCAATATTTTTCTGTGAGCAATACAACACAACAATATTGTAATAAGTATTACTCACAGAAAAGTATTGCATTAACACAAGTTATATGTGTGTATGTATATAATATGTTTGTGTGCGCGTGTCCATTCGTGCTGTTTTTGACCTATTCAATACAATTCAGTGTTTTATTGAAGACACTACTATATGTAAATTATATACTTGATTAAATCACAGCCTGAAAAAATTGACAATGACACTATTTTTATTTTCACGTTCATGATATTTAATGTTTTTTTTTTTCAGATTTCAATTTTGATTATAAATATATTTCATAAGTTACATTTATGCATTAGTTGTCCAAAGTGACTTATTCAAGTTATATTTATCAAATCACATTTTACTGTCCTTATTCTGGAGTTAAAAGTGTTGCAAACCCCAGAAAAATAAAAATAAAAAGTCAGTTTGCCACAACAATGCTGTTTATTAATGGTTGTCCATAGTGGCCAGAAAGTGCATCCCTAAGTTAATTTATACTCTGCATTTTAATCAATACATGTTTCTTATTTGGTACCAGATCCATCTTCAACTTGTCAGGCCGTGTTGTTTTCTTGCAATAAGCATTACACTGAGTTTGTCTATCTCCAAAAGACTTTGACAAGGGCCTTAACTCCTAAAATTCTCAAAGCATGTTCCTTGCAGGCAGCAAGTAACTTTCTCCTCTTTCTTCAGCTAAACTTTCTTCATTTCTGCTTTCCGCTGATAGGTTTCACGGTTAATGCATTCGTTTTCTGGTGTAGCTTTTGTTGAGTTTTAAGCGGAAATGGCATTGACATTCTGGGTCAGGAGAAGGAACTAAGGGCAGAGAGCAGGAAAAAAAAATTGGGTGCATTAGAACTCATGGATGGAGAGATGTATTATGCTCGTGTTTAGACCTTGGCCGGTGTTCAGATGTACTTGTACATCTTGGGTTTTTAGCAAGTTTCATTTTCTATGCTGATTATTTCTTTCTCCTTTTCTCAAGAAGTTACATTAAAAGGGAAATAGTACAGTTTGTTAATATTACCCAAACTATGGTTAAAGATTCATATGGTTGATTGAGTGTAAGGTGGACATTTTAATCATTCACTCTAGGTCCTTTCAGATGCATGGAGAGGAGAAGAAATAGACATGAAGTAGATGAAATGCCTCTCTTGATTTGCACAGCAGGATGACAGAATGGACAATTGTTCAGGCCCTCCTACTGTTAACTCAGTGCTTCAAAGACCGCGCATCCTTGTGCTCATGGGGTGCGAGGATTGACTCGTTGCAATCAAGGATCCAAATAAATGTTGCTGACTTTGAAGTTTCTCTTTCTCTACATTTTCTTTTTTCATATTTATAGGGCTGTCAGTCGCCTATATGGAAATTAATATAATCAAAATAACTACATGATGCTGTCATTTTAATTAAATCATTTTAATATGTATATCAGTATTTGATAAAAAATAATTCAATGACATTCAAAGCATCAAGAAGAATAACATTTAAAAAGAGTTTTAGAGGTCAGTGCATTCTGTTTTATTTCCATATAACTGAACATAGACCTGTCATGAGTGTTAGATGAGCATTTGTTCTGTAACTTCTTGCACCAAAATGCAGAATTTTTAACCAGTTCTGTAATCTCATTCTGTGCTGAATGTTCTCAGTCTGGAGATATATACTTTAGTTCATTTTAACATGTATACTATAATATAAATTTAAATGTTAAAGGAAATCTCTAGTTCTTTTGTACAGAACAATCGTCACATTTGTTTAACAAATATGTAGCATAATTAATACAATAACAATTCATATTAATATTAATTACTTTTACTGATTGAATTTATTCATTTTTCATTTGTTAAACAACTGTGACATTAAGCATAACATAGTTCTACATTTCATTTTTAGAAAGTCAGAGGTTTTAATTCTAAAGATATCCTATTTAAAGGTAAATTGCTTTGTGAAATCAGATTACTTTATGGAAGTTTTCTCTATAGTATTAGAAATGAGATCATATTGAATTCATAATATTTATTTAGAAAAAAATGCCTTTTTCCCTTCCATATAGTTGATTTCAGTGGGCACAAATGCCGCTTTTCATTAAATATATCGCTGATTAAATTAAATTAAATTTAAATGCCAAGCTAGGTCAGTAAATATTATACTTTTATATTAATATACTAAATATTATACAAAAAGTCCTTCTCAATGTATTGTGTTCCTCAAAGGAAAGAATGTAGTTTAGGGGACTTTTTTGTTAAATTATCCCTTGAAAGACCCATTACTCTTGGGTGACCCTAAAGGTCCGTACATTTTAATTTATTTACTAGCAAGGTCACATAGGCCTATACAGTGCACACAGCACCATGTTTGTACAGGACAGTTGTTGCATGCAAATTATGTACACTTATCCTTGCTCTTGGATACAGGTCAGGGATTACAGTTTGGTTTGAAATATGGAGAAGAATCCACAACCCGCAAGTCATGTGATTTACAACACATCCAACACCTCATAAACGATATACCACGGTGCAGTTTTCATATCTTCAGCTTTTCAGTCTTGCATGACCTTTGCTGTCAATCTTTTTCCAAATAACTGGTCACATTGGTCATGCAGCTTGAGGAGAGGTGCTGGACTCAGAATCTCAATGGCTCAAGGAACAGAGGGCAAATGAAACTCAACAGGTCACTGATGTGTGCTGGAATACTCTCCCCATATTTAACTAGAACTAAGAGCAAACTAACCTTGGTCTGCGTTTGGAGAAAATGAAAGGCGGGTACAATCAAGCATATTTCCAAAGATTTCCTTGATTGAATTGGCGAGAACATACATTTAAACACAACTCCAATTAAGCTCGGCCCTGTAATTTCAAGCAGACTTGCCCATGTGAAACGACTGGTGATTCATTTTTACCTCTTCAAACAGGTTCAGTCCTGTCAGTGTTTAGCTGAAGGATATCGAGAGCCAGCTGGCAAATGTCACTCAAGCTACTTGCTGCTGCTTGCAATCTTGGCGTGCATGGATTGGCAGTTCTAGGCTTCGCCATCTGTGCCGAACTGTTCTTTTTTGTTGATCTTAGAATCTCACAGAAGAGTGTTTTTGACGTTCTTTGAAGCTTCGGGAATGGTAAAGGAACAGCACTTTTCTGGGCTTGCGTGATTCCTTTCTAGGAGGTTGAGAAACAGCCATCGTTATGGATTATCATTAGACTTGTTCCTTAGATCAGGGACAAGCTAGTTCCACCAATGAAATTTGTCACAACAATTCCTTTAACTACAGGATATATATGGAATAGGATGGTAAGTTCATTCTTTCTCTGCCATTGGTCATTGTAGAGTAATTGGTTCATTGACTGTTGTACCAGTGGTGAAAGAGCCTTGAGATGCCACAGTGTGTAGAATTTATTATGTGTAACTGAAGCAAAAAAAAAAAAAAAAGAAGATTTTATGAGTCCCACATGTGTCTTGTGCTTTTTATTTGATATTCTTAGCACTGCCCACAGGCAGCTATTCTCTTCTGGGTGCATTGTTTTTGTCTCTGATTTCCCCTGTGTACCACATGTTGGTGGGTTGAGTTTGTCCTTCATTCTTTTTCGTTTTTGTCTGTTGACTAATTTTCTTTATTTTGTGATTTTGGAGGTATAACCCAAAGAACAAACCTTCCTTAGTTATTTTAAGGACATCCTTAAAAATCATAAAATAAATAAATATGAAAAAAGTATTCATAGTTTTGTTTTCCACTTTTCCACATTTTTGAATTTATTTCACATTTGTTTATATATGCATGCATGTAATAAAAATAATAATAAAAAAAAAATATATATATATAACTTTATATTAGCTTAAATTTAACTTTACATTTCAGCTTCAGTCACTTAACTTAAGTTACTCAACTTATTTCAGTTATTAGCATTTCTATTTTTCTTTTTTTTTCTTCCTCTTATTAATTTTATTTTAGTTACCAAAAATTATTTTTAACCATTTAATTATGAACAGTCCACCCATTTGGCTCAATGACAGTGTTCAATGGTGTGGTTGAAGGTTTCCTGAGTGTTCTGTCTTTTCAGTGCACAAAGTAAACTTATAGTTAAACCTTTATTACTGTTATTTATTTCATTTCATCAAGACCTCAAGTATTGCTTGGAATGGTTCAGCCAATTATACAATCTTTTATCTAGACATTTAATTATTTAACCTTTTTTATACTTGTACCCGTACTCTTACTACTTAGTCTCAAACAAGCTGTTAATATGGATTTCATTGTCACAAACTCGCCAGTCTGATTATTAGCCAAAGGTTATGACTAATACTATTTAATAGGCCGCCCTGCTTGCCATTATTTAAATAAATGGAATAAATTGCATGGAAAACCCTGAGAAATGGCACTCCCTCCACAGTAAGCAAAACATTTCTTAACTTTGTATTACTTTTTGGTCTATTTCTCTGTACCATTGTTACCAGGATTGCCCCCCCCCCCTCATGAAATGTCCGTATATATGTGTGTGTAGGTACAAGAATGTTTAAAATATGTATATTTATACTTTAAATATATTTTATTTAAATATATTTAATTGTAAAAACTTAATATTATACATTTACTCTCTCATATGATACACGTGTATTATGGTGCTCTACACTCATCAATGACAGTAGTATCTTGAGACTCCAGTAATGACGACGATGACAGACGGTTCGATGAATGTGATGATGATGGTGGTGTTACTGCACTGGTATAATGAGGCCTTTAAGTCAGTTTGAGAAGCGCCCCATCGACATATATCGGCGCTAGATCGTCAACGTTTGTTTCTGAGAGAGGCGAAGAGGCTCCCACTCCACTCGTGCTCTCATTGGTCGATCTCACGCCAGGAACCAATCACGTGTCTTGTCTGAGTGCTGTGGGTGTGTACAAAGCCTCTGAGAGAGTTTCTGTCTTTGTCTGGCATCCTGGAAAACTGTTTCTCTTGCGCATCACGATGAAGCAACGCTGCTTTCTGCAATACGGCTGCCGATATGACGCTATTTTAGAATTTTTATTTTTCGATGGATATTTTTGAAAAATCCACGATGCACTGAGGCTGTGAAACTTGAACCGCGAAGGGATTACTGTAATTAAGAAGGATGTGACATCATTTTGAACAAAATCAGGCCAAAACAAAGTTAATTCAGAGTTTGTTTTAACAGTTTGAAACAGCTTGCCTGAAGTACTACCACTGGTCCGTGGCGATTGCGTACTATGTAGACGTGAGCTGAGGCTCTGCCGCCTTTAATGTTGAAGTCTTCTCTGATTCCTTGCATCTGTTCAGTCTGTTGAGGTCGGATGTCTGTGAGTGAACACGTAAACACTCTAGAGAGCTGCTTTATAGTGGAAAATGAAGTTGTGATTCTGATTAAATTAAACACTGACACTTTTTTACACTTAAATCACTGAAGCTGCTTGCTTTTGTTTTTAAGCAATCTATTGTATAAAGTGCTGTATAGGTGAGCCTAATGTGACTTTACTAGAAATTACATTGCTTTTTTACATTGCTATGATCAGATTCTTATGCTGATTCTAATTTTTGTTGTTTATTTTGTTATTAAGAAGAAAGCTTGCAGCACAAATTTACATATTCATCTAAGCTCCACTCTCAGCAGTGTGGGTGGCTTTGGGATGTTCACTAACAGTATATCACTTCTCCCACATTTCAAACTTCTTTTTACTCCGAAGCAAAGAATAGAATATCTTGGGGCCTTAACTGAAGCCTATCCCCAAAAGAAAACCTCTTTAAGTTTGAAATTGATTCATAACAAATTAATAAACAATTACTAGACAGTTTATTACACAATTAAAAGCCCTGAGAGTGCAAATTAAGAGAGTAAAAAATAGAGAGATTGCTAGTATATAATGTAATAGGAATGTGAATGTTACAATTTTCCAGCTTTAGAGTAAATATCTCATGCCTACAAATACACACATGCACACTGCTGTTTTCAGTTTTAGAGATAGAAGTTAAAGAGCAAGTCTTGTCATTTTAATGTTATCTTTATTTTTTGCTGTAGACAATACAATCATTGTTGTATAGACATGCACATGCACTTGATTGTATTTAATCTCTTATCCAGACGACAACTGTTGCAATGGCCCATTTTCTCCCGTTTAGTCCGCCTCAGACAGTATGTGATGAGGAGAAACCCTTGAGCTTGATAAACCACAGAGCCTAATTAAGTCAGTGCCTTCTACCCACCCCTGGCACTGATTTAAATCAGTTCTGATGTGGTCCTTTCTGCCCATGCATAAATTTCTCTCATTGAAGTCAGAAAAAAATCTGACTAACCATGCAGACGTTTTGCCTGGCATCCTGTTATCCACTTTCTTCAGACTGATTTATATTAGTGCCCTGTTGATTCATATGATGAAAATTAGAAAGCATGCGTGTAAATCATAACTTTCTGTGTGGGGTGTATTGATAGTGTGTGGCACTATATCATATGAGCTATTATCCATATGGTAAGGGGCTGAAAATGTGTACAGTTTGATCAGTGGTGACATGCCTATTGACACGCTTTCATTTTAATTGAATATTCAAACGAATTAATTGAGATATGGCGGTTGAATTTAGACCTGCAGCCTCTCATGAAGGCTTTTAGCATGCTGACAGTCAGTTAACCCTCTCCAATTATCCACAGAATCACATATGATGGTGCTGGACATAAACCAGCCTAATTATACTGGGATTTCTGAACAACTAGTCATTTAGACAGCCCACTAAATTGATTTGAAAATATGTAATTTCAAATGTCTTTTGTGAGGAAGGAAGCATTAATGGGATCATGAACTGCATTTTTCTGTTCTTTTATAATGTTCTCTGAGGTCCATTTTGATGTTAGCAAGATTTTTACATCAAAAACATTCAAATTTTGAATAAGCTATTTTATTTTTCTTTTGACACTCTTTGAAACGATAAACCACATTAGAGATTTGGAAGTATACACCCACTGCTATGATTGGTTAACAGTTCTGCATATTAAAATAATTTTTAACAGGCCCGGCCTGCCATTGTATTTAAAAAAACGTCCAATGTTGATAAATATCACATTACATAGTTGAAACATTTGCCAACCTTGTGAAACATTTATAGTTATTACATATGCTTTTTAAGTCTTGGTTGTGGCAAGTAAAGTTTTTATAATTAATAAAGTTTGATATACAGGGTTTCATGTAAATGTTTGCCACTGTTGTTCTTATAGGGAATTCATACATGACACATGACATGTATACATTTGTCATTTGCTCTATTCTGTTTTAATGTTTAAAACAGATGTCACTCAGTGAAGCTTTTATTCAGGATTATAGCAAAAAACTTTCTTCCTTACCTATCCTATGATCAAAAAACATTAACCTTATAAATGCCAAAGACAAGAAAATTACAACCGCATATTACAACTATTCACCGTTAGCAACCCTCTACGGATGCTCTGAAGCTTGAGTTGCTATTGGCTTGCTGGCTTTTTATTTTATTTTACTAGCCATACTTTTTACAATAAGAACAATAAAAAAATAATAATAATTAACATAAAATATTAATTTAAAACTCTAAAGTCAAATAACGAGTATGCAATAAAATAGTTAAACAATAAGTAATAGCACAGATAAACAACAGAACAAAGACACAAATTAAATAAATGTTTTTTTTTTTGTTTTTTTTTAAACCTAAACTTTTCAGGTTTTTATTTTGGATCTAAGTTCGATACAGATTATGTACAGAAATTGAATAATGTAAAATAGATTAATCCTTATTAAAGTTACAAAAGGTTTTGAATCTGAAATGTCTGCGTCCAACTTTGATTCCACAGTAAAATGAAGCGAACAAACGAACACTGATTAGGTTTACTGTTGCAATCTGACTGGAACTTCGCTAAAAATAAAGTTAGTCTTTGAATTGCCTTCTTTGTGATCCTTTTTCCACAACTTGGAACTTCAAAACATCTTGTGATCCTCAGAGGCATCTCTATGATTTTGTTGCTGGAGTAATCCTGTGTTTGCAGCTCGTATATGCAATGATATAGAAGTAAGCATTGATCATCTTCTGCCGAGGCGGTCTTTTGCCCCACTATGCCGTAATAATGTGCCAAAATCAGAAACAAGTCATTTTATAAGCTTGGCTTTGATAAAAGCTGTTTTTGGATTTACAAGGACATTTTGAGTTCTGAAACGTACAGGATATTTTTTTTATAGTAGTATGACCTCTTTTGTGTTTTATATGTTTTAAAATAAAAAAAATAAAAGACTGATTAACATTTAAAGCTCGAGTTTGTTTCATTTTTGTCTCGGTTAGGAGCAGGTAAGATGTGTTTAAACATGAAATCTGAATTTCTAATCATCCATATATGTTTTCTGATCCGCTTGTGGTGGCTTCTTTCAACTAGGTAACTTCAGACATGCTGATCAAAAATACCTGGTAGTACCGTAGTCTCTTTTGCTCACCAAGGTTGCATTTATTTGATACAAAATACATTCGAACAGTAATAATTTGAAACATTATTACAATTTAAAACATCAGTTTTTTTGTATTTTAATATATTCTAAAATGCATTTTATTTCTGTGATATCAAAGCTGATTTTTCAGCATCATTACTCCAATCTTCAGTGTCACATTATCCTTCAGAAATCATTCTAATATTCTGTTTATTCCGGCTACCGCAGAAACCAGTGACTAAAACAGATAATTAATTAGCACTTCTCCGATGGCCCGTTTTGACATTAAATGTGTAAAATAATAGATGTAGACATGCATGCATGTAAAAATAAGTGTGAAATAAATAAAAAATGTGTAAAAGTGGAAAATAAAACATTTCTACATAATTATGGAAATAAAAGTATGAATACTTTTTTCATTTCTTAGTATAGTTATGTATTTATTTTTACATTTTTTGTATGTATTTGTATATATTTTTTCATCTCTTCCTTTTCTCATAACGCACAAAAACAACCATTCTTTTTCCTTGCTCTTTCACTTTCTGTTAGTTCCTCCACTTCCAGGCTTCTACTGCTTCAAGCAATGTTTGAAACTTTGTGTTTTGAGCACTTGTGTACTTTTGACTCTTCAGTTTGATTCGCTTTCTGTATTCTTCAAGTTGTAAATCACTTTGGATAAAAGCGCCAGAAGCGTCTAAATCTAAGCGCTAATTGAATAAATGTAAATCATTTTTGGCAGCTTTGTAATTCCATATCAAAAGGCATTAGTAACCACAGCACTTCTTGTAGTTGCATACTTCCATTGTGTGTTTGGTTCAGGGGTGGTGAAGTGGCACTTCCTCCTTCATAAGTCCCAAAGTTTTCAATGTTTTCTCCTCTTTGGGTTGCTGTGGATTGAACCTCAAACTGTGCCATGATTCACAACGTCACTGTGATGATTCAGCCTCTCCCTCTCTCTGTAATGATGTGCCACACTCCGCCCTGCAAAGATATATGACTTGTTTAAACTGTGCTCTCGAAGGGCTGCTTGGAGCTCAGGACTAAAGTAATTGTTAGCAGAGTGGTAGCAATAAATCAAACACCATCTCCTTTTTTCCTCGTTATCCTCTAATATACCACAATATGACTAGGTAGAGCATCAAATATTGCTCGAATTTGCTCGCTTCTCTCCTTGTGTCCCTAAGGATGTCAGATTTGGTTTGAGCGGGGAAGGCTCGTTCAAAGTTTGCAACAGGAAGTGTGATCGATTCGTTCTTTCCTCCACAGTTGGCTGGTAGAGCTGACAGCTCTGGTGGCAGAATGAGCTTCCTAATACCCTAATTGAGCTGAGCGCTCAGGGTTAGAACAACATCAGCTCCGGGCACTGAAACCACACAATTTTCAGTGAACTAATGACATGGTGAATCATGATTTATTAGTTCAAGTAACCCGGAGGATGTTCTCTACATTTAGTTGTTCTTTAGAAATTTAATTCAACAGAAAATGTATGCATACAGGGAGACTTATTGTGGCTTCATGTCAGAATGATCGTGTTTAGGAGATTTGCATACATGAACGAAACCACAAAGTCACAATTACCATTTGGGAACTTATATAATCAGAATATAACAAAAAAATAAACCAAAATAAGTGTATAGAGTCATTCCATGTCAAATCAATCAAATTTTGGAATTCTTCATTTGGTTAATGTTTTTTTTTTCTGTAGAAAGGCAAACATAAGTAGTGATGAAAGACAAAATATTACATGTAATGACTGGTATAAGAAGTCCCTAATGGTATAAGAAGCCTATTGAGCAAGCTTAATTGTTACACTAGTTTGACATGACAGATGAAAATGGAAACGTTTTTTGAACGTTTTCAAGAGCGACAGAGAAAAGCCACATGCAAAACATGAGATAAAATTAACAGAGTTTGTTTTGCTGTAGATAATATGCACTTATCAATATAATATATTCAATTACCAAGATGTAACATTGACATGATGGTAATTTAAACGGAGCCATTGTAAAAATATTATACAAAACCTAAAATATGAAATAAGTTGACTATCGGTATTAGTATTGTTTAATCGGCTAGTCTTGCACTTCACTGGTGTATATATATATATGTGTGTGTGTGTATAGAAGCCCATTTTTCCTAATTAAAATTACTTGAATGAACATTGCTTTGGAATCTTCTGAGTAAGAACTTCCCAGGAGGACTAGATGACAACAATACATTTAGAATAACCTTTAGTTTGCAGTTTATTTAGGTCTTGGGAAAAGTTGTGACTCATATACATATTTCTGCTTTAGCGTTTAACTTGTACTTATTGATATTCTTGAACAGTGCTGGATTTTCTTATTAAAACGAATGATGTATTGATGGCCTCTAGGTTTGACTTTTATTTACTTTCTGCTTCATTTGTAAACACTCCTTCCATGCCACTTATATTGTCTTTCTCTCACATTCTCTTTTCAGATCCATGACGCTGACAAACCTCCCTCTGAGAGTCAACTCGGTGAGTATCCGTGCAGCTTCTGTTTCCTTTCACATCCTGCAAAAGTCAACAGGATTGTGAGGAGCTTTCAAAAGACACCAAAATCCCATGGAAATAATTCCTGTCAAGTTGTTTTTTAGTACCTTTTTCTGCCTGGTAACCCTTTCATATGTTATCTTCATGTTCCTATCATTTATTTTTATTTTTTTTGTATTTCTTTAGACCAACTGTAAATATCACTGCTGCCTCATCTGAATGAAAATAAGGTTTATTTTCGATGGCTTTATTTGACGTGGCTCTCTGTACAGCAGGATTGGATTTTAGGGCACGGCTAATTGATTTGGGTCATCGTTTGCAGGGTGCTGTTCATGTGTTTGATATTTAAGTGTAGCGAGGCAAATGAGAGTAATCCGGCATGGCATGGTGGAATGAACAGATCACAGGGGTTTATTACAGTACTTGTAATTTTGGTTCTCTTGGAATTGCCACAATAAAACAGAAGGTGCGAAGCATTTTAGAGGGAAAGAACATCATTATTTGACTTCATTCCAGTAACCATCACAGCTAAATTGATTCTCGTGTTTCGCTTTTCTTTTGTCTTTAAAAGGCCTATGCTAGAGCACTCAGCATACAAATTACTCTAAAGGTGTAAAGGTCAATTATGATTGACTGTCGTTGCGTAACAAAGGAAATCTCGGTGGATGAGGTAGAGGATAAGAGAAATGATCAGGACATGTTAAAAGATAAAAGTAGATCAACATTTTAAGTATAGACTATGGTTTCAATTATGTGCAGGCATGAAATTAGCCTATATAAAAAGCAGAATACAGTGAAACATTGTTTGAAATGATTCTTCCTGGCTCAAAAGGAGGCAAGTATGGCAATTAATCAACTTCATGAAGTGGATGTTGAGTCTGTCGAAATGTAATGACTTTCATACATCAAACAGTTGAAGGAAGCCTGAAGTGCAAAGATGGTTATATAATTTCACACAACTCTCACTTTCAAAAACGTACTTCATATGCTTCCGCCCATGGTATGATTGAGAATATTCTCAGAGCCTCTTTTTGCACCAAGCGTGTGACGCAGAACAATAACCTTTATGGTTTTGAAGTTGTCTCCCAGAAGTGGTTGGTTGCCTGAAGCGCTTTAGGCGTATATGTCAGATAGACATTCTTTTGAGCTTTGTTTTCTCTTGTAATGCACTCTACAGATAGCGAAAAGTCAAGCGCACTAGCATAATCTCTAAATTATTTCTGGATATTATCTGCGCAGCTAAAAATACTGTAATTCAGACCAAAGTCGACCTCATATGGGAATGCGGAGAAGTTAGAAGTAGTCTGCTCATATGGAACATTTGACTGCGCTTAATCTCACATATTGTTTCTGAGAATGGTTTGAAGCCCTGCTTGAACTTGATTGCCATCAAAGCAATACGAGGACTCTTCCCTCATCCACCACTCCAGAACTGTAGCACCCCGATGCCTCTTCATCCCTGTGCATAACAGTCACTTAACAGTTATGGTTGCCATGGTGGAGACTTGACATCACTCCTGTCTTATCTTTTAGAAAGTCAAGAGCCTTTTTAATATAACGATGCATGAAGAAAAGTTGGATGGAGTGGTGATTTGAATATTCGGAAGGGGATAAAAGCATTTCTTTTTTTCTGTTGTTTAGCGACGCGTCAAACTGTAAAATTGAAAAGTGATGTTCTGAGGTGTCCTTGATAATGTTTTATGCTACTATCTGATTGAATTTCAACTGGTGCAAACGTTTTTTTAAACGTGTCATTGAAAATCATCTCACAACTCTCAGATGGTGCATTAAGAAGATAGCAGAGTCTTTCAAGAACCCCAGGAAGCGCGAGATAACAGTTCCTATGAGTTTCATTTTCAAATTGGAGATTTTTCAAAGGTTTTTAAATAAGGCTTTTATGATAAGGATACAAATCGAAATGACAGCAATTGGTGATTTTGTTTTATTGATGATATTTTTGATATTTCTAGCACATTTTAAAGACTAATTTGATATAATAACCAATAATGCATTTGTATTATTTACTCACATTGCTTTATCTATAACCTGTATGATGTTATTTCTTCTATAGAACTCAAAAGGAGATGTTTTTCAGAATGTCCAAGCTGCTCATTCACATTATACACTCAGATTAGCTTGAAAAAACAAACAAACAGAAGATGGCAATTAAATGGTTTTCTCTCCTGTATTGCCTTGTCTTTTAACATTTAAAACTTTAACATTTAAAACATTAAGACACCGCTTGGGGAAAAAAGCTTGTTGAATTGCACTAAATGAAAAACATATGATAAACATATGCTTGACATAAACTGTGCTTGCATTTTAATTCTGAACTAAAATTCAACATGGTTGTATATTTAAGCTATAAATATTTAAATTCAAAACATTTCAAACATATTTTTATTATTTAAAATCTGTAATACACATCCACCTTTCAAATTTCACTTCCAAAAATACAACCTATAATATTCAACAGGCAATTTTCTGTCCATTTAATTTTGCTTTTCAAATTCGCTACCACAAATTCAGTGGTTTAAATTAGACAAATTCAACTCAACTCAAATCAAAAGCAGTAGAGTGTCGAATCTGCTGTTAGTCGGCTCATCATCAAGTAGTGCAAGCGGGTGAAGATGAGCAGGTTATTCATTCGCAAAAAAATGATTTACAGAAATGGAGTAAGCTGTAAGTATATGTGATGTTTATCTGCGACAATATATATGTGGAAACGCTGATTAAAACACAAAAGCTGTTTTTGAGGTATTGAGGGAAGTCCAAGTGCTGCAGCACAGCCACGGTGTAGATTTAAGGAAACTAAACAAGAGAAATAAATGTCTTCCTCAGATGTAATGTTTGATCTGTACATCAGCATCAGGGGAATAATGTTCTAATCGGTTTCACTGTAGAAAATGCTGTTTACATTTACACGGGGAACGTTACCATAAAGGCATTGAATTAAATGCAGACACAGCTTTTGTGTTTTAATCAGCTTTTCCGCATATATACTGTCGCTGATAAACATCACATATACTTACAGCTTGCTCCCTTTCTGTAAATCAGTTTTTGTGAATGAATAACCTGTTCATCATCATCCGCATGCACCACTTGCTGGTGAGCCGACTAACAGCAGATGGAGATCATGCATCGGCAGATTCAACACTTTTCCTGCAGTTCCTGGATGTGCAATGTTGAATTTTAACCACTAAATTTATGGAAGCGAATTAGTAGTGAAGTAAAAAAGACAGAATATTTTGAAAGTGAAATCTGAAAGATGTACATGCATTGATGAAAATGTGTTTGAAATACTTTGAATTTAAATATACAGCCATGTTATATTCAAGCCCTAAAAATACAATGGATTAAAATGCAAGCCGGTTAATACAATATTTATTTATTTATTTAGTGCAATTCAACAAGCTGTTTTATTTCAAACACATTTGTCATTAATTTTCTTCCATATTGTATCAGCATGGTAAGCTGCATATTTGCTCTTTCTCAATGATGGATTGAAGAATACTAAGTTAATTTTCGAGTCTAAAATTAAAAGCGTAGAAGATTTTCAAAGGCTTGTTGTACCAAACCCCTCCTCTTTTTCAATATTCTTTTATCTAATGTCTCTCTTTACCATGCTTCCTCTCTGCAGCATCGTCTAAAGGATCAATCACTTGAAAATAGCTAATGTAGGTACAAGCCAAACTTTTATGCTGAATTAACCTGGCTTTACTTCCATTTTATCCAGTACTTAAGTTTCATAACACAACACATTAGATGTACTGTGTTTGTGTTGGCATCTCTGATTTCTAATGTGATTAAGTCTATAAATGTGATTAAGATCTGAGTCATTGTTCATACTGCAGCAATGTCAGGTTTATTACTTGGGCTTGTGCCAAGTTATTAACATTCTTTGCCATATCTGCATTGGATAGACCAATAGTATGCTGTCAGATGGCATGCATTGCGTGGCCTAAATTCTGTAGTTCGATGATAAATTTGCTAAGATAATTGGGGTAAGGTGTGTCGGTGTGTGAGCTATTCCACCACTTTAATCTAGCAAAGTGCATTGTTTTTGTCAGTTGTCGTTATAATAACTAAATATCTCAGCTATCCCTAACTATCTCTTACTAACTAACCCTCCCCATAACTAGCTGACTATCTAACTAACTAACTATATATAACTTTATATATCTGACTGTTGAGTGCCATGGATTTGATTATTCCTTTGACATCATGAGACATAAAAAGAAGCTCATCCACTTCATATCTCTCTTCCTCCTCATCCCACATTTTTTTCTTACATCTCTCTGAACTCAAGTGACCCGCATTCTTTTTTGGGATCTGCTCGGAAAAGCTCACGGTGTTGCCTCTTCTGAACGGCTTGTCACCTAGATATGCAAAACCACAGCTGCTTTCTGAGTAATTAAAGTGCAACTCTGCCTTTTTAAAAGTGGCGGAGATCATGTTTACTCAATCCACTTCCTTGCAGCGGCGCACAGTTTAAGACCTGATAATGAGGCTCACGGATTTGGAATCTTTTAAAGTGGAGCTGCCTCCAGGCCTTGAATTATTGATGCAAAGTAGGAGGCTTAAAACTGCCTTCAACGCTCATTAGTTTATGGGTGAGATGCACACAGGGACAGGGACTGCAGCATTATAATGAGCATGATTAAACCTGCTCGAGATCCCTTGCCTAAGTTCAGGTGTTGGAGTCCAGGCGGTTTTGTGATGTCCAACCCTTGCTGAGAATCATAATGAGTGTTATTCTTTTTCCTGTTCTGTCAAAGAGTGTCTACCACTCTTTGCTTCTTTCCCTCCAGCTAACACTTTGTCTCTCTTTTTTGCATAAGTTGTATAAGTACTTCATTGACCTTACCATTGGTGAGTTAAAAACGGTGAGTACTATATTGACCGAAATTCACTGGTATAAAGGGGGGAATTAATAAATGACCTGTAGACCAGTATACTTTGATTTATATTATTAATACAAATATTAATATTTTATAATATTATTAAAACATATTAGGCACAGGTTAAACTGACTAGTCACTTAATAGGGCCAACTAGTTAATAGTTTGTAGGACCCGCACCCCAATATGCGATATTTCCCCCAATATGCAAAATATATGCGATATCTTTAGCATCAGATCTTTAATAATTATATTGTTGTTTAGCTGTTAGACAGTTTGCACATTGATGTATTGAAGGGCATTCCTTTCAAAGTACTGTTGCTACAGTTATTTACGCTATCATTCAAAGGTTTGGATTTTTAAAGAAATTAATACTTTTAGTAAGAAAGAATGCATTAAATTGACCTAAAGTGACCGATTTAAAGACCTGTACAGTGTTACAAAAATATATATATAGAGTAAAACTCAGACTTACGAAATTAATCCATTCCGAGGTTGGCTTTGTAATTCGATCTTTTCGTAAGTCGGTCAGGCTTTTACATGTAAATTGCCTAATCCGTTCCAAGCCCTACGAAAACCCCACATTTAATTTTATAATAAAGCTATGCTTGTTCAGTATGGTATGACAAGAACATCCCAGCTTCATACTTCTCAATTATCTCCCTTTTCGTCTCCATGGAAAGCATCCTCTTCTTCCCTTTCACTTTCACTTTAACTTTCACCGTGAAATGAAATGGGAGAGGAACGCCGCTACGCAGAGGCTGGTGGGAGCGATGCTAGCGTCAGAAAGCTAGCGTCAGAGCCGCGAAAAGTTAGCGTCAGAGCCGGGAGCAGTGTTGCTATATTGGGCAGGTTCCCGGCGGGTTTTAAGCTGTAGTTGGGCTGGAAATCTTCAGTCCAATCTGGCAACACTGGCCAGGAGACAGCCAATGGGAAAGCGGAACGATTGGTGCGATTTTCCGGGTCAGTGGAGTCCGAGTCGCGCGAATTTCAAAACAAAACTCAGAAATCACCGCCTCGGCCGAGATTCCGTTTTTCGCATCGCGATCATTTTGTCGTTACTCGGACGAAAAAAAAATAATAATATTTTATCGAACGTTGAACTTTTCGTACGTAGAGCGTTTCGTAAGTCAGGGTTCTACTGTTTTTTCAAGTATTCTTCAAATAACTGTATTTAGTAGAAGTGCTGTCAACATTAATAATTATAAAAATGTCTCTACAGCACCAAATCAGCAATATTAGAAGGATTTCTGACTGATTATGTGACACTGGAGTAATTGTTTTTGTATGGTAGTGTTCATACAGATGGATGTCTTTAGCCTCATGCATTGAGATTGTACCTCACCGCAAATGATGGTGTGGCAAGTTAAAAGTGAATGATCTAAAGAATCTGAAGTAAATGTATCTGATTGAATCAGGTGAATGCAAAACCCATCTAATTATGCTGTCTCTCCTTAAGACTTATTAGTCAACTAGTCATTCAGGTAACCCACGACCAGTCGTTTTTTTTTTTTTAATATGCAAATGCACATCCCTAAGTCATATTTTCCTTGGAAAAGCCTTTCATCTTAAACCTAAGATGGTTGAATTTTTTTGCATTAATGTCTTTTTGAAGCACCTGAGGGGGCCTTAAATCTAAAGGGATATTTTTGCTCTGGCTGATAAAGCCAGCCTTTTTTTATGTGAATACTCAGGTTTTCTTTTCTTCACTTCCTCTTTCATTCCACCTCTCCCATCTTATCTTGTTTTTCATCTTTTTCTTCCTTTGACCCCTTTCATTCACTCCCTTCTCTCTTTTGCACCCTTGCTTTCTCTCTTCTTTGAACAATTTATTATCCCAGTGAATCGGAAGGGATTGGGTAGCTTTGCATACAAACTTGGATCACTCCAAATCGTTACATCTACAGCAGCACAATGATCTGAGTCACTGGAGCACAGCCAGTTCCAACAATCAGCTCTGGGCCAGGATGCACAACGCCACCACTCATGGAAATGAGCCATCGACAGCCTTTCTTGTCTCCCATCACCTGCCACCGAGCGTGCAAAATCCACTCTTGACATTCTCATTGTTCCTCCGTATGGCTTAATGGCCCCTCTTGTGTGGTTCTGTCATTTAGAAAGATGTTGTTAAAGCAACATTCAAGTCAGGAGTAGGCGAAAAAAATTGTGCCATTATTCTTCACATTGCTTTTAGCTTTCCATCTGGTACTCTTTGTCATGCGTGATTGACTTTATTGACGGAACAAACTCTCACTCCGTTTTTCTGTTTCCCCCCCCCCAGTTATTCCAATTATCAATGTTGGTAGACTGCTGCTTATTTGTACTTTTGCCAAGTCTCAGAGGAATAATTCATCCAAATATGAACATTTTGTCATTACTCACCCTCATGTTTTTCCAAATCAGCAAGACTTTCTTTCCACTGAGAACAAAATGAAATTATGAAGACTGGTTGCTCTTTTCCATCCAATTACAATACAGTTATTGAAGCTTTCAGGATTATAATAATACATATCAAATAAACAGTGCAAAAGCACCCATAATGTATCAAATGGAATAAATGGAACATATGCGCTTTTAAGATAATTTACTTTTATTTTACTAACAAGTTTTATTTTCTGCGGCCAAAATTTGAGCAATAAACTAAATCAGTCCTAATTCTTTTAGACCGAATCAGCTGATTTATTGAAAAGATCTGACTCAAACGATTAATTCATTCACATATCGAACATTGTTACTTCTAAGAGGTTACTTCTTCAGGGTGGGTGAGATTTTAAATGAATAATGAAAAACCACGTTTATGATAATTTCTAAAAAAAATAATTTTATTAAAGCATAAAAGCTTCATTGTAAATCACGTAAAAAAAAATTACAAGCATACTTTCAGAATTTCTGCTGTTTTTCCACGAAAGAAAGGAAATCATACAGGTTAAAACGTTGACGTTAAGTCTAAACTGACTTAAGCCCTATTAGGATGGGAGTATTTTTTTCTTTGGGACATTTAAATTCCTGTTTCACAGATATACTTTGCGATTGTAATCTTGTCTGAATCTGCAAAGTCAGTGTTTTTCTCATACAACCTTTGTAAAAGAATTCCATGGCAAATTACCTTATGTGTTTCAGCTAATTTAACAGCCCCCTGGGAAATCTAATCCCATGCAAATGCCTGTGATTGCTGATGTTGTGTTATACTAACGCGTCTCCTCGTGCTGAGGTACCGTTCGCACACCAATCTTCAGTATGCTTTCATTTAGATTCAATGTCCATGGTATCCAGTGAAAAAATAACACATACAATCAATAAATGGAGCCAAATCGTGGAAACAGTGAAAACTAGCCCCCTCCGAACAGGGCTACAATTTTCTTTTTTAAGGGAACTATTCCTTTAAGGTTGGTGGATTAAATTCTCTGCACCTGTTTCACTGACGTTCAGAGATTTGACAAGCCTCCAGCAGGGGCACGAGGTGACTGTCCTTTACACTTTCCCCGGCCACCTCAGGCAATGCAAACTGTCAGCAGGAGTTTGTGCCAGGTGGATGGACTGTACTACCACACACACGCACACATACACCACATGGGACGGCACATTTGTTTCTCAGCATTCGATTCGGCACAGCCTCTTTCAGTGTATTTTTGTGGTTGTCTCCACAACCTTCCGTCTGAGTTGAGACTCATTGGGTCTGCATGACTCCATGTGTGTTAATGTTGTAAAAAGCTTGTCTCTGGAATTTTTGAGTGAAGTCCAAAATGGAGTGATTAAATCTGAAATGGTAGATCTGTTGGTTGGTTAAATGTTGCGTTCTGTGCTATTTACTGCCCTCAAACATCACCTCTAATTACTGTACTTCAGTGCCAATGACCTGTGGTAGACACTCTCATGGAAATTGTAAGCACTTTATTTGCTGGAAATCTTTTCTTTACTCCTTTTCACGCATCAGCAACTGCCATATGTCTTCACAGGGATTTTTTTCTCTTTTGAGTTAAGGCAGTATGACTGCACAATAACAACCCTCTACGCACACCTTGTAGAATCCCCATTGGCTTGTACACTTTTAGTTTAGTTACACTTTTAGTGTGTGTGTGTTTATATGTATGTGTATGCATGTATACATGTACACATATCTATAAATACAATGGGTATTCTACTTGGTATGCATAGAGGATATATACATTATGCATGTATATCTGTACATCTATAATTCTATATGCAGTTCAAGTTTCGCGACCTCAGTGCATCACAGATTTTTCAAAAGAAAATTATCGAATTTTTTTTTTCAAAAATACCGCCATATCGGCAACACCAAAGCAGCGTTGTTTTATCGTGATGCGAGAGAAACAGTTTCCCATGATGCCAGACAAAGAGAGAAACTCTCTCAGAGGCTTTGTACACACCCACGGCACTCAGACAAGACACGTGATTGGTTCCCGGTGCGAGATCGATGAATGAGAGCACGAGTGAATGTATCCCGTGAGCTTATTGGCTGAATCTACTTTGTGGCTCCGGTCCACATTAACCGCAATAAACGAGGGATCACTGTATGTGTGTGTTTGTAAAACATGGTAACGTCTAATGAGCTTCTGGGTTGATGAATATTAATCAGGTTGTTGATGTTTGCTAGAACTGATTTGCTGAGATCCAAACAAGAACAGTAAAAGGTATTTGAATCTTTAATTAATTGAAAAAGTTGTGTAATAAAGTTATTTGTTAAAATAAACTCTCTAATCGCTCCAAGCGATAGTGAGACTGGCGCCTTGACGCTACAGAATTTACAGTGTGTCAAATGAATTGCAGTAGTGTATCTCAAGCGAAAGTCTCAAGCACTCAATGTTCAAGACAAGTGAAAATATATCTTTGCTAAACTGTGCTACTTAACTTCCACATCAAACTCTTGCGAGTGAAATCGAACTATGGGTAATGATAGACATTATTTACTCACATAAAATCCAAATCTACTCTGATCATAGAGGGTTGAAGAAAGCTTCTTTTAGCTGATCCAAGCATAGCGACAGTCTTGATTGCCTGTGGGTTGATTGTGCACAATATTTTTAAATTTCCCTAATCACGTCATCTACAAAGATTATGCTACCCGAGTAACTGTTATTTTATGTACTTGCATTCTTTCTCTTTAGAGGTAAAATTGGAATATTAAATTGTTTGTTTTACGATTCATTCCTCAGTAGTCAGTCTGTTTTGTCAATACTCCGTTTTCAATCTCCCATTTTATTCACTACAGACTTGTGCTACCTGATTCACCAGCCTCTGGGTATAAATCTGCTATTTTCTCTTCAACTTTTTAGTGCTCTCTCTCACTTCCTTCCCTCCTCTCTTTCCCTCTCTCTCTCTCTCTATTATCATACATAAGCAAACACTATCATGTCTGACTTTGTTCTGGGTTGCGGTAGAACTAATTTGAGTTTCTGCTGTCATGTGGTTCCATCTTGTGTCGCTGTGGGACAGAATCTGATTGGTTTTGGTTGCTGGCTATAGATGTTATACCGTCTGAGGTGGTTCATTTTTAGTGGGTTGTCTCAGTGTGACTATAATGATACACTTGCATTCATTAGATGCCTCTTCCTAGTCTTAATATCTCGACTCATTGTTTATTAACACAATGGAAAAAGAATATCAGAAAATAAAGACAAGGACACCGCTATGTTTGCATGTACAATTATGGGGAACTTTTTTCTGGACGTTTTGTTAAAATTCACAACCATATATTGACAGTAAATCTGTAGATCACAAACAAACCCACTTAAAGTACTTGCACCCAGTGTTATTTAGTATTACTTATGTGATAAACCAGTATTATAGTATTTATTAACATTTTGAATTGGCTTTTTATTATCAGTTTTTAATTTAGTTTTATTTAAATACTTTTTAAATAGTTTTACTTTAATATTTCCGTTTAGCTGTAAATTATTTTAAATTCAGTTTTAGTAATATTAGTACATCAACAACTTTATACATTATTAAAATGATAATACTATGTCTACATTTTACACTACTTTTACATGGTGTTTCTGCAAATGTAGACCCCTGGAGAGCAACTAAACCCTAGAAACCCTTAAAAAAAAAACAAGCGGAGGGCATAGCTTTGAAGGTGATACTTTATATGGGGGAAACAATTCAGGTGACTGAAGCTCAATTCTCTAGCGTCTTATTCAATACATCTCCCTTATCCAGAAGATTCAGCCCCTTTATCTTTGGAGTCACCCCTCCAGTTGAATACAGATTTAGCAGAGAGAGAAGTGGGAGCGGAAGGAAGAAGCCTGATGAAGGATCACATGCTTCTAAGCCCTGTAATCAAACGATACCTCGCTAAATAAATCATACAACTAACTGTCAAATCCCCTACTGCTCTCTCTTCACATCAGCCACCTCTATGTCCTCTCCATGTCACAGTTTGATTGGACTTCTCATCCAAATGCAGGCTGCACTGACAGTTTGAAGAACCATTCTCTGTATTTTTACAATTCAGTGGTAGTCCGCAGTGAAGATACTGTGGTTTTAAAACCTGTTTAAAGTGTAATAATTCAATACGTTTTCCAATTGCTTACTTGGCTCTATTGTGTAAAGCGAATTTAGTGCATGCAAAGGTGATGATGAGCAAGCTTTGAGAGAATGGGACTGATGTAAGGTCATAAAGAAAGATAAAATGTCAAGACCTCTCTTTTTTCCATACCCATGCTATTCCACTGTTTAATTATTAATCGAACACTATTAGTGTGGAGGCCACAACAGTTAAATTCAGCTTTAATTAGTTTCTTTTTTTACACTGCTCTGTGCTTTTCATTCTGAAATAACACAGGCATAGAGACACAATGAAAGATTGGCAAGCGCCTTATCATTGAAGCTTGCTGGGACCGGATAACTGTTATTACTGTGGCACCCCACAATGCTAGGAAAGAAAAATTGTAAAATGTTCTCAGGCTTTTAATACACCTGCACAACGCCTTTCAGACACATACCCTTAACACAGTCACGGCGTTACGAAACCTTGTTAGCTGCCTACATGTTTGACTCCAGATTTGTTATTTTACCCGTCTGTAAGAAATAATAATATATTATTTACTAATATCTTGTGCCTTGGTTGGTATAAAAAAAGAAAGAAAAGTTTTTCAATAATGTCTAACCCTTACAAGATGATGTTTTTGGCCAAAAGAGTGTAGTAGTCTTATGCATTGGAGAAGAATCCATTAATGCATTGTGGCATTTCCAGTGAAAATATAACTGTAAGATGGTAGTCGAATTGAGAAAATAGTTTATTTTATATTTGTACAGTAATACCTCGGTTTACGAGTTTAATTCGTTCCAAGAGCGAGCTCATAAACCAAAATGCTCGTACACCGAATCAAATTTCCCCATAAGAATGCACTAAAAATCAATTAATTCGTTCCACATGACCACAATTGCCCATTTTAAATATTTTTTTGGTTTTACCCTATTAATTGCAGTTAAAATTGTAACCATTAAGATCTCATATAAATACTAATTAATAATTGACAATTAAACTCTAAAAATACTTGACAATTTACTGTAATGCACTTCAGGTTTGAGCAGCCTGCTTGGAGGAGAGAGAGGAAGGAGGAGGGGGGAGCGAGGAAAGCAAGGATGAAAGCAAATTAGTGAATTTATTATAATAGTGCAGAAAACAAAGAAAGTGATAATCCAGAGTTAAAGTCGTGGAACATGGGAGCCACGAACGAACGAATTCACGGGAGCCGCGAACGAACGATTTCGCGGGAGCCATGAGAGAACAAACCCGCGGGAGCCACGAACTAACGAACTCGCGGGAGCCGCAAACGAACGAATGCGCGGGAGACGCTAAAGTGGGGAGATAGGCAGATGATATGAGAAACAGGTGTTCAGTGACCACACACACATACACACTCAGGCAGAACTAGGAGACACTGAATTCATGAACCGTGACAGTTACTGCTTAGAGGTACTGCACGTGTATATTTCACTATGTGAACAATAGCGATCACAGTTAAACTTCTGTAAATCACTTATGAAAGTATCACTGTGGTGAATGATGTAGCCAATGAATGAGTTAAGGGGTTATAAAGGGGTTGGAACCTCCTGACTGTGTTATGAAAGGCTGTCATTAGGATATTTCATGTAAAAATGCGCACAAGGATGCTGAGCCTTAGGACTTTTTCCACACAAAACTGCGCATGGGTGAGGGAAATTTTTTCTCGTACACCGATACAATGCTCGTACACCGATTCGACCCTCCATGCTCGTACACCAATTTGCTCGTATACCAAGTTGCTTGTAAACCGAGGTATTACTGTATATACATTTTAGTCGTTCAATAAAGTAAAAGTATTTTTACCTTTTTTAAAGTACTTTTTCAATAAGAAAAGTATCAAAGTCTGATTGTTTCTGAAATTTTTGGATTAAAAAATAATTCAGTCTGATTAAATGTATTCCATTTTACCCAGTATTATGCATACTCAGATATTTAGTTTGCTATCCTAGCAACAGTCTAACTGCAAACTATACTAAAAACATCTGTGAGTCGCATCTTTTTTTTTTTTTATCGCAATCTGTGTGGCATAAAGTTAAGTTGTAATTTAGTATAGAAATTATTGTAGATTTTCCATGACTGTAAGCCTTCTGCCTTAAGGTGTGGTTAAAAAATTCCACAATTCTCTGTGCAAAAAAAAGTCCAACGTCTATTTTCAGTATTGGACTGACACATTCAAAACAAATCCAACTGAACAACTTAAACTGGTTGCGAAATGTGTTTGGGAAAATCATGAAATTCTCAATTGCATGAATTCCTATTGAAGCGTCTGAAATTCCCGAAACATTTAAATGTGACCACACCTTTTTGCATTTTACCATATAGTCACCAATGCAAGCTCACTAGGTTTTAGAACCTAGGATCAAGCACTTTCTCTTCCTGAGACGCATTACAAACACAGTTACGTGGACAAACCTAGTGCACCGAAACGCATGTATAGTATAACAAAACTCGGAAAAGATCCCATTTCACATCTGCATGCAGACACATACGCATACATGCACGCAAACTTGCTTGCCAAATCAGCACAAAGGCTTTTAAAAGTGGGATTTCCACTGAAAGCTCAAGGATGCGAATGGGATCTGAAGTAAACGGCATGTACGTTTTCCTTATAAGCATCCATCCCTGAGGCAGGCAGATCTGTTAGAGATGGGCACGCCATGGTTTAAGAGGTAAATCCCCTTCCCATCAGAGCCGGCAGATCAATAGCAGCTTTGAGGTGGAGAAGGACAGAGTGGAGACAGCAACACTAAATTAAAACAGCATGACACTACATAACTGATCCTGCCCATAGCCCTAGGCTCTCTTGCCCATTAGCTTTGTATGGACAGAGGGTTCAAGCAAAACAACTGAATTTTTCAATCTACACAGATTAGGCCCTGTTTACACCTGGTGTTAAGATGCATTTTAATTGTTCGGATCACAGTTGGACAATGCTAAGAACACGTATAAACGGGAGCTAAAAGGTTTTGAGTTCGTCCACTTTCAATCACTTCCAGAGGTAGTCGAAAACACATCACAGATGCTTATGTTGTCTAATGTGAATGAACAGCTGTAAAATACCGCCTACTGACTTAATGCGTAAACATTATGGGAAATGTACCAACACAATGTTCTCTCACCATACTGATACAAGCTTTTCGCCGTGGTCTTGTGAGTATCATGGCTGAAATTGAAGTTGCTGCTCTCTCCGTACATTTTGCCATCATCTCTGGGAATTATTTCATTGATTAGATTGAAAGATCTGGAAATGTAGACCCTCCCCTTGAGGAAATCAGGAGAGACGTGGTTGAAGGTGGACAAAAGAGGTGAATTAAAACACCAGGTATAAAAGTTGTCTAGCTCTTCTACTTGCGATTCCTTTGACCAAAACACATCTTAATACAGTGATACCTCGGTTTACGAGCGACTTGGTATACGAGCAAATCGGTGTACTAGCATGGAGGGTCGAATCGGTGTACGAGCATTTTATCGGTGTACGAGAAAAAAATTCCCTTACCCATGCGCAGTTTTGTGTGGAAAAAGTCCTAACGCTCAGCATCCTTGTGCACATTTTTACATGAAATATCCTAATGACAGCCTCTCATAACACAGTCAGGAGGTTCCAACCTCTTTATAACCCCTTAACTCATTCATTGGCTGCATCATTCACCACAGTGATACTTTTATAAGTGATTTACACAAGTTTTTACCTCATATTCTAAACATTATTTAATTGTGATCGCTATTGTTCACGTAGTGAAATATACACGGTTTTAGCCAAATAATAAACAAAGTAATAGGGTCAGACAAACCATATTTTTATACAAACAACATATAAGCCTCTCCTACAAATGAGCACTGTTTTCATGTTCGTCGGACCTGCCGTTTCTCTGCAGTATCGGCAAAAGTGCAAGGAGTAAAATGTGACTTCTTACCCCGTGAGCGGGGCTCGTTGTAACAGACAGCGGGTTAGTTGTAACACCATGTTATCCAATGCAAGTTCATTCACGTATTTTTATTTGTTTAAAAAAGTTGCGTCTTGATGATCATAAGCATAACTTAGGAATTAAATATATTTTTTTCCTTTATTTTTTACATTTGTTGTGTTTTGAACAATGTAATGACATGAAAAACGTTTTAATAGGTTAATACAATGCAAAATATATGATTATCGATGCAACTTGTTCTTAGTGTTACAACTAACGGTTACAACTAACACTTTTATACCTGGTGTTTTAATTTCACTGTCTTATTTACTTCAGGACCGGATAGCAGCCACTGTGTGTTTTTCACGTCTTTCAAAATGGTACCATCTTTTAGCCAAGAAGATGGTAATCATAACAATATAAGATTAGACTAACAATCTTTCACACATTCTTTGAAAATCGAAAAACAACTACTATAACAAAAAATATTTACATCCTGCCAAAAGAGTTTTTCCTGTGGTTCTCATCCAAACTTCGATGAAATTTCTCGAAAAATGGCCAGAAGACCTGTGCAAACAGTGTGATGAAAAGCCCTTTAGCACTTCACATTTATGCCCATGCAACTATCTAAAAAAATCGCTGTTACTATTTACCCCGCGTTACTTTGTGCCCTGCGCTCCCCTAGTTCTCTCGCGGCTCCCGCAAATTCGTTCTCTCGCGGCTCCCGCGAATTCGTTCTCTCGCGGCTCCCGCCAATTCGTTCTCTCGCGGCTCCCGTGAATTCGTTCTTTCGCGGCTCCCATGTTCCACGACATTAACTCTGGATTATCACTTCGTTTGTTTTCTGCACTATTATAATAAATTCACTCATTTGCTTTCATCCTTGCTTTCCCCTCTCCCCCCTCCTCCCTCCTCTCTCTCCTCCAAGCAGGCTGCTCAAACCTGAAGTGCATTACAGTAAATTGTCAAGTATTTTTAGAGTTTGTCAATTATTAATTAGTATTTATATGAGATCTTAATGGTTACAATTTTAACTGCAATTAATAGGGTAAAACCCAAAAAATATTTAAATTCGGGCATTTGTGGTCATGTGGAAGGAATTAATTGATTTTTAGTGCATTCTTATGGGGAAATTTGTTTTGGTGTACGAGCATTTTGGTTTACATGCTCTCTCTTGGAGCGAATTAAACTCGTAAACCGAGGTATTACTGTACCATTTCTAAACAGGGTCTTAGACTAAATTAATCTTAGACAGTATGGGGATCATAATGAGATACAATGTCATCATCAATTTTGGCTACTAGTAAGGGCCTTGATATGTTAAGTACTGGATCACTCGATTACCAGCATCAGTTTGTCTGGGAAATGATGGATACAAGTCCTGCATGCTGGTACATTTTGAACTTGCTCTTCTAGAACAGTAGCCAAGTCACCAATAGCCAAGTGATGTTGGTGGAGGAAAATGTTTTCTGACTTGCTTCTCCAAAATTCCCCAAAATAAATATTTAGTTCTGGTGACTTTGCAGGGCATGGGAGATGTTCAACTTCACTTTTATTTGCGTCAAGCAATTGTCAAAAAAAATTCTAGGTGTGTTGGTGTATTATCATGCTGATACATGGCACCGCCTTTCAGAGTACATTGTTTGAATCATTAGGTGCACGGGGTCCTCCAGAATTGTAGTCCTTGGCAGTGACGTGCCCATCAAGCACAAGAGTTAATGCCATGATATAGCAGCCCAAATCATCACTGATCCACCCCCATGCTTTACTCTTGTTATGCAATGATCTCGGTGTTAAGCCTCTTTGGGGCTTCTCCACACTGTAACTCCCTCAAATATGGGAAAGACAGTTAAGGTGGACATATTAGAGAATGATACATGTTTACATTGTCCACAGCCCAATATTTGCACCATTTGATCCAATGAAAATGACATTTGGCATTTGCATTTTCTGGTTTGTCTTTTGCAGTTCGACCATGAATATTGACTCGGTGAAGCTTCCGATAAACAGTTTTGGTGGAAACAGGAGAGTGGCAAATGTGGTTTTATGAAGGCTTCCTCTTGTATCGACAGTTACTCTTATTGGATGTGGTTCATCCTACTGATGGTATTATCCTTACATTACCCTGGAAAACATTACCTTCTACTTGCTGTCTTGGTCCCAGATGAGCCAGCGAGACATGCACCATCAGTTTGTCCTCTTTTGAAACCTGATTTGTCTCCCAATATGTTGTGTTGATTGCAGTATTTTATATACAGCTGTGCTATTGCTCTGCTAAATCAGCCTTCACAGTCTGCACTTACTGATAGAATATAAAATCAGTGAAGGTTGGCCACTGTATATTGTATATAGGTGTGAAACCTTCAACACAGTATTAAACAGTTTCAATTTCATTGTCCAACCACTGTATATAAATCCCATTCTAACCTTGTTGTTATTATTTATTAAATGTGTGAAAATTAACAGTACACAATATATATTTGTACAGTATTAATTAACCTTTTCCCTTTCGCACGTAAGTTCTAAATACGAGAGGAGCAGAGCTCGTAACTCGAATTGCTCGTGTCTAGAATCATGTTTTCCCGTAAGAAATAATAGAAAACAAATTAATCCGTTCCAGATCCATAACAATGGGGAAAAAATATGTTTTTTTATTGGTATAGACATACACACACACACACACACACACACACAATTATAGTACATGTATACAGTATGATACATGTGTGACATCAAATAAAATGTGGTTTTAATTATTTTAAGTTTTTAAGGACAGTAACGGCAGGTGCGGAGGAGGGAGGGAGGGAGGGGGTTGGTATGGAAACACGTTCATTACAGGAACACTACATAACTTACATTAACATAACTTAGCTTACTTTTTTTTTACCTTTCTATTTAATATTATTGTTTTGATTTTTTTCGATTTGTATTCTTTACTTTTGATAACTTTTCTTACCTTTTTTCACCTGACTACCCTCACTTTCACTTGGCGCAGAGCTTTTAACGAAATGTCTGTCGAGGGAGATCTGCTTCTCCTTTATCCACAACAACAGAAGCCTCTCCATCTCTTCATTTATATTCGAACATAACTTCGATATAATCGTCACGCTCTTGGAAGGATTTACATTCTTGATAACATCCTTCTGCTTTAGGATGGTGCATATCGTGGATGCACTGCGATCATAAGTGCGTGCGAGATGACTCACGCGGGCACCGCGCTCATATTTATCCACATTTTCATGCTTCATTTCCATGGTCATCTTGCATTTCTTCTTCTCACTATCATTCTCACTTTCTTAGAATTTATCGCTATTATGAAGAATAATGCACAAAATAGAGAGAAAATCACCTACTCGTGGGCGACGCGCACAGAAGTCAGTGAACATTGAAGTGAATGTGCATCGGCGTCAGTACGCGTGCTTGTCTCTCGAATATTTACTCGTATCTAGAAGCACAAATCTGCCGGAAGGCTTGCTCGTATCTTGGAATACTCGTATGTAGAGACGCTTGTATCTCAAGGTATTACTGTATCTAGTGAAGCAAGTAACTGATGCTCATTAGTTTGTATAGTGTATTTTTTTTAGAGAGTGAATATTTTTTTGCACTGGAACAACTTGGACAAAGGGACAGCCCTAGAAACGGCTGACACCCTGGGAAGAGAGCTTACGACTTAACTAGGGAGCAGATTGAGGCGTGCACAGATTGTTTGCTCATGTCAGCTGTTTTCCACATTCTCACTCTTTCTGGTGCCCGTCTCAGAGGAAGATTATGAAACTGACGCTTTCCTCATACTCCTCTTCTCGTTTGTGTTGACAAATGAGCCTCATTTCTCAGAGCTGCTTGAAAAAATATAATGAAGGAGAAAACTCAGTGTCTAACTATAATTTATGATGTGTAATATTCACTGTATGGCCACATTTTGTTGCAAATGTTTGAAAGAAACCTAATAAAGAGGTCTAGAGAGCTTTGTCTGGCAGAGAATCTTGTTCATGAGCTTGAGCTGCAGCTAACAGGAACCGAGTTCATGACAAAGTGACTGCAAGACTTATTAAAGACGTGACGGCTCTCATTGGCTTATGGGGTTTATTACATGCCAGAGTTTTTCTCAGTTGGGAGAATGTATGAAAGCAAAGTTAATTTTCTTAACCAGCCTACAGATTTAGAGTCTGTTTTCAATGTGTGGGTGTTGTAGTATAATGAAGTGCAATATGAGTGCATCACTTAAACAATGTAACCAAAAATTTTTTTATAATTAAACCTTGATTTACAATACACCTGCATCAAGGATTTTTAATACCTCCTACTATTACAAGATTTAATGCTGTATGATTTTATGTGATTAAAGGGATATTTAAGCTAAAAATGAAGATTGTCTTCATATGAGTATATACAAAAAGATATGGGTAACCAAACAGTTGTGAGGCACCATTAACTTCCATAGTTTAGAAAATAAAATGTAAAAAATTACTATGGGAGTCAGTGGTCAGGTTTAAAACATTTAATTTTTTTCAAACAATTTTTCGTTTAACTCTCCTTTTAATGTGTGTAGATATCAAATAACTCTATGCTTCCTATGACTATGCTTCTTAAAAAGAATATTTTACCCATATATTGTTTCTAACCAAATACATCATTTACATTTCCCTCATGCTGTTTTAAACCCGTATAACTTTCTTGTTTTGGTTTATCAAAACATAGAGGTTGAGCTGAATTTTTAAATATTTTCCAATACAAGAAAAGTGAAAAGGGGATGGAGTTGTCAAGGTTCTAAAATAATCGCTGAAAAAGTGTTTTA